>CM076579.1:1048671492-1049043992 GCA_034641835.2 Pinus albicaulis
ATGCAACCAAACCAGGAAAGAAGTTGAGTGTGAAACCAAAAGGCTCAAACTCCTATAGGAGGTTCAGCATACCAAAGCACTTAAAAACCCTAAGGCTATGATGCTGATAAGAAACAGACAAACAACTGAAGGAATGAAGACCAATCACAATCAAAAACCATCTCAAAGCACTCAATGCATACCCAAAATAACCCAGAAGCACAAGCACTAACCAAAAATTCCAAAACCAAGCAAACCCTAACACCTACAGGAATTGGCGTGACTGTTTGGCTTAATCAGCGCCAAACAGGGGATGGAGCGGGCGCTAAACTAGCAACAAGTGCCAGCTGGCATGACTGTCTGACCAGAAAACATGCCAAGACAGTTACCTCAGGTAAAAGGAAAATTTTGCAAAAACAGAGGTCAGATCTGATCCTCTGGGGCTGAACAAGGCTCTTGGACTTAGAAAAATAATCAGAAAAGGAAAAATAAGCAAGAAAAGACCAATAGAAGACCTAATGGGTGAAATAAAAACTCACACTGTTCCCCAATGGAGTCTCAAATTTGTTGGTGAAGTAAATCCCCTCTGCAGACAGAGGCGATCCCACTAGCCCTAGAGTGGGACTAGCCACAAACAAGACATGCTACAATATTAGTTCCTAGTTAATGAATGGATGAAGATTTGATAGATGACTTATCAGAGATCCTATGTTGTTGTTGTCGTTGAAAAGAGTGGCTCGCTCCTCGCTCTTGTTTTGACATATCACGATCTGCTCACTTTCACGCTCGGACACCTGCACGCAAGAAAACAATGACAATATACAACATACTAATTCACATTCATAACTATCAGTCAGTCAAAGAGGACTAAATCAATTGCATTATGTAAACGATATAACACAATGATGTAACCAACACCATAGTCGAGTATATTAATAAATGGAAGGAAGAGTACAACCAAGCTTCGATGTTGTGATCTCCTCCAGCAGGTTTCAAGCGGAGCACGTCTCACAAAGGCTCGTCGGGGATTCAGACGGGACTCTCTCTACGGAATTCTCCTTGGTTCTACCTTCTCAATGGCAATTATTTAGCTATATTATTATTCTCCAAGTTTGGCTCCTTGGCTATCTGTTCAGCTAGCTTTCATAAAGGGAGAAGGCCTGTTTATATAGAGGGAGAGGGATAAGTTAGGATCCCTATAATCATGGAAAGGAGACCTATCTTCAAGGAGTGTTCCATGGGAGGCAAAAAACCACTACCTAAAGAGAGATATTTGTGGCTCATCAACTTAACCATTTCTAATGAGTCATCCCTGAGGTAGTTAGAACTTCCGCCTCTATTTGTTAAAAAACATTCCTAAAATAGCTGGCACGGGCACTACACTGAGACAGAGCGCCAGGTGGCGCAGGGTCTAGTGAAAATCTTCCACATTTGCGCGAGGAATGAACAGGCTATCCACGCCAAGGCAAAAACATAGGTTTTGTGTCCTTTTTGAGGAAATGTTCAACAAGAGAAATGATTTCCTTATGCAGAAGAATGCAAAGAATGTGTTTGCAGAGTATGACACTGTTCACAGGTCACAGGAATGATCCTTCAATATGCGGGACGAGGGATTGCAGGGAAAGTGACAAAATGTTGTGTAGGAATGGGCACACTAATTAAATTTTAATTGGTTTTTTAATTGTTATGTGTGTGTGTGTGTGTTATTGTAGCATTTGTAATTTTTAACTTTTTTTTATATTTTAAATTTATGATTTTTGTCATTTTCGATTTCAATATGTATTTATCCTATGATAATAATATATAAAATTTATATATATATGAGGAAGATGGCGTCAAATAAGGTATGTTAATATTTCTAGATCAAGGGCAACAATTACAACATATTAAACTACATGTGGACCCTCTATGAATAATGGTGAATGAAATTGAATTTAGACACATGGTAAAAGTCAAGCATCTGACCTCTGAAATCAAAATCCCATCAAGGTTGTTACAGAATGAAGGATGGCACGAGAAATAAATAGAACGAAATTTACATGGCATATTATATATAAAGAAAACAACGAAGATGTACAAATATATCTATATTGTGGTATGATTTACAATGGTGGAAGTTATGACGTGATGGGAAAAGTACGAGACACATGTTTGGTTCCGAATACATATATTTTTTATGTTCTTACAAAATTGGCCAAGCCACGTGAGAAGGTTATATTTCATCTCTTGAAGGGAAAATATGACATGGATGAATATTCCGCAAAGATGTGTGAGCAAATCAGAATCAACATTCACAATAGCATTGTAAGTTTGGTTATTTATATTTATGTGTTATGCATTATTGTAAGTATCATTATATTTTTTATATATTATTTATCATTGACATATTATTTTTTTTATAGGATTTTGCTCAAAGTATTTCAATTATGTTGGAGGGAATCTATTATATGGAGCCAAATATTATGAATGTGATCAACAATTTCAACATAGATACAAAAGAAGATAGGAGAAAGAAGCGAAAATAAATAGTTCATGAAATAAAAAGGGTGCATATAGGGGATCAACAAAGAATGATTAAAATGCATCAATGTAGTAAATCTAGACATGTTACTTTTGAAGTTGTGGAAGCTCAAAACTACTGAATATGTTTCCATTGGTGAGAATGAAATTGGGAATCCTCTTAAAAAATATAAAATCCATAAAAGTAAAAAAATAAGATATCCCACAGATGTCTCTCTTCAAATTGATGACGGGGAGATTTCTTATTTAGAATAAAATATGTTAACTGATAGGAAGAAAAATCAAAATTTGTTCATTCTAAAAACATCATGGCCACTAGTAAAGATCATAGTGAAAGCTTAAAAGGCAGTAGGGAGATCATGTTGATTTAGAGGATGACATTGTTGGAAATACTGAGAGGGGGCTGAATCAGTTCTCTCAGTATTTCTTTTCAATTGTTAATTTTACCAGTTAGATCACTTATATTTAGAACACAAAATGACCAATGATGGAATAAATATTTTATTAATTTCTTCGTTAGAGTAAGTCAAGTACAATAATAATATAGGGCTTCAACCCTAGATAAATTCTCCAAACTTCCAGGCTCCAACCTGTATTGTGCCAAGCACCGACTTGGACTTTCCAAGGCTCCAACCTTGTCAATTTGAGCCACCAACCTCTAGGGCTCCAACCCTATCTTTGGTACAGGCTCCAACTTGGTTTCTTGAGGACTCCAATCCTCTAGGGATACAACCCTATCTTTCAAGGCACCGATCTTGTCTCTACGAGGCTCCAACCTCTTGGGCTCCAACCCTCAACTTCACTTCAACAAAATATGTTTGATTATTCTTCACGACTCCCAATGTCTTCTTCAATGAGCACTGTAAATCTTCAGCTATCCCCTCACTTAGTCTCCACGTCACGTCATCAATGACAACCTTGATCTCTTAGAAGGTGTCTCCATTTCTCTTCATGGCACCCAAACTACTCTTCCAAGGTCACCTCATGATGGCATCAACAATGCATCTTAGTCTTCCAAACAGGTCCAAGTTCATCAATAAGTTGTCCAAGTTATACACTTATTCTGCAATAACAACTTCAAGGTTTGACTCAAAATATGAAGCAGGGCTCCAAATATTCTCTTCAAGGATGCTTGCTTGGAGGTGCCAATATATTTGCTTCACAAGATAACTGACCAAGATGCTTCCAAGAGTATCTTCAATGATGTATGCTTTAGAAGAATCTTCAAGTGTTTTTCTTCGGGAATGTCTACACTAGCCTCTAGGACTGCCTTCAAAGAACTGCCAATGCCTTCACTATCCAAATATGCTTCAAGACTCGTTTTTCAAGACTTTTCACATTCTTGACTTGTACAACCCTCCACTAGCTCTTCACAAAGAACACTAATCACTGAAATGATGATAATCCACAGTTAAGTGATCACTCCACAAATGTGTCACCACAAATCTTTCCTCAGTTGTGTTTCCAATCCTCCGCAAATGTGTTATCACAATGATATTTCCACAAAGGTAAGTCCTAGTTGTTCATAGGATAGCTTCCATAGGACCGAGCTTTAAATGCTACACTTAAATCTAAAACAGGGTCATTTTTCTGAGGATTTATCACTACAATCCT
Source organism: Pinus albicaulis (assembly GCA_034641835.2). Classification (NCBI taxonomy): domain Eukaryota; kingdom Viridiplantae; phylum Streptophyta; class Pinopsida; order Pinales; family Pinaceae; genus Pinus; species Pinus albicaulis. Next base: position 1,048,675,606 of record CM076579.1, read on the forward strand.
TATCCCTATCAGAGGTCACTAGAACAAAGATCACAGGTCACAATTACGACCTTTAACACAATTTCGAGTTTCAGTTTGTGAGGATAGTCTATGGCTTCAAGCTTTGACCGTTCTCCACACAAAATGATCATTGTTCTGCAGTCTGAGGGAGATCACAAGTTTGGTTAATGACTTTACTTATACTTGTCCGTGCCTACAATTCAGTGCTTCTACAATATCCGAGCTCTAGTGAGGGATCTTATTCCTTAATATGAGTTTACTGTCTACTGTCCCCTGATCCGAGTTATCTGTCATAATGCAAGTTTGAACTAATCTGAAGATTGTGATTCGGACTACAATTTCGAGCTACAAGTCTAAGATATGAAGTCTGCGTTAGTCACATATTTAACCCAAACTATGTCTCTCGACCTCCTGAGATGTGAACTTCACCCGTTTTATGTGTTTCTCTCTTATGTTCCTCACTGAGATGATTGACCCTTAAATCCAAGTTGAGATCTATGTTTACTTATCGAAAATATGAGAGCAAACCAAACTGTGGTGATAAAAATGAAGAGTTCAATTTTATATTTAAAGTTGTTGGAGGTTTTGAACAGTCACATCTCATGGAGGGAGGCAAAAATTAAACTGTGAGTGTAGGCCAGCTTATAATAAAAATGTATTTCTCAATCTTCAAAATTCATTTTCTCTTTAAGTATTGGGAGTTTGAGGGCAAGTGAGGGCTTGTTAGAAAGAGGGAAAAATCCTCTTTAAGGTGGTATAGGTCACATTATGGAAAGATGCCTTCAAGGTGTAAAAAAGTATTTTTCTTTATGACTGTTCTTGAATTTTCATATATAAAGTGTTTGGGACATAATGGGCTTTAAGAGAGGTGTCTAATTGTCATGTCTTTTGTTATGTCCTCATATGTCATGAAGTCTATCATGTATATGCAACATCCACCAATACAAGTCATCATCAAGTGTACCATCATTCATGTCATCATCAAGTTAAGTGTGTAGGACAGTTTCGGGTCTCTTCACATGAGGACTTGTATATTAGGCACATAATTGGTAATTGACATCTTCATGGTTAGTTATTTCATTACTAGGGCATTATGGTCAATGTATATTTAGGACTTCTTCATTAGTGGCTTGACATCTTCATAATGGCATCATTAGCACCTAGGGATTGCATGAGGTTTATTGACATCACAATAATATTTTCCATCTCAGCTAATGCCATATTGACATCAATGACAACCTTGATTAAAAATATCCCCCTTTGTCATTGATGGCAATATTCTTGCCCTTCCAAGATTCTCTCCCCCTTTGACATCAATGGAAAATGGGGTGCCCAAGTACTCACCCTATCAAGCTGCTTCTTGGCATGTTGCTTCTTCATGTTTCCTTCATCAATGATAGTTCTCCATGTAAGATATGTTTCCCCTGTCATGGTTCTCTTATTTAATGCACTTTCTCCCCCTAAGTTGTATGCATGGTCTCCTTTTTCGCAAAGTCTCATCATCAAACACTTTGAATATCACATCTACCAAGAATGTAATCAAATCAACAACATGTGTTGTTGGCTGGAGTGTTCAAGAGACTTTCAGGCCTAATTAGCTTCCTTCTCCATACTTGTGTAAATTTCTTCTCTAGCTTGGTTTCCATGGTTTTAGCTTGTTTAGGGACCCAATTCAAATAACAATCACGAGCCATATGTCCAATGTTATGGCAATTGAAGCACTCCATATTTTTCATGAACGAGTAATCATGACTTATTCTTGCAAATTTTCTTCTAGAAGATTGACAGGAACCATTATATTTATCTTTGTGATATGCCCTACAATCCTTTTCCATATGCCCAACGTTTGTACAAGAATAGCAATAACCAAAAAATATACTTTGGTACCTAGGATATGAAGATTTCCTTGATGTACTTATTGATTCTTTTTTCCTTGGGATTCTTTGATGATATTCATTGTATTTTGTATTCTTGACATCATTTTCAAGTCTCCTTGGAGTAGGATTTCTTCCATTGTTGTCTTGAATCTTCTCCTCGCCTTTGTTGGAACTGGGAGCATCAAAATTTCTCTCTGGCTTCCTCACATCCTTGTTTTTTGAAACATTTTCATTCATACTTGAGGATTCACCTGCATAGCCAAGCCCTAATTTATCAAGGGGAGAAATTTCATGACTTAGGATGTCATCTAGGGTTTGAGATCTTTTCAAGTTTTTATTCAACAAGTCAACTTCCTTTTTAAGAATGACAATTTCTTCTTTCAATTTGTCACAATCTTCATATTTCATAACTAGTTGCTTCTTGATTTCTTCCATAATCCTTATTACTTCGCGTGCTTCGATTTTAAGGGAGATGATATTTGATTTCATATGAAGACTTCTTCATTATCCTTTGCTAGACTGCTCTCTATTTCTTCTTTTATTCTTGTAGCTTCACATGTTTCGGCCTTGAGAAGATTGATGCCTGATTTTAGTTTGAATATTTCTTCATCCTTTTCTTCTAGTTGGCATATCATGGTGTTTCCCTCCTTTTCTGCTTCATCAACTTGTCCTTCTATGAGTGTCGAAGTTTCCATCACCTTCTTGGCTCCTTGTGCTTGTTTCCTTGCTTCTTCTAGTTGAGATCTAAGAGAGGAGACCTCTTCCTTGTATTGACCAATCTCTGCTTCAAGATTGTTCAAGCTCTTAAGTCTTTGTTCAAGGTGGCTTGACAAAGCTTCTTCCCTTTTTTTTTCCTTATCCAATTGATTTTTCATAGATATGACTTCTGCATGATGCTTTCTTTTTTTTGATGAAATTCCTCTTTAAGTTTGGCGAGCTCTTCATCTCTTTCTTGTACTTGAAGCTTGACAAAGTCAACTTCCTTCCTTGTCTTGTCTTGGTTACCATCTTGTACTTTCTTCTTAAGTTCCTCATTTTCAATTTTCAAACTGTTAATCTCTTCCATGGAAGCCATAAGTTTATTCAGGAGATCTTCTTCAAATTCTTCTTTGTTCTCTTCATCTTCTAGGTCTTCTTTGGGCTTGTTGTCATCTATCTTATCTTCAGCTTCCTTGATGGATTCTAGACTTATTTCTTGTTTTCCATCATATTTTTTACTAGAGATCATTATCAACGCTCCTTTTGAGTGAAGATCGTGAATTTTGTCCCATATGAATTTTGCTGACGAAAATTTTTCAAAATTGGCCTTCACAGAATTTGGTAACCCATTCAAAATTTCCTTCATTGCTATTTTATTGTACTCCTTGGATTCTTCGTCCATCGTGTCATTAGTAATCACTGATTTCCAAACCTCAATTCCTTGAGTCTTTAAGAAATTTCACATTCTTGCCTCCCATATATCAAAATTTCCATTGAACAATGGAGCCTCCACAAATTGATTGACTTCAATTTCGATGGTTGAGGAAGACACATCTTTAGGAGGATTGGAGACTTTCTTCCTTGACTTTTCCATTTGTGTTATAATGATCAACCTTCAAGTTTTTAGGCTTTGATTGAAGGTACTGGCTCTAATACTAATTGTTGGAAATACTAAGAGGGGGGTGAATCAATATTTATTTTCAATTGTTAATTTTACCAATTAGATCACTTATATCTAGAACACAAAATGAACAATGATGGAATAAATAATTTTATTAATTTCTTCATTAGAATAAGTCAAGTACAATAATGATATAGGGATCCAAACCTAGATGAAGTCTCCAAACTTCTAGGCTCCAACCTTGTCAATTTGAGGCACCAACCTCTAGGGCTCGAACTCTATCTCTGGTACAGGCTCTGACCTGGTTTCATGAGGAATCCAATCATCTAGGGCTACAACCCTATCTTTCAAGGCACTGAACCTGTCTCTACGAGGCTCCAACCTCTTGGGCTCCAACACTCAACTTCACTTCGTCAAAATATGTTTGGTTATTCTTCACGGCTCCCAATGTCTTCTTCAACGAGCCCTTTCAATCTTCATCTATCCCCTCACTTAGTCTCCACGTCACGTCATCAATGACAACCTTGATCTCTTAGAAGGCATCTCCACTGCTCTTCATGGCACCCAAACTACTTTTTCAAGGTAACCTCATGATGGCATCAACAATGCATCTTAGTCTCCCAAACAACTCCAATGTCATCAATAAGTTTTCCAAGTTCTACACTTATTATTCAATAACAACTTCAAGGTTTGACTCAAAATAGGCAAGCAGGGCTCCAAAGATTCTCTTCAAGGATGCTTTCTTGGAGGTGATAATAGATTTGCTTCACAAGATAACTGACCAAGTTGCTTCCAAGAGTATCTTCAATGATGTATTCTTTAGTAGAATATTCAAGTGTTTTGCTTCAGGAATGTCTACACCAACCTCTATGACTGTCTTCAAAGAACTGTCAATGCCTTCACTGTCCAAATATGCTCCAAGACTCACTTTTCAAGACTTTTCACATTCTTAACTTGTACAACCCTCCACTAGCTTTTCATAGAGAACACTAATCACTAAAATGACGATAATCTACAGTTAAGTGATCACTCCACAACTGTGTCACCACAAAGCTTTCCTTAGTTGTGTTTCTAGTCCTCCACAAATGTGTTATCATAGTGATATTTCCACAAAGGCAAGCCCTAGTTTTTCATAGGCTAACTTCCATAGGACCGATTATTAAAGGCTAGAATTCAATCTAAAACAGGGTCACTGGTCCAAGGATTTATCACTGCAATCATTATCCCTATCAGAGGTCACTAGAAAAATGATCACAGGTCACAGTTACGACCTTTAACACAAGTCTAAGTTTCAGTTTGTGAAGATAATCTGTGGCTTCAAGCTTTGACTGTTCTCCACACAAAATGATCAGTGTTCTGCAGTTTGAGGGTTCTGCAGTTTGAGGGTGATCACAGGTTCGATTAATGACTGTACTTACACTTGTTCGTGCCTGCAATTCAATGCTGCTACAATATCCGAGCTCTAGTGAGGGATCTGAGTCCTTTAAACTAAGTTTACAGCCCACTGTCCCCTTATCTGAGTTATCTATCACAACACAGGTTTGAACTAATATGAATACTGTGATTTGGACTGCAATACCGAGCTACAGGTCTAAGATATGAAGTCAGCGTTAGTCACCGATTTAACCCAAACTATGTCTCTCGACCTCCTGAGATGTGAACTTCACCCATTTTATGTGTTTTTCTCTTATGTTCCTGACTACGATGATTGACCCTTCAATCCGAGCTAAGATATATGTTTACTTATCGAAAATCTCAGAGAAAACAAAACTATGGTGATAAAAATGAAGATTTCAGTTTTATATTTATAGTCGTTGGAGGCTTCGAACAATCACATCTCATGGAGGGAGGCCGACATTAAACTGTGAGTGTAGGTCAGCTTATAATAAAAGTTTATTTCTCAATCTTCAAAATTCATTTTTTGTTCAAGTACTAGGAGTTTGAGGGCAAGTGAGGGCTTATTAGAAAGAGGGAAAAATCCTCTTTAAGGTGGTATAGGTCTCATTGTGGAAAGATGCCTTCAAGGTGTTAAAAATATTTTTTTTTATGACTGTTCTTGAATTTTCATATATAAGGTGTTTGGGACATAATGGGCTTTAAGGGAGGTGTCTAATTGTCATGTCTTTTGCTATGTCCTCATATGTCATGAAGTCTATCATGTATATGCAGCATTCACCAATTCAAGTCATCATCAAGTGTACCATCATTCATGACATCATCAAGTTATGTGTCTAGGACAGTTTCGGGTGTCTTCACATGAGGGCTTGTATATTAGGCACATAATTGGCAATTTACATCTTTGGTTATTTCTTTCATTACTAGGGCATTATGGTCAATGTATATTTAGAAATTCTTCATTAGTGGCTTGAAATCTTCATAATGGCATCATTAGCACCTAGGGATTGCATGAGGTTTATTTACATCACAAGAATATTTTCCACCTCAATTAATTCCATATTGACATCAATGACAACCTTGATTAACATATATTATTAAAACAAAACAAAATTCCATTCAAAATCTTTTGAGGAGAAACTTAATTAATTATGGCCATACATTTCAACTTAATGTCAGCAAATTTTATAAGCCAAATGAAGGAAAATCTAAATATCAATTTAGAAATCCACACCACCTACATGTTCATAACTTGAAAAAAATTCTTAGGTACAATCCATATACACATGTGGTTGATTCTGTGGTTCTTTTTGATCTAATTCAAGTTCCCAAAAAAGAGGAATTTTATAGTTCAGGATGTTTTGGATACAATTATTATATAATTAGAGGGAACCATTCTGTAGACGCTAGATGTAACACCCTCTTCCCACATCTACCCAAATAACCGACCAACCTGGGTAAACATGTGACAAGAGGCTACTAATATGAGATTCAACCTCCTAGATTACCTTGAGGAATTGGAATCAATGGAAACACCAAAAACACACCTTACACTGCAACATTGACATCCTCGGGAGGTTACCCAACCTCCAAGGGCCCTGTTCCCTAAGGGGGGACTAATTTTTAGCCCCTTTGAGGTTGAGCCATGGGATTTTAAGGGTAAGGGAGTGGCTCTAAACCCTATATCCATGGGATAGCCCTTTCATGGTAGCAGCTCAAGCCCAAACAACAAATTTTCCACCTGTTCCTCCAGGATTTGTGTCACATTTTCAGCCCCTGAGCCTAGGTAACTGTCCAGAATTTCCTGTAACTTTAGGAGAGGGTAAATAAAAATAAAAAAACATATGGAAGAAATCACATCAACGAGAACTCATCCAACCCCACCTAGCCATGACAGGTATTTCATCAAACATGTCATGAACAAAGCATCTACAAGTATGAACAAGAAATTTAAACAAATGGGTCTTTTTCTTATCTAAGAATGGCTAAGAAAAATTGCTCCCCTACATCATAAGCTACCATAAAATCAATTTTTCCATAGATACATGGGATATTAATTTACAATTAAAAATATGGATATAGCCATACCTCATCATTGTCACAATACATGCTTATAACCATCATAATACCAACATAAATACCATGGAGACATTATTAATAGAATCCATATATAAACTAAAGCATATACTCATCAAATACCAAGGAATTGAACCTTTCATTACTGAATGTAAAAAACAACCTGGAATAGGACTTCCACATTCCACCCAACCATAGACATGGTTGAGCCAAATCTCACTTTAGCCAGTCACCCGCGTGCCATATTCCAAGCATGAATGTGGGACACTATCAAACACATCAATCAACACCAAACCAGGGCTCCATAGACCAAATGGTATCAACCCAAAACTAGTTATTCCACCTCACAGTAGGACATCACTAACCATCACAGATTGGTCTCAATCCAAGTTTCTCCATGGCTCCAGAGTGTTTATTCCAACCAAGGCTCCAGGACTAGTAACTCAACCCCAGCTATTCTCGGGCTCTAGATTATTTATCCAACCAAGGCTTCAAGACTAGTAACTCAACCCACCTAGGGCTTTACAGTGTTTTTCCAACCAAGGCTCCATGATGCAGGAGCATATGGCTCGAAAAATCATTGTATTTTGGTTGACTTATGGGGTATAATGTTTCATAAGAAATTTAATTTATTAATAGGAATTCTGTATATTTTTAAATGATTTGAGTGAGAAATATGTGTGTGAGGTTTTTAATGTAAATATTCTCAAATAATTAAGAATACGAGAGATATTAGGCTTTTAAAGATCTCATAAAAATATTAGGGAATAGAAGATCCTAGAATAGATATTTAGTTGAGTTAAAAGTGGATTAGAGGATTTTTAGGATTGTTGTTGAGATCCTCAAGGGACCATTAAGAGATTTTAGGAACTAGTTGAGAAAGTTGTGGAGAAGATAATAGATCTAGAATGATCCATAACTGTGTAATTATTCCTATAAATGTAAGCATGCATATGGGAAGAATATGCGGGTGTGAGTTAGTGAATGTGAGTAGAGGCCAAGCATGAGGCCAAATTTTCTGTAAATATTTTGTTTATTAATTGATTCATGGAAAATATTGATTTTTCATTTGATCTTCATTTTATGAGTGTGCATTAGTTTTCAGAATATGTGTCTATTTATTTGTAAGTTACAAGCCTGTGGTGCTATCATTGGTATCAGAATAATGCGATCATTCAATTGATTGAGTGTGACTGTTGATTACCTATAGAAATGTGTGTTTTTCCATAAATTACCTAAAGAAGTGAAATTTTAGTGGTGAGTACGTGTAGTACTGATTGTGAGTTACAACCTTGAGAATAATTTTGTTTGGCTTATGGTCAAACACAGTGTCGAGACTTGGCATCTGATCCCTACCATTGAAATTGCCCGCTTGGAAGAGCAACTAGTTTGAAGAGAAGAAAGCATTATTGAAGGAAGATCCCGCATTGAAGAAATTCAAGTCGCACAAGATAGTATTCAATGAATGCAGAGGCGTGAATCTTGTACGGTAAAGTCAACAACCTGCCAGATACTTGTTGAGAGGCACAGAACATGAGGATGAGATAGCATGTGGAGTCATTTGAATTCATTGCCCATCCATTGTGAATAATATAGGTGCTCGAAAAAGGATTTCACTAAATAAGTTTGAATCCGTGAACATATTTCTAAAATGTGGTCATCCATGTTAATTTAACAGAGTTTGGTTTGTGATGAGAATTATTCATGGAGTCTATTGAAGTAAGCCACAGATCGCTGGGAGGCTTGAGTTGACAATACCGTAGATTTGAGCCTCTATGGCATTGTCTCAGTGGAGCCTGTGTCTAGGTGGAAAATGCACTCTACCGATGATAAACGTGCCTTGCAAGAAGTTTGTCGATCGTGAGGAGATGTGTGTTGCATATAAGAAGAGAAAAGTGCAATGTGGAGGAGACTGCGAAAATTAGTTTGCATCATTGAAGGTGAGCTTACCTATGTGTTTTTATGGCATTGAGCCTCTGAAAATGTATAGGGGCTGCTAGATGCCATCATTTTTGGTATCAGAGTAGGAAAAGGTTCTCTAAGAAGAACAAAGGAGAAGGTGACTGCTAGAAGAAGCCTAGGGAGTTTTGGTGAGGTATAATAGCAAGGTGAAGAAACTTGTTTACTGTAGAGACTGAGGGAGTAGCTCACCAGGAATACTTGGAAAGAATGGTTCAGGAATTCCAACATTAAAATATTGGGGGAATGATTTGACGTAATGTGTTTTGAAAGTTTTTTTTTGAAATTTTTATATGATAAATGGTTGACTGCAGGATTAGTGCATTAAAGTTCATGACTTTCAGAGTGCATGGAGGATATTATACCTTGGGAGGAGAGGTAGGATAGGTTTTTTGAAGAAATAATTGGTAAAGGAGGTATTCTTGGTCTGAAGAACAGTGACAGAAAATTGCAGTAGTAATATGTATTGAAGCCTAAATTGGTAAGAGTCAAGCATTTTCAGAGTTTTTTACTATTGTGTGAATATTTTACATCATGGTTTTATTTTATGTAAAGAATATATTAAGGATGGATGTTAATTTGTATATTTTTTAACTTGAGTTAGAGTCAAAATATCCATGATTTTAATTATTTGGTCAAGCCTTGAAGTCAAAAAAAATTCATGTATTGGTATGTAAAATGTGAATTTTTCATCAAGGTCCATTAACGAAGAGTCTTAAATCAAGTCAAAGGTTTGAATGTAATTGGGTGCATGATCAGTGGAGCCCGACACCAAAAGAGTTTTGTCATTGTAAGACAAGAAATACTGCAGTTTTTGTTTGCAGCAAAGAGGACCAAGAGAGTTTCCCAGAAGATGATTCCAAGACAGAGAACCAAAAGATACCAAGAGGTCAAGCGCGGGAAGAGAGCTTGCATTGTTTGATGTCAGGTATGAAGGCTTTCTGAAATGGGGATTGAATTTAGTACACAAGTGAACAGATGAAGTTAACAAAGGAGGAAAAGATGATTGTTGACAATCATTGCAGAGGTTCAGAGAGAATCCACAACAGAAGAAAGGAGAAGGAAGATGCAAAATCAAATGGCATGGAAAGGAAGATGAATGAAGAAGAGATTGACAGAGAGAAAGCTGAGATAAAACTCCATCTTGAGTTATTGATGGATATGTTAAAGAGGAATAAGGAAGACCAAAGGTATGGTTGTCTTATGAGAATGAAAGTCAAATGGCATAGATTGTAAGTGACATGGTAGCATAGAGTGAATGCTCAATTGAAGGAAGAGTTACTCAGAATAAGTCAGTATGTGGAAGAAGTTTTGGTATGTGAACTAGAACACAGCCCATTTTTTTTTTTAAGTAATGAAGATATAAAGGATCTTCTGAATCATATGAAAGATTTAGAGCAACAAGAAGACCTGATGGTTGAAACATCAAATGAGACCGCAAGGTATTATGTTTTTAAAACTGATAATTTGTGTAGGATTGCAGGTATTGCAGAAGACAGGGAAAGGATAGCTCTTGAAGAGGGCTTACAGAAAGATAGTAATGCAAAATGTGTTGAAGAAGGAGGTGAGGTAGATTTGCCTCAGGATAAAGAGAAGACAATAATAAGACTGAAGGAAGAATAAGGACATCTACTGAAAGATGTTAAGAAAGAATAACATATTGAATACCATAAACACCATCATGATGAAATACTTGAGAGGTGTCGAAGAGAAATTGAATTGCTAAAAGAACCAAAGTATGAGAGTGTGAATGAAGGAGTGTCTCAATATTTGAATGGTACATAAATATGTGTCAGTTTTCAAGCTTCTGATGTATTGGCTAACAAAGAAGAGAAGACGGATGAGTATGCAATCAGAAATATGACAGATAATTTACTTCTTGAAAGTAAATTTGAAGATAAGAAGCAACAAATGGAAATTGCAAACAAATATATTAATGAAATCAATCAGGAAACAACAGAAATTGATTTTGTGATTGATGAACTATGGAATTCGATGATGGGACAGTCCAGATGGAGAAAAATGATAGCAGGAGGGATGATCATTCAGAATTTGAAGCGGATTGAAGAAAGGAAAAAGAACCAGAATATAGCAAACATGCAGCAGCAGCAAAGGTGCAGAGCATTTGGACAATTAAAAACTAAGGTTTGGGACCCTTGAGGTTTTTTCTATTAGCATATGATCAAGAGATCATGAATGTTTTCAACTTTGGGATTCTGATGCAGGAGCATCCGACTCGAAAAATCATTGTATTTTGGTTGACTTAGGGGGTCTAATGTTTCATAAGAAATTTAATTATTAATAGGATTTTTCTATATTTTTAAATGATTTTAGTGAGAAATATGTGTGTGAGGTTTTTAATGTAAATATCCTCAAATAATTGAGAATACAAGAGATATTAGGCTTATAAATATCTCCTAAAAATATTAGGGAATAGGAGATCCTAGAATAGAGATTTAGTTGAGTTAAAAGTGGATTAGAGGATTTTTAGGATTGTTGTTGAGATCCTCTAGGGATCATTAAGAGATTTTAGGAACTAGCTGAGAAAGATATGGAGAAGATCATGGATCTAGAATGGTCCATAACTATGTAATTATTCCTATAATTTGAAGCCTACATATGGGAATAATATGTGGGTGTGAGTGAGTGTGAGTAGAGGCCAAGCATGTGGCCAAATTTTCTGTAAATATTTTTTTTATTAATTGATTGATGGAAAAGATTGATTTTGCATTTGATCTTCAGTTTATGGGTGTGCATTTGTTTTCAAAATATGTGTCTATTTATTTGTAAGTTACAAGCCTATGGCGCTATCATTGGTATCAAAATAATGTGATCAAGCAAGTGATTGAGTGTGATCGTTGATTACCCAAGGAAATGTATGTTTGTCCATCAATTACTTAAAGAAGTGAAATGTTAGTGGTGAGTACGTGTAGTACTGATTGTGAGTTACAACCTTGAGAATAATTTTGTATGGCTTATGGATGAACACAGTGTGGAGACTTGGCATCTGATCCCTACCATTGAAACTGCCCACTTGGAAGAGCGACTAGTTTGAAGAGAAGAAATAATTATTGAAGGAATATCCCACATTGAAGAAATTCAAGTCACACAAGATAGTATTCAACGAATGTAGAGGCGTGAATCTTGTGCAGTAAAGTCAACAGCCTACTAGATACTTGTTGAGAGACACAGAACATGAGGAGGAGAGAGCATGTGGAGTCATTTGAATTCATTTCCCATCCATTGTGAATAATATATATGCTCGATGAAGGATTTCACTAACTAAGTTGTGAAGCCGTGAACATATTACTAAAATGTGGTAATCCATTAGGGGAATTTTGAGGTCTAAAATGGGCCTCCCAAGAAAAATGTACAAGAAAAATAAACTTTATAAGAACTAATAGGATTCAAGATGGTGATGTCAACCATGGGGGATGATTCACCATTTTTTAATTAAAAGGGTAAAAAGATTAAAAAATAATAAAATAATAAAACTACTTTTTCAACTCGTATTTTCAACTTATCTCCCAGAGTTTTTACTCAAATTTCGAGTGGAAGTACATGTTGGATGCAAAATTTAATTCCTCATCCAAGTAGTACCCATGTTGCATACTTTCGATGGACCCTGCTACATGAAAAATGAGAAATACATTAAAAACGTGATTGTAATCACGTTTTTTTTCATGTATTTATCATTTTTCATGTAGTAGGAACCATCAAAAGTATGCAACATTGGTACTCCTTGGATGAGGAATTAAATTTTGCATCCAACGAGTACTCCCACCTTAAATTTGAGTAAACTTTTTGGGAGATAAGTTGAAAATATGAGTTGAAAAAATAGTCTTTTTCTTTTTTCCCTCTAAAATTTGATGATGTTGTTATCACTCATAATTTTTGAAGCATCATTTAACAAAGTCATATAGGTGCATATGTCAAAGGTAGGGTTGTAGGATTCATTTTTCGTTACTTAGTCAAGGAAAATTTTAAATTTTTCTTATTAAGTTTACCCTCAGGTCTAAACCCACTCATTTTAAAATACCATCATGTCACATCACTCATATTTTTCTGACAATTTTCAATTCCCAGGATTTTAGTACTGAAATGGTCATTTTAGCTAAGAAACCACAGTTTCATAGTGAAATACACTGATAAATTCCACTTTTCGCTATGAAACCACTGATACTTTCGTAGCGAAAACACCCAGATTTACACTAAACACGCTATGAAAGTGTGGTTTCATGTCTGTCATGTCAAGTTAGCTATTAGATGTCAGAAAATCATTATGAAAGGGTAAGTTAGATACCATTCGAGTCATTGAGGGTTAAGATCAAGGTACATGGTCAGGTCTAAATTCATCATCACCATTTTAGGCATGTATGAGTCATCATTGTGTTACGAGTGAATACAAAACTTCAAAGTCTTTCCTAATTCAGTCATTTCTCATTCTTCATTCCTTCTTTGCGTGATTTTGAGCTCTGGAGAGTATTGCATTGAGCCAAAGTTGTGGCTGGTATTTTCAAAGGTTTACAAAGATTAGTGATCAAGCGAGGTAGAGAACTATCAAGCGAGGCAGAGAAGACACTAAAGAAGCTATGGAACCAAAAATAAATAAAAATAAGGGTGGCCAATGTCTAAGATATGAGCCATCAGATATGACTCTAATCAATGAAGACCCAACAACTATAGAAGTATTCAGAAGGACAGGATGCTTACAGTTTTGTGAAATATTACAAGGCTGCCATGTATAGGTTTCAAAAGAATTTTCTTTAAAATTAAATGGAACAGCTACCAAAGTGGGGATGTTGAATCTTTCCATTACACCAGAGGTCATTGCAGCAACAACAGGGATTACAAGGGGACAAGATAAGTGGTTCAAAGGGTTCAAATTCAACATGGAGCAGTGCATAGAGTTTATCACGCCAAAAAACAGTGAAATGGACCTTACTAATGCTATTCCAAGGAGTTGCATGAAGGATAACTACTCAAAGTTGTTGCTCATCATCCAGAAATATTTTACTTGTGAAGGGAGATACCATAAAGTCTACTCTTACCATTTCAATCTTCTCCTACACTTTACTGGTAAGATATCTCTTGATTTGCCTTTCTATTTACACAGAAGTTTATCAAAAATGGCAGATAAGGTTCAAGAAAAATCTAGAGGAAGTGAGACTTCATTGTTTCATCATGGCTTAATTAAACTGCTGGTTTTAGATGAGCTCCAAATACTAGACAAAGATTGGTCTTCATTTTTTTTGTTAGTGGTTTTGAGTTGGATACTCTTACTCCTGCAAGAACTCCTAAACCTAGGAGTATCCCATCACCCTTAGTGGTAAAACAAAATGAACCAGTGGTGGCAGAACCAAGTGAACCATTCATGATAGAAACAGAGCAATTGTAGAGTTTTGATACACCCATTGTTCCACCTGCAAAACAAAAATCAAAGGTGGTCAAACCTGCAAAACAAAAACAAGCTATAATTAAACAAGGAAGCAAAAGGATGACAAGGATTCAAATAGTGGATTTAGAAGATTTAAAAGTGGTTTTAGAAGAAAAAATAATAGCTAAAGGAAATTTAGAAGACATACTACATGCGATTGACATAGTAGAGACTCCTATAGTCCAGGCTAGGGATATAGAGGAAGGTGGACAAAAACTAAAGAAAGCCAAATCTGCAAAGAAACTAGAATTTGAAGGAGAAGATGCAGGATTTATGTTCCAGGCAAGAAAGCCCATGAAAAGGAATGCTAGAAAACTTTTGGAGAGTAGCAAATAAGTTCATCCATCTACTGATACTGTCAAGCCACCACAAGACATCATTGATATTTCATCATCTGCAGAGAAAGATTCAGTTAGCAAGTCAAAGAAAGGAAAGGAGAAAGTAATGGAAAAATAGAGTTTGAACTCCTTGAAGAATAGTTGAAGTTGGCCAACCATGAGATTTTTGTTATGAAGAAAGAAGCAAGGAAACACAATGTCCAGAAGATTCAGTTTGAAAAGATGAAAGAGATTTGGGAAGAGCATGTTGGCAGTGTTTCCAAGACCCTAGATAATACAAAACAGTTTATCAAATGGACCACGCCATTGAGGAAATAAGTAAAACATGTCAGGAAAATGAATTTACATTTGAAATCTACAAACAAAAAGTTGAAGGATCGGGTTAAAGACCTCCAGGAACAACTTTAACTAATCCATGAGGAGTTGGAGAAAAAGGGCCTTAAAATGACAATAGTTGAGGAGCCAATTTCTCAACTCATCATCAATGAGGAAGAAACACCTCAAGAAAAATAGTGTGAGATATTTTATGATTTTAAAGGTTAATGGCATGTTGGAAACAAGTTTTTTACAGTTGGAAGACACATTTTTTAAGCTAGACAAAAATCTAGAAATTTCATTGTTTTCAACAGTTTCATAGCGTTCCTAGGCATGAAGAACAGGAAAACGCTACGAAACTACTGTAGCTTTATTTTTTTTATTTGAATCATTTTGATAAGATCCTAAAGGGTGAAAATGATATGGTAGAAGTTTCTAATGATGATGAAGACAATACCAAAGGAAAGAGACATAAATATTGATGGAAAAGGGCAATTTTGTACTGCTACAAAAGTACGCTACGAAACTGTTATACTTTCATAGCATACTATTTTTAAGCTTTATAAGCAGGTTTTTGGCCATTTTATAACAGGTGGATACTTTCAAATGTTCAAGGGACCTTTCCAGCAGTCATCCAAGACTTAAAGATCAAGAGATGAAGACAAATCATTAGCCAAATCATGCGTTGGAGATAAGGACCAGTTTTCCTAAAAAGCAGGGTTTGTTTCCAGATTTAGAGGAGGTCAATTAAGATGTCATGTAGTGATGAGTCCCATCACACCCTATTCGAACATGTGAAGGAATATTTGTCAAAGATGTAACTAATATTAGGAGATAAGGTAGTTGATGTAATAAAGAACAGTTTGAGTCCTATTAGCTAGGAAAAGGACTGTCAAATAGAATAGTTGTCATTTTCTCATTAATCTAGATGTTTTCTTGGTATGCAAGGTGTCATTAGCAAAATTTAGATGAATCTAGCCATGAGGCAGATCATCTCATCATGTAACAAATATATTAAGGGTCATATATTCGAATTTGTATGGGTTGGAGACTTTTGGCTACAAACTGCTGCCTTATGTATTTTGACACATATCAGTAATACAGAGTGGTTTTCTTCTTGACAGACCTGAGATTATCATAGGGTTTTAATGTTTTATTGATCTACATCTTATGTTTCACCACTTGCAGTATATTTCATTTCTATTACTCATAATTCATAACTCTATGCTTTGACTTCCTTTAGTAATGAAATGATTGTGTTTTCCTATGTTTTATGAGTGAATTACCTTTGAACCACTAGCAGTAGATTTCATTTCTATTACTCAGAATTCATAACTCTATGCTCTGACTTCCTTTAGCAATGAAATGACTGTGTTTTCCTATGTTTTATGAGTGAATTTCCTTTGTTAAAGACCCCTATCTGCCTCAGCTTCCATGTCAAGAAACCTTGCCACTGAAACTACTTATTGTTGACTCCATAAGCCCAATGGTTGCAAGCCTGCATTATTTTCAACCTAAATACACAAAAAATCAAGTTACTTTCCAAATAGAGTTAGTCATCTAGTCCTATCATTATCTAATATCATAAACCCCTTTGAGAGAGTCCTCTTAGACTGAAGAGGCTAAGCTTCAATCAAAAGTTGGCTTGAAACAATTACATAGAGTTGTCTGATCAGAAGCCATCAGGTGCAATTTTGTGATAATAGATGTAATCAAATATTATTTTATTATTTCCACTATTATTTTATAATTTCCTTAGGAGGCCCATTTAGACTCTCAAAATTCCCCTAATGCATGTTAATTTAACAAAGATTTGTTTGTGATGAGAATTGTTCATGGAGTCCATTGAAGTAAGCCACAGATCAGTGGGAGTCTTGAGTTGACAATCTCGTAAAGCCGAGTCTATGTGGAATTGTCTCAGTGGAGCCTGTGTCTAGGTGGAAAATCCACTCTACCGATGAGAAACATGCCTTGCAAGAAGTTCTTCGATCGTGAGGAGATGTGTGTTGCGTCGAAGAAGAGCAAAGTGCAATGTGGAGGACACTGTGAAACTTAGTTTGTAGCGTTGAAGGTGAGCTGGCCTATGTGTTTTTATGGCATCGAGCCTCCGAAAATGTATATAGGCAGTTGAAAATGCAACAAGATGATGGAGCTTAGTGAAAAGAATTCGCCTTCACTAAGTGGGCCCACAGGCTATTTTTGGCGCAAAGTCTATTTTTAGACTATGTCTATTTTTAGACATATGGATCATGGTCTATGAGTTGCAGGATGCTATTTATGGATGATTGGTCGAGTTGGTAAAAATAGATGGACTTCTATTTTTAGACATTGGGCGGTTTCTATTTTTAGACTGCCGGGCTAAAAATAGAACAGTCAAATATTATTAACCCTTAATAATATTTAGACTATAAACATTATCTTATCCTCTTGGAGCACTTCAGTTTGATGCTTGGATGTGGCACATGCAGCTGAAAAAAGGAAATACACTTTTCCTAAGGTTTAGTTGAGCTATTGCATGGTTGACTTCAGTTAGAACTCATGTGGCAGAGTTTGGTGGAGTTGATGAGACAGTTGGTGGAGTTGTGTTCTGTTTAACTTAGTTGAACTAGTTGTATTTAGTCTAATTGAAAAATACACTAGTGATGAGTGGTGTGAATTAATTATTAATTAATTCACTAATTATTAACTCATAAATCAACTAAAGAATACATCAGTTAACTGCAATGCATGGACAGTTCAGTGGAGACCGGTGTTAGAGGTGGGTGAAAGGGTGAGTGTGGCTATCAGTTGTGACTATACTTGTGCATGAGATTTGCACACACATTGATTGAGATTGCCAATGAGGATTGCGTAGTACAAGCCAGTGGGATTTGAACTTGGATCTCATCATTATTCATCTTGGATTGCGCAGTAGAGGCAGGCAGACTTGTGGAGGAGATTTGAACCTGTGACTTGTTCATCTTCCGTGCTAGTTTGTGTGTAGCATGTGAGATAGTGCTGAGAGCTGTGAGAGATTTGTGCTATGTATTTTTGTTAGGAAAAATGCGAGAGAAGTGAATCGGTGTTCTTGCATATTCAAAACTTTACTTTTTTCATGCTCTGAAACCCATACGCTACTTTGCTGAAGCAAACTAGCGTATACACGTGGATATCCTTCATAAAACTCGCGTATACACAGAGATCTAATTATGCCATTAGTTCTTCACTTATATCATTCCATCATTCATTCATTAGATGTTCTATAAACAATAAACATGTGCAGTAAGAACAGAATAAACCATCACACAAAGCATCACACATGAACACCAGGATTTTTAGGTGGAAACCCAAGTCGGGAGAAAACCACCGCTGCAGTTGCTCAGCCTTGAATATTTTATTATAGAGAAAACATCTTACAACATATGTGCTGGCGCAGACTTGACCAGCACGCAGGCACCCACCTGCGCTCGTTTACCAGCCTCTCCTGGAAGGGAGCTCCAACCCCCTGACTCGTTTACCAGCCTCTCCTGGAAGGGAGCTACGACCCCCGATCTCGTTTACCAGCCTCACCTGGAAGGGAGCTATGACCCCCTGACTGAAGGCTACAACCCTCAGCACCACCTTGGACCACGTTTCATCAATTTTCACACTGGATCCAACAACTTCAATAGAACACAACTTGCAGGCCACGTTTCATCATATTTTCAGACTGGACCCTTTCCATACTTTTAAGCACAATCAACCATGAAACAGATACATATAACTCACTGACAGATATCAGTAAACCAGCAGAACAGATCAGACATTTCTTACCACAGACTTCATCAAACCCTAGTTTGCATACGCGCTTTCCTTTCACTGATGTCGCGTATATACGTGCTTCCGTTCACATAAACCAGCGTATACTTCTGTACACATTACAGAGCTCATTTCATTGCGCATACGCGCTTTCTCTTCAGCAAAGCCGCGTATATACGGGCTTCCTCTGCGGCGAACTAGCGTATAGATCTTCAACCATTATAGAGCAGCATACTTCTTCAGATTAGATATTCAGTTCAGATTTACCCTTTTTCTTCAGACAGATGTTCGCCTCATCTCAGATCTAAGCCTTCCATAAACAGATCTAGCGAATCAAATACATTCCCGGATCTAGATATTGACATCATTTCTTCATGGGTGCATCATAAATTAGATCTATTATCAAACCTTTACCCTTTCCATACAGATATACTTCACAGAGAAGTATTCATTCAAGCTCAAACATCTTGAACCCACACTCATGATTTGCACAATGAATTTCTTCTCTTTATATAGGTTTACCCTTTTTCAATACCATGAGCCCCTTTTTATTCAATACCATGAGCCAAAACAATACCATGAGCCCAAAACTACATTACTTCCGATGGTATTCCTGGACGAGGTCATTTAGACGAATCATTACCCAATACAATGGGTCAATACCATGGTGGTTACCCCTGGTTTTGCACTTTATGAGCGCTTTTGCCCATACGCGACTTGGAACGTACTTTACCGCATGCATACGCGACTTCTCCTAGGCAAATCTGCGTATGCCTTGAGACATACTCTTTTCATCATAGATCTAGCACATATTGAATTCCTTTCTTCATTGCCTTCTGTGCTCACTGTAGATACATCAAATTTAGTTCATCAGGACATATTCTATCAAGCACAACTTCAAGTTGCCATTATCTTCATCAAGTGGGTTGCCTTTCAAGGACAACACTCAGCATCATATTGCTAACAAACATCATTGCATATCAGATTTACATCATTTACCAAGTCCATTACGTCAAGAATAACTTCATCAGGTGGATTGCCATCAAGGAAAACACATGTCAACAGTTGCATGTCTTCATCTTCATTTAGTGGGTTGTCATCAAGGACAACACTCTGCATCATATTTCCAACAATCTCCCCCTTTGGACTTGATGGCAACCACGATGGTGTTTGATCATTACAACAGATAGGTACATTAAAAATACAATGACACCATGTCACTCTCTCCACCATTCTTTCTCTTCATTCAAACACCATGTCACTCTCCCCCTTTGACATCAAGGGCAAAGGGTGGATCAAAACCAACATACTCTCCCCCGTTTCTCCACATGTGGAAGAAGCGTCCTGCAGATCTGACATATACTGAAGTGACCAAGCTCCCCCTGAGTTCATGCTGAATCTTCAAACATATTTTTCAATGAAATACATGACTTTATGACTTACCTACCATCAAATATCCAACCAAGTGGATTTACATATGAGACTCAACTACCCAACCAAGTGGGTTTACAAATTTGACTCAGCTACTCAACCAAGTGAATTTACAAAATTTGACTCAGCTACCCAACCAAGTGGGTTTACAAATTTTGACAAGTCCTTACATGACTGAATATTACAATTTTACATCATAGGTCGCAACTTGACCTTTTCATCAAATTAAATATGACTTTCCATGATCAATACCACAAAATCCTCAAGAGATATCATATATCAGAACCACCATAATGCCTACAATGCATTATGCTCAGCAAGGCTAGGGCTCCCCCTGTATCTGTGCATCCAAGCCACCTTTCCATATGACTAAGGCTCCCCCTTAGTGTGTGCATCCTGAACACTTTTACCAAAAAATCATCAAGGCATCTTTATCAAAACATTAGAAATAGAATTATGAGAACTGGAACACCACCAGAGATACCAAACAGTATCAGAGATACCAAAAAGCACTGCAGCTGTGCTGAAGAGAGCTGACTCCAAACAAAATTTGTCAGCAATCAGACATACGCGGTTTTCTGTGCATGAACTAGCGTATATACGCGACTGTGTTTCAGGAAACCCGCGTATCCAATACCATCTTCTAAATTTTAACCAGATCTGATCCTCTGTGAGAAAAAGACAGTGTTCAGCTTCTTTCTAGGATATTTGAATGCTTCCCTGGACTACAGATAGATAGAACAGTGTAGTCGTGTCTTCAAGCGTCATCCAACGGTTGTAGCATAAGCACATTAGTAACCAAGCCTTCAGATTCTTTGCAGCATCAATACAATCTTTCCAAGAGAGATTATCATATCAGAACAACATCTTCAAATATGTGTCAAGCAATCATCCATGAGGTCCAATATCATCAAGATCTTCAAGATTTAACATGAAGTAACATATGTAGGCAAAATATCTCAACCATAGTAACAAACTCTGCATGATCTATTCTTATTTCTGAATCAAATGACATCCAACTCATCCATGTGTGAGAACAAAAGATACTTATCAGCAATCAGGGCTCAAAATCTCATCATAATAAACCATGTACCAAGTCATCATCATTTGAGCATGAGTATCACAAAAACCAAAGAATAAGCAGTCATATTGCCAACAATGCAATCATTAGTATTCAACCTGCTACTCCCCCTGAACCAGTGCTCCTTCTTAACTTGTGCAACCTGAATACGTTCATCAACAAGTCATCAGCAACAATCTCTGCATGAACTGCCCTTATCTCCGAATTATAAGACTTTCATCTCAATAATGAATACTCTTCATCAAAAAGCAAACAGGACTCATCCACAATCTTCAACATAAGAGACCATGTATCATATCATCATTATTTAGAACTGAGAAACTAAGCTGATATTGAGTCAATAATACAGTTATTAACAGTCAGACTGATGCTCCCTCTGAAACTCTGCTCCAGATCTTCAGCTATCATATAAATTCTCTCATCATCAATGCATACGCGACTGTGTCTGCTGGAACTCGCGTGTATACGCGACTTTTGTTAATAGAACCCGCATATGGAAAGTGAAGCATAGAAATTTTTCACATTCCTTCATCTCCCCCTGAACTTGTACTTCCTGTACCTGTCTTCTTCATATCAGATGCTCTGTCAGAAATACATATAACCAGAATAATCAAATCAACCATGAGAGTCATCATACATTGCTCCCCCTGTGACGATACATTACAAAATCTCATAATGTATCCCACATCATTCCTGCAGTCAATAAGAAAAGTCAGCTTCAGAAGCGGATGACTGCAGTAGGGTCAATATTCCCTACGTTTCTGATCGGTCCTCCATCTTTTTCCAGATTTGTTTGATCTTTCTATTTGTGTGCTGGAAGTTATCCAATTTCTCATATATGTTCAACCTGCATTCCTTTTCTACATGTCCATACTTGTTACAAGAATAACATCTCATGTGTCCAGAGAAATAAGCATAAGAGTCATAATGAGTATTTCTAATCTTCCTCCTTTTACAATCAGCTGCTTTATGTCCATACTTGTTACATGAAAAACAATATCCCTTGAAGAAACGAGAGTACCTTTCTATGTAGGAACTGTTTGTTTGAGGCTGAAATGATCTGCTCCTGCAATTTGCTGCAACATGCCCATAATTATGACATTTAAAGCATTCAACATTATTGACTGATTTCCTTTGAGATTTCATCATTGTTGGTTGACCTTTTGTCTCTTTCAACACTTTAGGTTTTGCATTGACATCCTCTGAATTTTTAGCACTTCCTTGTGAGCTAGATTCTCCTTTAACAGTTTCATGGAAACCAATACCAAGTTTGATAGCAGGAGACCTTTGATTACTCAGAATATTGTCCAAAATATTAGTACTATCTTGAAACCTCAAAAGTTTAACCTTTTCTTCTAATTTACCTTTGAGAATGTTTACCTCAACCTCCAGGGCTTGACATTGCTTTGTCATGCTTTCTTCTTTCCTTCTTCCATCTTCTACTTGATCCTTCAGATTTAGAATCTCTTCTTTCAACCAATTTTCGTTTTCTTCACGTGTTTGTTGCAGCTCTTCATTCCTCTTATTTGATTTTTCCAAATCTTCTTTGAGAGAGATGATTTCTGCTTCAAGGCCTTCCTTTTCAAATGTTTGTAGAGGTTCCTCATTCTTCTTACTTGATGCTTCAAGATCTGCTTGCAGAGAAATGATTGCAGCTTCAAGTCCTTCATTCTTCTTTCTTGATTTTTCGAGATCTGTATTTAGATCGTTGATTTTTGCTTCTATTTCTTTAATTCGATTGGATGCATAAGTATGAAACCTTTGATACTTGTCCACCTGTCCATTCAGCATCTCTATTTGATCTTTCATTTGAGAGATCATCTCTTTGTAGATAGAATCTTTCTTATCAATTTCCTTTTGTTGTTCTTCAACTTTGATCTTGATAGCTTGTTCTAGATCCACAACTTTAATTTCACTTTCTACACCATTGCTTGCACAAAGAAGATTACAAGGACCCAAATCACTATCAGATTCATCTTCTTCAATTTTTGCTATACAGGTTTTCTGAGACATCTCCTTGCTTCGAGTAGCTTTCTTCTTTTTCCTCTTTGCCGTGAGCACTTGTAGAGCTTGGTCAGAGTCTTCACTTTCACTATCATAATATTTGCATATACAGTTAAGTAAAATACAAGAACAACGATTAATACCTGTTTCATCTCCTTCAATTTCTGCTATACATGATTTCTGAGGTATCTGCTTGCTTTGAGTAGCCTTCTTCTTTTGCTTCTTTGCCATGAGCACTTTCAGATCACGGTCAGAATCTTCTTCATTTTCACTGGATACTTCATCATCATCTTCATTTGCATAAAAACTCTTCCTCTTTTCAAATTGTTTCCCTTTACCATGTTTTTCTTTATAAGGACATTTAGCAGCATAGTGACCAACTTTTCCACACTCAAAACATTTGAAGGGAAGCTTACCTTTGAATATTCCAGTACCTAGTTGGAGTTTTCTCACGAAATTTGCTTCTTCTTCTTCGGATATATGGTTGGGTTCTTTGACAACTTCCTTTTCTTTTCCCTTTGCAGACGCCTTAAAAGCAGCTTCTCTGATTTGAGAAGGGCCTCCTTGTCTCATTTCAAAAGCAGTCAGGATACCATGTAATTGAACAACAGTAAGAGTTTGCAGATCTTGCCTTTCTTTAATAGCTGAAACTTTAGAGTCAAATTTTGAAGTCAAAGATCTTAAGACTTTTTCCACCAGAGTAGTATCGGTTATGGTTTCACCCAAATTCCTCATTCGATTTACAATATCATCTAGACGAAGAAAGAAACTGGCAATACTCTCATCACTATGCATCCTTAAATTTTCATATTCAATTCTGAGAGTTTGGAGTTTTGCACTTTTTACCTTTGTATCTCCTTCATAGCTCAGAATGATTTTGTCCCATATTTCTTTTGCTGAATTTAGCTGCATCACTTTAGCAAATTCTGGTTCAGACATGCTTCCTAATAAGACATTCACTGCTTTGGCATTGATTTCATACTTCTTCCTTTCAGCCGCATCAGTAGGAATACTTGCCGGATATTGATAGCCTTCTTCCACGATTGCCCATACATCTGCACCAAGACTTTGCAGATAAGCTTTTGTTCGTACCTTCCAGAATATCAGATTGCTTCCATTGAATAGAGGTGGCTTTATAGACATCACTCCTTCTTGACTTCCCAATGCGACGGATCTCCTTCAAGAGATCAAGCTTCTGCAGAAGAACCTGCTCTGATACCAATTGTTGGGAAAAATACTGAGAGGGGGGGGTGAATCAGTATTTACTGCATATTCAAAAATTTTACTTTTTCATGCTCCAAAACCCATACGCTACTTTTCTGAAGCCAACTAGCGTATACACGTGGATATCCTTCATAAAACTCGCGTATACACAGAGATCTCATTATGCCATTAATTCTTCACTTATATCATTCCATCATTCATTCATTAGATGTTCTATAAACAATAAACATGTGCAGTAGGAATAGAATAAACCATCACACATAAGCATCACACATGAACACCAGGATTTTTAGGTGGAAACCTAAGACGGGAGAAAACCACCGCTGCAGTTGCTCAGCCTTCAAAATTTTATTATAGAGAAAACATCTTACAACATATGTGCTGGTGCAGACTCTACCAGCACGCAGGCACCCACCTGCGCTCGTTTACCAGCCTCTCCTGGAAGGGAGCTCCAACCCCCTGACTCGTTTACCAGCCTCTTCTGGAAGGGAGCTACGACCCCCTGATCTCGTTTACCAGCCTCACTTGGAAGGGAGCTACAACCCCCTGACTGAAGGCTACAACCCTCAGCACCTCTATGGACCACGTTTCATCAATTTTCACACTGGATCCAACAACTTCAATAGAACACAACTTGCAGGCCACGTTTCATCATATTTTCAGACTGGACCCGTTCCATACTTTTAAGCACAATCAACCATGAAATAGATACATATAACTCACTGACAGATATCAGTAAACCAGCAGAACAGATCAGACATTTCTTACCACAGACTTCAGCAAACCCTAGTTTGCATACGCGCTTTCCTTTCACTGATGTCGCGTATATACGCGCTTCCGTTCACATAAACCAGCGTATACTTCTGTACATATTACAGATCCAATTTCATTGCGCATATGCGCTTTCTCTTCAGCGAAGCCGCGTATATACGCGCTATGCAAGCGAACTAGCGTATAGATCTTCAACTATTATAGAGCAGCATACTTCTTCAGATCAGATATTCAGTTCAGATTTACCCTTTTACTTCAGACATATGTTCGCCTCATCTCAGATCTAAGCCTTCCATAAAAAGATCTAGCAAATATAATTACATTTCAGATCTAGATCCCCTTCTTCATCATTTCTTCATAGGTGCATCATAGATTCAGATCTATTATCAAACCTTTACCCTTTCCATACATATATACTTCACAGATAAGTATTCATTCAAGCTCAGACATCTTGCACCCACACTCATGATTTGCACAATGAATTTCTTCTCCTTATATAGGTTTATCTTTTTTTCAATACCATGAGCCCCTTTTTCAATACCATGGACCAAAACAATACCATAAGCCCAAAACTACCTGGACGGGGTCAATTAGGCGGATCATTACCCAATACAATGGGTAAATACCATGGTGGTTACCCTTGGTTTTGTACTTTTTGAGCGCTTTAGCCCATACGCGACTTGGCACGTTCTTTTCCGCGTGCATACGCGACTTCCCTTAGGCCAATCCGCGTATACAAAGAGACATACTCTTTTCATCATAGATTTAGCACATGCTGAATTCCTTTCTTCATTGCCTTCTTTACTCACTGTAGATACATCAGATTTAGTTCATCAAGACATATTCTATCAAGCACAACTTCATCAAGTAAGTTGTCATCATCTTCATCAAGTGGGTTGCCATTCAAGGACAACACTCAGCATCATATTGCTAACAAACATCATTGCATATCAGATTTACATCATTTACCAAGTCTATCAGGTCAAGAATAACTTCATCAGGTGGTTTTCCATCAAGGACAACACATGTCAACACTTTCATGTCTTCATCTTCATTCAGTGGGTTGCCATCAAGGGCAACACTCTGCATCATATTGCCAACAATTGTTACATGTTCTCTATCATTATAATATACAAATAGTTGGGGGTTTTCGGTACATGTGCTTCTCTCATTACATCTTTGTGTTATATGTGTGCTTGACTAGGTTTTAATGTGCGCATGTATTTGCTTCTATTTCTGCATATTGATGATCAATTGTAGAAAAGAGGAGTTATGTATTATGCATGAAGCTTAAATAGTGTGTAATCGAAAAGGGATAATCTCGGTGAATAATTCAACTACTATTCAAATTTCTACATGGTATCAAAGCGAAATTGTAGTCATCGGATCTATTACAATGATTACAATTTATTTAGGTAGACAGAGTCTGTAGCGGGCCGGGTAGCCTGCGGATCCATCCTTTCTGCGAAAGGTTATATATCCCGATGAAATGCCCCTACGATCGATCTCATGCTGAAAATAATTTTTTCTCACTGATCGGAAGCAGTTGAGTTTTGAGCTGGTGGAATTCGAATTTGCAGCAGAATTTGGAATTCGAATTTGCAGTAGTTTTCTTGGTGTCGAAGTCAAAATGTCTTTCAACGGATTGCGACTGGAGTATGCCCTTGAGGGCAGCTCGAATTATGTTGCATGGAAGGACAGAATGGAGGCAGTATTAGATGATAACGGGTTGAAGGAGTTCATAGATGCTGAGGTCCCAAAGCCTACTGATGCTGCTCAAGTTGAGGCTTGGCAAAAGAAGATGGCAAAGTGTCGAAGAATTCTGTTGGAGGGCGTGAAGGATCACATTGTATCCAGCATGCATGGAAAATCTTCTCCATATTTGATGTGGAAAGCGTTGACAGATTTATTCCAAAGCAAGAGCGACCAGAGGAAGTTGGCGCTCAAGGATAAACTCAGACACATAAAGATGGAGAAAGGCGACAGTATGCCCAAGTACCTCAAGAAGTTCATCCAATGCAGGGATGAGCTGGGAAGTGTGGGGGTGACTGTAGATGATGAGGAATTGGTGAGCTTGGCTCTCCTTGGTCTTCTGAAGAGTTGGCATGCCTATCAGGATTCTGTCAATGGTCGAGAGAAATTGCCAGGATGGGAGCGACTTTGGTCGGATCTTGTGCAAGAGGAGATAAGGCGGAGTACCAGGGACGGATCTTCATCAAAAGCATCTGATGAAGAAAATTGCGCTTTGGCTGCCAAAGCAAAGAAGGGGAAGAGCAAGAAAGCTTCTCATTCTGGTGCGAAAGGCAAGAAGCAGGACATGTCCAAGGTGAAGTGTTTTCACTGTCATCAGCATGGACATTATGCCACAAATTGTCCGCAGAAGAATAAAAATAAGCAGGCTGCTGGATCTGCAGCTGGAGAGGCCTTAGCCTCGCAGTTTGAGCTGGGTTTTCACTGATCGCATGCTTGGTCTCAAGTGTGATGGGATCAGTATGGTTCTTGGATAGTGGTGCGTCTTTTCACATGACTGGAGATCGAGATTTGTTTTCAGATCTAGATGAGAAAGATCTTGGAGTGCACATCGAGATGGGCGATGATGGTAGATACAGTGCGACCGGTATCGGTACCATTTCCTTTGAGAGGGAGTCTGGTAAACCCTTCGTATTGAAGGAAGTGATGCATGTTCCGGGATTGAAGAAGAATCTTATCTCTGTGGCGATGTTAGAAGACAAGGGATATGATGTTGTCTTTAGCGAGGGAAAGGCTTTCCTGCGCAGTAAGGCAACTGGTGAGACCCGGAGGATAGGGGTTCGAGTTAAGAACCTTTATCAATTGCAGGTAGATGGCTGCGCAGCAATGGCAGGCAAGGTAGAAGGAGTGGTGAGCCGGGATGATGGCGAGTTGTGGCACCAGAGATTGGGCCACCTTCACCATGGAGCTTTGAAGATACTGCAACAGATTTCTACTGGGCTTCCTAAGGGCACTCTTGCGCAGTCAGATCAATGCAAGGGGTGTACCTTGGGAAAATTTGTGAAAGCCACCTTTCACGAGAAGGATAGTCGCGCCACAACGATCCTTGAGAGAATTCACACAGACGTGTGTGGACCTTTCTCAGTAGCTTCGACAGCAAAGAACAGGTACTATGTGACATTTGTTGATGATTATTCTTGGAAGTGCTGGATCTTCTTCATGCAGAAAAAGAGCGATACATACTCAAAGTTCTATGAGTTCAAGGCGCTGGTTGAGAAGGAATCGGGGAAGCATGTGAAGGCTCTTATGAGCGACAATGGTGGTGAATTCATCTCTGGCGAATTCAAATGATTTTGCAGCGCAAAAGGGATTCGAAGAGAGCTCATAGCACCCCATAACCCACAGCAGAATGGGGTTGTTGAGTGGAAGAACAGAACGATCGTGGGTGCTGCACGGGTGATGTTTCATGATCAGGGCCCACCCCTTCACTTGTGGGCGGAGGCATGCAATACTGCAGTATATGTGCAGAACCGTTGTCCTCACAAGATACTTGGCATGAGTACACTGGAAAAGGCGTTTTCTGGCAAGAGGCCTGATATTTCCCATTTGAGGATTTTTGGTTCACCTGTCTACATGCATGTGATGAAGGATGCCAGGAAGAAGTTGGAACTGACCGCAGAGGTTGGGATATTTTTGGGGTACACTGATACGCCCCACAACTATCGTGTGTATTTTCCAAACAGTCACAAGACTGTTGTGCGATGGGATATCAAATTTCAGGAGGAGAAAACCATGCAGTGTTCGCTTGAGAGGGAGCCACACTTGCATGCAGATGAGGAGCTATTAGTTCCTAAGGATGAGCTTCAGGATGTGGATCAGCCACAAGAGGAAGTTCATGGAGTGGAAGAGACCACTCATGCAACGCCAACCATCAGAGGGCAGAAGCGCACTACAGAAGCTGAGCGACTGGCTCAAGATGCAGAGAAGGTTGTAGGACCACCTACAGCACAGCGCAGACATGGCTCTTGTGAGAAAATGTGTCGTGACAGAGCCATCCTCTTTCGAGGAAGCTGTGGAGGACCCCGCATGGGTAGATGCCATGGTGGAAGAGTATGATTCGATTGTCAGAAACAGTGCATGGGAGATTGTCCCAAGGCTAGAGGGGAAATCAGTGGTGGGTTCGAGATGGATCTACAAAGTGAAGCAGGCAGCTGACGGGAGTGTGGAGAAGTACAAGGCAAGATTTGTTGCCCGAGGCTTTTCACAGATAGAGGGGATCGATTATGAGGAGACCTTTGCACATGTCGCAAGGTATTCTTCCATACGGACGATTCTTGCTCTCTCAGCGCAGATGGGGTGGCACATTCATCAGATGGATGTGAAGACTGCGTTCCTCAACGGAGTCATTGAGGAGGAGGTGTACATAGAGCAGCCCGAAGGTTTCGAGATCTTCAGCAGTGAGTCGCATGTCTGCAGACTCAAGAGAGCACTGTATGGGTTGAAGCAAGCACCTCGTGCTTGGTACACATGGATAGACAGTTATTTCACCGAACTTGGATTCTCCAAGAGTGAGGCGGATCCTAACCTGTACCAAATTATGGTGGAGGGGAAGTTGCTGATCATTGTACTGTATGTAGATGATCTGATTTTGACGAGTGATGAGCTGTTGATACTTTCATGCAAGGAGGATCTTGCTAGAGAGTTTGAGATGAAGGACTTGGGCCTCCTTCATTATTTCCTGGGATTGGAAATTTGGCAGCGCAATGATGGACTATTTGTTTCTCAGGGTAATTATGCCCGGGAGATACTGGAGAAGTTCAACATGCATGGCTGTAAGCCTGTTGATACTCCTCTTCTTGGAGTTTGGAGGAAGGAGGATGCTACTTCAGCGGAGGTAGTGGATGCCACTGTTTATCGACATTTGGTGGGGTCGCTTATGTATCTGGTCAATACACGACCCGATATATGCTATGCTGTTAACCAGCTTTCACAAGCTATGGTTAAGCCTACCAAGCTCTTCTGGAAGGCAGGCAAGCATGTATTTCGTTATCTTAGAGGCACATCGGGATATGGCTTGTGGTACAGACAGGAGGATGAGGTGAAGCTGTGTGGCTTCACGGATGCAGATTGGGCAGGGAGCCCAACGGACAGAAAGAGCACATCTGGAGGGATCTTCAGTATCGGGTTGACAGCAGTTTCTTGGTACAGCAGGAAGCAGAGATCCGTGGCACTCAGCTTAGCAGAGGCCGAGTATATGGCAGCAAGCTTGGCTGCATGCGAGGCTATATGGATGAGGAAGATCCTGGTCGGGTTGTTCGGGTCACACTTGGAGCCTACTATGATTTATTGTGATAACCAGAGTTGCATTAAACTCTCGGCTAATCCAGTATTTCATGATAGATCCAAACACATCGACATCAGGTACCATCATATCAGAGATTGTGTTCAGCGGAGAATCATGTTACTTTCATATGTTCCCACGGAGGATCGGGATGCTGACATCTTGACGAAGGCGCTCACCAGGAGCAAGTTCGAATTCCACAGAGGCAGGATAGGGGTTGCAGATAATCCATATCTTGTTGAGAGGGAGTGTTGAAAATGCAACAAGATGATGGAGCTTAGTGAAATGAAGTCGCCTTCACTAAGTGGGCCCACAGGATATTTTTGGCGCAAAGTCTATTTTTAGACTATGTCTATTTTTAGACATATGGAGCATGGTCTAGGAGTTGCAGTATGCTATTCTTGGATGATTGATCGAGTTGGTAAAAATAGATGGACCTCTATTTTTAGACATACAGGTCGAAGTCTATTTTTAGACTGCCTGTCTAAAAATAGGTCAGTCAAATATTATTAGCCCTTAATAATATTTGGACTCTAAACTTCAGTTTATTATCGTACAACACTTCAGTTGGAGCTACGGATGTGGCCCATGCACCTGACAGAAGGAATTACGCTATTCCTAGGGGTTTGGTGAGCTCATGCATGGTTGACTTCAATTAGAACTCAAGTGGCGGAGTTTGGTGGAGTTGATGAGACAGTTGGTGGAGTTGTGTTCGGTTTAACTTAGTTGAACTAGTTGTATTTAGTCTAACTGAAAAATACACTAGTGATGAGTGGTATGAATTAATTATTAATTAATTCACTAATTATTAACTCATAAATCAACTAAAGAACACATCAGTTAACTGCAATGCATGGACAGTTCAATGGAGACCAGTGTTAGAGGTGGGTGAAAGGGTGAGTCTACTATCAGTTGTGACTATGGCTGTGCATGAGATTTGCACACACATTGATTGAGATTGCCAATGAGGATTGCGCAGTACAAGCCAGGTGGATTCGAACTTCGATCTCATCATTATTCATCTTGGATTGCGCAGTAGAGGCAGGCAAACTTGTGGAGGAGATTTGAACCTGTGACTTGTTCATCTTCCGTGCTAGTTTGTGTGTAGCATGTGAGATAGTGCTGAGAGTTGTGAGAGATTTGTGCTATGTATTGTTACATGTTCTCTATCATTATAATATACAGATAGTTGGGGGTTTTCAGCTGTATGCTTTCCCCATTACATACTGTGTTATATGTGTGCTTGACTATGTTTTAATGTGTGCATGCGACTGCTTCTATTTTTGCATATTGATGATCAATTGTAGAAGAGGTTATGTATTATGCATGAAGCTTAAATAGTGTGTAATCAGGATAATATCAGTGAATAATTCAGCTATTATTCAAATTTCTATAGGGGCTACTAGCTGCCATCACTCCAGAACTACTAACTCAACCTAAAAAAATTTCGTCGAGCTCCAGATTTTTTGTTCAACCAAGGCTCCAGGAACTAATAACTCAACCCAATAGCTAAATGAATCATGAGAACCAGCCTGAAAATAATCAATGGAAATAAATCCATGATCACCATCATTATCCAGGAAATGGAAAGGCTAGGTAAATCCACATGCATACACCATGCATGCCAAATCTAGTGAGGAAATCATACATGCAACTTGATACCTGCACTCAGAACCTGCTGTATATGTTGATCCCGATGTCGTCTAGCGCTTTCCTTATCTTCCTTTGATTTCTTGATATAAATATCCAGATATGACACATTCTCCAAGAGTGCTCCAAGAATACTCAGTGTATAAGAGAGAGAGAGAGAGAGAGAGAGAGAAATGAGAGCTCCAAAACTGAACTGAAAAAATCTTACCAATTGATCCTCAGAAGCATTTTTATTAATGAGGCAACTATTTTCTTCATTTTCCATAATTTTTCTTCATTTTCCTCCTCACATGCAACCTGTGACCTTTCACCTCCCTTTTCTCCTAATTTCCATTATTTTCATAAATAAAATGCCAATTAATTCCTCATGCCTTTCCAAAGCCTTTGCCTTTGCCTTTACCAAATTCCTTAGCCATGTTAACTGAAATGAACACCAGCTAGGATGTTTTTACCCACCATTCAGCATGGAATATGTGTCCCATCGACCATGGTCTTATATATTTTTTACATGAATGTTTTTACCAGGGTTGTTACAGAACCCTCTCCCTTGGGGTAACACCATCCTCAATGTTCAATCACACCTACAAACCAATAAATTTCTGAAAACAAAATATATTTCCTATGGAGCTTTATAACACAACTCGTTGTAGTATTTACAATGACCATTATTTAACATGACAATCATATTGTTTACTGGAGCTTTATAACATAGCTCATTATGGTATTTACAATAACAACCAAATATACTCATGCACATTTTCTTCAACTAGCAAATAACCATACTATCTATGGAGCTTTATAAACCAACTTGATATATTATTTACAATAATATACATATACAATTATACACATATACACATTTTCTCAACCAACAAATAAAAAGGTACGATGCTCATATAAGAAACAACGAAATCTAGAGGCTCACACCTCCACCCTCAAAGTAATTTCAGGATTCATCTCCTTTCCAGGAAGTCTAGAATCTACTGTCAAATTCAAAGCTACATCCAATGTCCAACGCTGCAATCTTGCGCCATTTTTCCTCTCAGTGACCAATTACTGGCTCATTGTTCCAGGGCACACTCCCAATGTGCATATGATTCCATCTGGAAATGCTAATGACAAAAAAAAATCCATCTCTACCTTCTCTTCTCTGCTACACAGTCCCTCGGGAAATCTGGTCATCCCTTCCAAGTTCTGTTGGCTTCGCCATCTCGGGAAGTCCATCCTTTAGAAAGGCTTACTTTCATTGGAAGATATAAAAACCATTGCATATATTTGCCTCAAAACCATCATACCAATCATAACATGTTCATAACAATCAATGAACACTATCGGGTAATAGTGTCCCACAATGGCCCTACTCCTGAAGTGCTTTACCAACGATATTTGTTGCATGTTTCAATTCCTTTTCTGATGCTACTAGTTTTTGCAGTAGGTTCAACCATCCAACCAGGCATTTCGGTGTTTCATGTACCAAGCACATAACTGCCATTAGATTAAAAAAAAGAAAAAAAATCACATCATACCTCATTGGTAGCTCGTCAATAAGGTACACTCGCAATTTTTTTTCACTTCCTGTGACACAATTCAAACCAATTGTTTGATAAAATCATCATGTATAAACATATCATATCTGGTTAGCTCAAAATGCAACCATCATAGATAAAAATCATAAATCACATGCAATCATCATAAACCATAATCATAAATCACATGTAACCATCATAAGTCAGAATCAAAGATCACATGCATAACAAGAGTGAAATAAACTACCAATACGTATCCTTCATCAATTTGTACTTCTTCCTTTTCTCTTTTTGTATGCACACTGGATCGGTTGCCACACCCGACAAGCACACAGACACTATGTTCAACAAGTGCATCCACACAAGGCATACAACATCGCACAATGCATACACCCATACTTGGCGTACAACAAAACAAAATACATACACTTATACCCAGTGTACAACACAACACATGTACATACACATACATTCATTTTACCACACAACACAATACATACACCTACACCGACATACAAAAAATAAACCTACACCCAGTGTACGATACAACACAATATATATACACCTACATATTGTGTACAACACGACACAATACATGCACTTACATCTGGCACACAACATAACACATACACATACATATACATATTCGTACATAGAGTGCAACACAACGAATACACATGTTGCGATACCATGACTACACCATGCACATACATAGTACTGCATGCCCACAACACAACATGTACGACATGCACACAATACCCCATGTATACCAGTACGATATGAACAACATGTATACAATACCACATGTACATGCATTACCTGCACAATGTGTGCACAACATCACATGTACACGGAACCACCTATATATTGTGTACACAACACCAAATGTACACCGCGCTACATGTACAATTTGTACAAATACCACATGTATATAACACCACATGCAAGGCATGTAAACGACACCATATGTGCATAGCACCACATACACAACATGTACACAACACCACATGAACAACCTGTACACAACACCTCATGCACACAACACCATGTGTTAAATCATACACACAACACCATGTGTACAATAATGCACACAACACCAAATGCACATAGCACCATATGTACATCATGCACATAACAACATATGTATATAGCACTGCATATTCAACATGTACATTTCACCATACGTACACAACACTGCATATCCAACATGCACACAACACCATATGCAAAACAGTAGTACTGCACTTCCATATACCAGACACTGACCCCACAATCAACCTTGCTTCTGGTGTCTTTCCATTATCCATGATTATCCTAGCATGTCGCAGATCACACAAATTTCACTTCGTTGATGTAGCCCTCAACATTACTTGTCCATAACATAAACATAGGCATAGTACAAAAATATAAATTCAATTCATGTCCACACGATACTAACCTCATAGATCTATCAGAGTTACTCTTCCCACTTGATTCATCATAAGACCAAGAACCTCTTCATGCCATTCACCTACATAAGAAATCATTCCACCACAAGAATGATTCTTGAAAACCATGTTATACAGTGACATGGATACATAGATACATACATATATATAATCATTAGCATAAAAAAATCATGATCTTATCAGACAACTTCATACATACATACATATATACATATAACCATCAACATAAAACCATCAAGATCCAAGACGACCCTGTCAATCAACGACATACATACATACATATATACTTACATATATTACATACATATATACATATATAATCATCAGCCTAATCATGATCACATCATAATTACCAGATAACGTAAGGTCTAGGCTAAGATAACTTCATTTATTCGTGCACATCATGCACAATGTTGAGAGAAACAATGCCCATCATAGCCAAGTCATCAAACACCTCAGATTCATTCACTTTACCTTTTGTGTTACCTATCTCGTGATTGTTCTACCAACGTCCTTTTATCTCAATGGACACAACCAATCCAACTGGCTGTCATATTCTTACTTTCTGTTGTGCTTGCTCGTGTGCTGATATCCATCAACTTTACTCTTTCCCAAACCAATTCCCAAGACTCAGACATAAAAGGAAAGAACAATATTAAGCAAGAAGAAGACCACAAAAACAAAAATAAATACGACACCACAACAAAGTGGAATGATCATGCATGAGACACAATCAAGACCGCAAATCAAGCACAAAAAAATCAAAAAGAACGAAAGCACAAGACTAGAAAAAACATCATGGCTCAATCCCCACGGTTCCCAATACTTCTAAAGGAAAGCTCAACTCGAGCCTTCTTCAAGATTTCATGGAAATATCTTTTCATGCAAACCCCTGCATCATACTTCCATAAACACATAATTTCCAGTGCATAAACATAACAACGTGAAATTTATCTTACCTTGTTGTGCCAAGCACACTGACCTGTAACTAAACACACATGTCATCCATATGTACCAAACATCAAGACAACATATCTATCAATTTGAAATCAGCTTTTACCAAGGCTAAAAACTATGTCATATTAAACAATCAACTCGCATTCATCGGTCATAATACATAATTCTACAACTATCACCTACTTACACTCAAGTATATATGAAATATCTCATCACATATGTGTTAGCACAACCATCTTAAAACAAGATCATTCCTTCATGCAATATTATAGGCACAAACTCATATCATGCAATTTAATAAAAAATTAAAACAACTTGTAAATATACCATGCTAAATAGATCAA
The DNA here is from genome assembly GCA_034641835.2 of Pinus albicaulis. Lineage (NCBI taxonomy): Eukaryota > Viridiplantae > Streptophyta > Pinopsida > Pinales > Pinaceae > Pinus > Pinus albicaulis. Next base: position 1,048,712,127 of record CM076579.1, read on the forward strand.
CTAGATGACATAATAAAACCCTCAAACATTCAAGCACCAAGTATACGAAATAAGAAAACTCATACCTTAGTGTATCTTAGGGGAGGATATATTTTCTGCACAATTGATCTAGATTAGCACGATATAATGTCACAACATATCAACCCAATCATAAAGAATATCATGATATCCGTAACAATATACAGCTAACATGTTCACCTAACAAGCCCATAGGAAAATGTCATTCAAACATACAATCACACATGCAAAGTCATTTTAGACAACAAACTATCATAATTAGGTCGACTCATGCATGAATGTCGTAACCCTAACCATCTAGTCCCTAGCATATAAAAAAAACATGTGACCTAATCATCAAGCTAACTATCATACAACAACAAAAAGTTAACCCATAACATGCTTATCAACAAAAAATAAGTTATCTAACATAAAACATCAATAGCAATGCATACCACCATAGGTTGCTACCATTCATGACTATCTAACACATGTGCATATAACTGCTCTAATAAGCTAGCATTTATAATATATGTAACCATAACATCAATGGAATGAAAGGAACACTCATAACCATAATGCATATAGCAATCCTTAACATACATACATGCATGCCAAACATCCAAACATGTATGAAGACATGCTCTTTCCTCGTGATCCATTGTTGCAACTTCACTTTGATGCCCTACATCTCCTTTTCTATACTAGCCAACACATTAGCATCATAACATACCAATATCATCATGATGACCTAATTGCATACAATGACCTTATGCACAAAAAACTTCACCAAACCAATGCAATATTGACCATATGCACCCACTTGACATTTATAACCAATCATAAACGACCAGTGCATGTTCAACATATGACATATCACAAGCAAGCATACACGGATAATATCGAAACATGATCAATATGTAACCCTAGCATAAGTAAGCCATGCAAGTACAATATTTAGCAACATGTACGCAATCATGCACAGATAATACATAAGCAAGAACAACACATAACTAGTCATATACTCATGACAACATGTTGACAAAAACATCATCAACAGTTCCATTAGGGGAATTTTGAGGTGTAAAATGGGCATCCTAAGGAAATAATAAAATAATAGTGGAAATAATAAAATAAGATTAGATTACATAAACAAATTTTATAAGGAAAAAAGAAAAAAAAACTTTTTCAACTTGTATTTTCAACTTATCTCCTTATGGGTTTACTCAAATTTCAAGAGAGAACACTCGTTGGATGCAGAATTTGATTCCTCATCGAAGCAATACCCACATTACATATTCTCAATGGACCCTACTACGCGAAAAATGATAAATACATGAAAAATGTGATTGCAATCATGTTTTTTCATGTATTTCTCAATTTTCGTGTAGGAGGGTCCATCGAAAGTATGCAACATGGGTACTCTTTGGATAAGGAATTAAATTTTGCATCCAATGAGTACTCTTGTTGGAAATTTCAGTAAAACATTAGGGAGATAAATTGAAAATACAAGTTGAAAAAGTAGTTTTATTATTTAATTACTTTTTAATATTTTTACTTTTTTACCCCAAAAATGGTGAATCATCCCCCATAGTTAACATCATCATATTGAATCCTATTGGTTATTATAAAGTTTATTTTGGTTGTACATTTTTCTTAGGAGGCCCATTTTAGACCTCAAAATTTCTCTAATGCATGGCAACACCACTGCCACCATGGAAAACGCAACATGGGTGCAACAAACACATACAATATAGGTATGAAAACACAAAATAAATCAATATAAAAGAATGACCAATAGACCACCCATCAATTCTAAAAGTTGAACCATGCTCTGGTACCACTCTCTGGTATCAGATATGAACCAAAAAGAACGGGAACTAAACATCGACATGCATAACAACTGCATATACAACCATGATAAACACCATGTAACTGCAACAAGCACACATGGAACATAAGCATGAGGAACACATATGAAATCGACACAAAATATTGACCAACATACTACCCATCAAGTCTAAAAGTTGAACCATACTCTGGTACCACTCTGTAACACCCTCTTCCCACATATACCCAAGTAACCAGCCAACTAGGGTAAACATGTGACGAGAGGCTACTAATATGAGATTCAACCTCCTGGATGACCTTAAGGAAGTGGAACTAGTGGAAACACCTAAAGCACACCTTACACTGCAACATAGACATCCCCAAGAGGTAACCCAACCTCCCAGGGCCCTATTCCCTTAGGGGGGACTTAATTTTATCCCCTTTTAGGCTAAGCTATGGGATTTTAAGGGCAAGGGAGCAACTTTAGGCCCTAGAGCCACAGGCTAGCCTTGTCAAGGTAGTGGCTCATGCCAAAACAACGAATTTTCCACCTGTAACTCTAAGATTTGTGCCACATTTTTAGCCCCTGACCCCAGGTCACTACCCAAAACATATTGTAACTTTAGGACAAGGTAAATAGCAATAAAAAAAACATATGGAAGCAATCCCATCTACCAGAACTCATCTGACCCCATCCAGCAATGACAAGAATTTCTTCAAACACGTCATCGACATAGAATATACAAGTATTAACAACATATTTAAACAAAGGGGTATATTTCTTATCTGAGAATAGTTAATAAACATTGATCCCATACATAATAAGCTACCATACAATCAATTTTACCATAGATACATGGAATATTCATTTACAAGTAAAAACATGGATAAAGCCATACCTCATCACAATCACAATACATGCTTATAACCAACATAAAACCAACAAAAATATCATGGAGACATTAGCAATATAATCCATATATAAACCAATGCATATACTCATCAAATACCAAGGCATTTAACCTTTCGTTACTAAATGTAAAAACCAACCCGGAATGGGACTTCCACATTCCACTCGACCATAGACATGGTTGAGCCAAATATCACTTCACTAAGTCACTCGTGCCATATTCCAAGCATGAATGTGGGGCTTTATCAAACACATCAATCAAAACCAAACCAGGGCTCCAAAGACCAAACCGCCTCAACCCCAAACCATTTATTCCACCTCATGGTCAAATAGCACTAACTATCACAGATTGGTCTCCATCCAAGCTACTCTAGGGCTCCAGAGTGTTTGTTCCAACAAAGGCTCCACGACTAGTAACTCAACCCGAGTTGTTCTCAGGCTCCAGAGAGTTTTTCCAACCAAGGCTCAACGACTAGTAACTCAGCCCACCTAGGGCTCAAGTGTGTTTTCCAACCAAGTCTCTAGGACTAGTAACTCAACCCAATAGCTGCCTGTCGGGATCCGTAGCGTTTGTCCAACCAAGGCTCTAGGAATTAATAAATCAACCCAATAGCTAAAGGAATAATGAGAAACAACCACAAAAAAATCAATGGAAATAAACCCACAATCACCATGGCTATCTAGGAAATGGAAAGGCTATGTAAATCCACATGCATACACCATGCATGCCAAAACTAGTGAGGAAATCATACATGCAACTCAGTACCTGCACTCAAAACCTACTGTAGATGTTGATCTCGATGTCCTCTTGCACTTTCTTGCTCTTCCTTTTATTTCTTGACCTAAATATCCAAATATGCCACACTCTCCAAGAGTGCTCCAAGAATAATCCAAGTGTCCAAGAGTATAAGAGAGAGAGAGAGAGAAATGAGAGCTCCAAAACTGAACTGACAAAAGCTTACCAACTGATCCTTATAAGCCTTTTTATTAATGAGGCCTCTATTTTCTTCATTTTCCTCCTCACATGAAAAATATGACCTTTTACCTCCCTTTTCTCCTAATTTCCATTATTTTCATAAATAAAATGCCAATTAACGTCTCATGCCTTTCCAAATCCTTTTCCTTTGCCAATTTCCTTCGCCATATTAACTGAAATGAACACCCGCTAGGATGTTTTTACCCACCATTCATATTGGAATACGTGTCCCATCGACCATGGTCTTATATAGTTTTTACATGATGTTTATACTAGGGAAATTACACTAGAATACAATTGATGGAAGAATATCCCAATAATCCACTTTTTGGAACAATGAAATGTATCATTTATGTTGGTTTAAAAGATACAAAATCAAAGTTGTTGACATGGGATCATAATACATATAGTGAGTATAGGACTTCTGTGACTTTCATCCAAAGGGTCATATTCATTCATAGTGAATTTGAATAAAAATGTGGTGGGGATAAGGAAGAGGTTACTCTAAGGTTTCAGAAGGACTATTGGATGGAAATAGGTTCTCAAATTGACGAAAAAATCAATAAAAAAAGGTGGAAATGTAAGTTTAGATGTATTCAGAAGTATCGATAACATTTTTCAGTTGACATTTAGAACTAGGGAATTATGGGATTTGATTGATGATATTTTCAACATGTGGGAAAATATTACAATAAAAAATTAGAAGGTTAAAAAGTCTAAACCCTTAATATGTACCAGCAGTAAGACAGGTCTAGAAATGAAGAATATTCCAAATGATATAACTATCAAATCTTGGAGATAAATGTTAGTGAAGGATGAAAAACTTATCAAATAAATATTATGTCGTTTGAAGGCAAGTGAATTATCATTGGATGAAATTTGCGAGGAATTTCAAAAATAACTTTACTGAAATATTTTTACGTATTCTTTTATTATAATTTCCATTTAAATATAACATATTGTTTTTGGTAGTAATTTTTATACATATCAATATATTAACGTTTTTACTTTGTTTATTTATTCATAAGGTTTATATTAAAATACAGGAACATATGGTTAAAATGTTGAGTAAAGAGAGTTGGGATGACATTGCACGCAACTACCCAGATTCAAGTTCTACAACAACATTAAAAGATTTTTATCTTGCATTAAAAAATGTATGTTGATTTATACATTCATTTTGTTCATATGTAAACCATTTTTATTTTATTACTTATACATATATGTTTTATTTCATTAAAAATTTCGAAGAAGGATGCAGATGGAGTACCGAATAGTTTCAAAACCTGTATTGAAAAAATTAAGTTGAAAGGTAGAGAAAGAAAAATTTTAATAATCTTGAACTTGATCCTCATCTTAATCATTACATTTTGAATAGGATCAACATTTTCTAATATCAAATAATATGAGATGATTGTGAAGACATTGCAAATCTCATACCTAAATGGGGATTTTCCCTAGTTATTTTAGATATTCCTCATGGATTCGATTTCCCAAAAATTGAATATGATAGTGAGACTTATAGTTATCAAGCTTTTAGTAAAGTGGTTAAGGATTTCAAGAATCACAACATCGCCAATTTGGATATTTGTGACATTTCATTCAGACACATAGTTTGTAATGATATTACCAAGCTTCAAGGGAAAATCAAACTCAAGGATGCAACTTACATGGTAAGACATTGAAATTCTATGTTTGATTAATGTTAAAAAAAAATATTTATGTACGAGTTAATTAAATTTTTACTATTTCATGTTACAGGAAAGAATCAAATCTTATTGGCTGTAGAGACCATCCAATTATAAGTGATTGTGAGTTTATTCATGTTGAATCTTGGACAAAAGATGATATCTATAATCATTTTCTTATGAATATAGTAGATGGAAAGAGTCATAACCAAGTACTGGTTCATGATGTTGTTATAACAAAACTCACACATGATGATACATATGCAAAAGGAGAGATAGTTAACATTTATAAAAAACCGTAGACAGTGATTAACTATCTTATATATTTATGTTCAAATTAAGGAGATCAGGTTCAGGTAAGTTTTAATATATAAAATTGAATTTCAATATTTTATTTTTAAATTTTTATGTGTTTATACTAATTTACTTAATTATTTCTATTGTACTTGATGATTAGGTACAACATTAGCATGTTGCCTACAATAAAGAATAAATTGCATAGTCGTTGAAAAAGACTCACTACAATGCAGTTTTATTCAACAAAGAATTAATGTTATTCAATTTCTTCTGGATGTAATGCAATAATTTGGTTTGATGAAAGGGAATATTAATGAATCATGTGTGGCAAAAAAATCAAAGGAACCTTAGTCAACGTTAGATGGAATGATTGGAAAGGGTACTTTGGGAGATTTGCAAACCTCAAAGATCCATCAAAAGAAGAAAATGACCAAATTGAACTACATAATACTATGGAAGAAGATAATAATGAAACTCTAGAAGATGATGAGCATGGATTATATGATATTATTGATTTAATTTAATTTGTGCTTGTAAATCAAGCTCAATTTTGAGAACTATTCCTTAGTTATACTTGTGATTTTTAACTTTGAGATTTTATCATAAGAATAAGTATTCAATTATAGTTGGTATATGTTTAACATTTGTATTATCTGATTTTCACTTTAATTTTTATGTGAATCATTATTTTTTGAAAAGAAATTGTGAATATTATTAATTTTTGACAAAAAAATCGTAAAAAATGTTATTTAAAAAAATTTGTTAAAATTTCATTTTTAGCAAAAAAATCTCAAAATATGTATTTATTTTATTTTATCTATATTCAAAATGTGCATTTTTTTATTATATCTATATTCAAAATGTGTATATTTTTCGGTCAAATGTTTAAAATTATTGTTTTTTTAGTGACATCTATTTGATGTATATTGAAGTATTAATTAACGATACATAAATACATAGAAAATTGTAACTTTTAAATATTGACCTTTTTTTACTATGAAAAAAAACAAAGAATTTATTCAAAAAAAAAAAAAAAAATTGAAAAGAAAAACAAGAAAACACAAACCCAAAAAACACTTGAAAAATAAATATCTCAGGGAAGAAGAAGACAACTACTTCAAAATTTGTTAAATTGCTAAAAGGAGTTGATGTGGCATCAACGCTTTTCGAAATCAACATGAAAATCACTAACATGTTAAAAAAAAGTTCATACTTGATACATAAGAAATTTTAAAATGTCAAAAATATGCTCCAAAAAAAGGTGTATTTTGAATCAACATTTTTCAAATCGGATGATTTTTTTCTACCTCTAAAAAGTGAGAACTTGGTACCGTTCTTGTTTGATTGGAAACTTTATTTTACTAAAATTGGCACACAATTGATGTTCTCTAAGTAAATATATCACCATCCTCAAATGCTATTCATGCTCTTCCTTGGATTTTGAATCCACCACGATCACATCTGAAAATACAATAACAAACTTATCCAAATAATTCTGAAAATTTCCATTCACAAGACATATGAAGATACCCAATGTATCAGATAACCCAAATGGTACCACCATGAACTTATAATTCCCATATCAAGTTCAAAATGTTCTTTTTCTAATGTCTTCATCCTTAATCCCTACTTGATGATATAAAGTTTGAAATGTTGTCTTGTTGTTGTCTTCTTCATTAATCCCTACTTGATGATACCATGATATTAGATCGATCTTGGAGAAAAATTTAGCTAGTTTGATATGATCAAACAAGTCATTTATTCTTCGCAAAGAGTATTTGTTCTTCACTGTTACTTTTTTCAACTGTCTAAAATCAATATACAACCTTAGTGGACCATCTTTCATTTTAACAAAGAGCATTGGGACACCCCAAAGTGACTTGCTTGGGCATATGTGCCCCTTCCTTAATTTATGTTCTAATTTCATTTGTAATTTTGTAAGTTTTGGTGTGCTCATTATGTATGGTGCTTTGAATATTGCGCAACTCTAGGTACCAAATTAATAGAGAAGTCAATATCCATTTTAGGTAGTAAACCTAGAATTTTGGAAAATGCATCTTCAAATTCCTTAAGTACTGAATGATCTACAATTCTTTGTGCCTAAACCTTAGCTTCCTCCTCCATGAGGATTACATAAATTTGGAAGCCATTTCTAAAAAATTCTTCAATTGTATGGATGATATTTCCTTGACAAAAATTGGCCTTGGAATTCCCTGTACTTGTGTTTTCTTCCCTTCTTCATCAAGGTAAGTAAATGTTTTATAATAATTGTCTAGGACTACACAATGTTTTTCCAACCAATCCATATCAATTAGGAAATCATATGATCTTAATGGTATGATGTTCAAATATGCATTTGTACTCAACACATTCATATTAATTTTCATTCATTTAAAAGTTCAATTATTCTTGTTTTATCTCATGTAGATAACTAAACTAACCAAGACCTACCATGCTTGGTTTTCCAAAAGTTAAATATTTCAACAAGTTTAGGATCAAGATAACTATTACTAGCTCCAAAATAAATCAAAATGACAATGGACCGGTTACTTATCTCACCTTCAACTTCAATCATATGTGCCTCACAATCAATCTGAATGTACATGTGTTCTCATCCACAACCCCAACACTTGATGGGCTAAAATATTGGTTTTTTACCTAATTAATTAACACCCTTTGTTTCACTATGGGTTGGCTGAGTTTTCTGATTTTCCTACGAATTTTTCTTGAAAATTGAAAGTTTAAACACCTTCTTCCTTTTTTCCACATTGGCTCTTTTCTTTTCATCCAAAATTTTCTAGAAGGTTGGTTTGTTTTTCATTGTTCATAAAGGTACTCTACCTTCCTCATCACTTCATCCAAAATCCTTGTGTCATCAAATTTAATTTGTCACTATAAAATGTTGGAATCCCACTCACAAATATTTGTATTTTTAGTTTTTCATCCTTTATGAAGCCAAAATACCTCAAAAATTTGGTGAATTTCCAACCATAATATTACATTGTCATATTTCCTAACTTGAGTCAAATAAATCCGGTATTTTCCTTTCATTTTAATGCTCTAACAAGTATTTGTTTTGAAAGTACCTTTTAAATTGCTTCCATGGGATCTTCTTTTCATCCAATTTTTTGACTTCTTTGAGTTTTTCCCACCACAAATTTTATTTTCTTTTCAAGTGGTAGATTGAAATTTGTGCCTATAAATTGGATGATTAATTATGTACTTGGAGTTATTTTCTTATCTCCAACAACCATGCTTCAGCCTCCTCTCCCTTCTTATGCTCACCATTAAATGTAGGAGGCTTAATCTTCTTGAGCTCTCCTTGCAAATTTTCCAAGTTAGGTACCCTTATTTTTTCCCTCACTAGTGATATGCTTGGACTACACCCTGATTATGAGGAAACATAGGCTCTCTTAATTGAATTCATCGATGAGTGATTCCACTGTCTAACAACACTCCTATAATGCCTTGAATATCTTATATCCTTCCCCATAACTTATGAATCATGTTCTTATGCTTGCCTAGAATCAAATATTTAGTCCATTGTCACCTATAAATTATTTAGGCTCTATAAAATATGATTGTTAATTTATTTTTTTCCATTATCAATCTTTCATTATAAACCTTGTAGCTATGCACCTTTATTTTGAGACTCCTCATGGTCTCTTCCACGTCTCTATTATATAGCTTGTCCTTTCCATGCCCATTTGACTCTGTTTCAACATTAACCATACTAATATTCATACCTGTGACCCCTTATTCATGCATGTAGGACCCCTAAGTATTTTCCATACTTCTAGTCCTCATGTTATTTATGTCCTATAGGCCACCAACAACCTTCTTTTAAATTTATATGAAATTTCCTATCTTAAAGCGAAATTCCAGGTTCACAAATGTATTCTTCTCTTCAATATATATCTGTTTTTTTTTTCCCCAAATCTAAGTTATAGGTGGAAAGTTATGGCATGTGAAATTTTTTGCCAATTTTACCCAATTTTCCTTCTTTTGCTACAATATAATCCTATTTATTTACTAAACGTTCATGGAATTGGAATTTCAAACCCAGCTTCATGGTTGTGTTATTTTTTTCAAGATATTTCTATTTACTACTCTTGTGCCCCAATATGAGCTTTGGTTGTAGATTTACACCTCCTAGAAGTGATTATATACCCTTACATTGTTTTAGTCATAAATTCTTCATACTGACTATGTTTAGAAATTGTAAAATGTCATTATAAAACTCTCTCTAAGATCATTTTAGTTAAGTTGCATACACTTCCTCTACCAATGGAAAAAATCATTGTTGTTTTGTTTTGCTACCTGAAAATGTCATTTAGGGCCTCAAAAAAATCTTGCAAGTGGATAACTTTAAAAATGAATGAAATTTTTAGAAAATGTATTATTTTTTCAATTATTTTACTACCCTAGACCAATCAGAGTTGTTTGCAATTCTACTCTATGAAATGTTTTGGTATGTAGACCTTATCTATGCACTCTCTCTCCATTAGAAGGTATCATCCTATATACATATAGTTTTCAGTTCTCATTATACATGAACTAAATTTGCATGCCTCTTCTTAGACACTTAGCACACATGCAACCACATTTTTCACATCTGAATCCCCACCTAGGCCCCGCAGTTCACATGGCAGCTTCCATGTAACAATCCCTTATTAGTTGTATATGTACATGGGGTCCATTCTTCACTTTTCTTCCATGGTGCACAACCTGCACACTTGCAAATTCGATGATTGATCTTGGAGTAGATCAATAACTCACATCCTATATCGAGATACACTCTTGATGGATACAACAATTGGGATCACATTGATCGAATGGCCCAGATCCATATTGAATCCCAACATGCATAGAGGAAAAAGGGGATTTTCACCCTCATTGGAATCCCACTCACAAATATCTGTATTTTTAGTTTTTCATCCTTTATGAAGCCAAAATACCTCAAAAATTTGGTGAATTTCCAACCATAATCTTCCATTGTCATATTTCCTAACTTGAGTCAAATAAATCTTGTACTTTCCTTTCATATTAATGCTCTAACAAGTATTTGTTTTGAAAGTGCCTTTTCAATTATATTCCATGGGATCTTCTTTTCATCCAATTTTTTGACTTCTTTGAGTTTTTCCCACCACACATTTTATTTTCCTTTCAAGTGGTAGATTGTAATTTGTGCTTCTAAATTGGATGATTAATTATGTACTTGGAGGTATTTTCTCATCTCCAACAACCAAGAATCAGCCTCCTCTCCCTTATTATTCTCACCATTAAATGTAGGAGCCTTAATCTTCTTGAGCTCTCCTTTCAAATTGTCCAAGTTAGGTATCCTTATTTTTTTCCTCACTAGTGATATGCTTGGACTACGCCCTGATTATGGGGAAAGATAGGCTCTCTTAGTTGAATTCCTTGATGAGTGATGCCACTGTCTAACAACACTTCTAGAATGCCTTGAATATCTTATATCCTTCCCCATAACTTATGAATGATGTTCTTATGTTTTCTTAAAATCAAACCTTTTGTCCATTATTATCTATAACTTATTTAGGCTCTATAAAATATGGTGTTAATTTGTTTTTTTCCCATTATCAATCTTTCATTATCAACCTTGTAGCTATGCACCTTTATTTTGAGACTCCTCATGGTCTTTTCCAGGTCTCTATTCTATAGCTTGTCCTTTCCATACTCATTTGACTATGTTTCAACATTAACCATACTAATATTCATACTTATGACCCCTTATTCATGCATGTAGGATCCCTAAATATTTTCCATACTTCTAGTCCTCATGTTATTTATGTCCTATAGGCCACCAACAACCTTCTTTTAAATTTTTATGAAAGTTCCTATCTTGAAACAAAAGTCCAGGTTCACAGATGTATTCTTCTCTTCAATATATATCTATTGATTTTTTTTTTTCCCAAATCTAAGTTATAGGTGGAAAGTTATGGCATGTGAAATTTTTGGCCAATTTTACCCAATTTTCCTTCTTCTACTACAATATAATCCCATTTATTTACTAAACATTCATGGACATGGAATTTCAAACCCAACTTCATGGTTGTGTTATTTTTTTCCAAGATATTTCTATTTACTACTTTGGTGCCCAATATGAGCTTTGGTTGTACAGTTACGCCTCCTAGAAGTGATTGTATACCCTTACATTGTTTCAGTCATAAATTATATTTCATATTGACTATGTTTAGCACTTGTAAAATTTCATTACAAAACTCTCTCTGAGATCATTTTATTTAAGTTGCATACACTTCCTCTACTAATGGAAAAAATCATCGTTGTGTTTTTTTGCTACCTTAAAATGTGATTTAGGGCCTCAAAAAAATCTTGCAAGTGGATAACTTAAAAAATCAATGAAATTTTTAGAAAATGTATTATTTTTTTAATTATTTTACTACCTTAGACCAATCAGAGTTGTTTTCGACTCTACTCTATGAAAATTTTTGGTATGCATATCTTCTCTATGCACTCTCTCTCCATTAGAAGGTATCGTCCCATATACATATAGTTTCAGTTCTCATTAGACATGAACTAAATTTTCATGCCTCTTCTTAGACACTTAGCACACATGCAACCACATTTTTCACATTTGAATCCCCACCTAGGCCCCGCAGTTCACATGGCAACTTCCATGTAACAATCCCTTATTATTTTTATATGTACGTGGGGTCCATTATACACTTTTCTTCCATGGTGTACAACCTGCACACTTGCAGATTCGATGATTGATCTTGGAGTAGATCAATAACTCACATCCTATATTGAACTACACTCTTGATGGATCCAACAACTGTGATCACATTGATCCAATGGCCCAAGTCCATATTGAATCCCAACATGCATAGAGGAAAAGGGGGAGTTTCACCCTAATTGGATTGGATGACCACGATAAACCCCCATAAACGACCCAAATCACACATCGGGCTCGAACATGCATAGGGATATCATAAAGTTACATGCTTGGTGGATCTGAAAACCATGATAGTTTCCCATCAATGGCCTAGATCGTGTGTCAGTTTCCAACATACATGGATGTTATCATGAAGGTTCACCCTGATGGATCTAACGAACAAGATCATGCATTAGGTTCCAACATACATAACAATTATCATGTAGTTATATCCTCAATTGATCTAATAGCCATGATCATTTCCCATCAACGTCCCATATTTCACATTAGGTTCCAACATGCACAAAGGATAACATAAATTACATCCCCAATGGATATGACAACTAACATCCGATTAGACCAATATTTCATAGTGATATTAGTTCAAAGGTGTAAGGCGATTGAATAGTCCATCAATTTTTTAGAGTGTCTAGTTGTGCCACTTGTCTACAATGCACCCCCCTCCACATGGCAACTCAGCCACCACTTAGTGTTATCACTTGACATTTCCACCTCACTGTTGATGTCACAATATGGGAATTTTTTTAGAACTTTTTAAAATCTTTTTATTCACTTTCCATCAATAACACTTAATTCATGGTTCCATCTGCACAGAATTAACATCTTTTCTTTTAAAATTTACCCATCCCTTTTTAAATTATGAGTTTGTAATAATACAATTAACCTATATATCTACCCTTCCATTTGTATCCATCCTGAATTTAGGAATTTGTACATATCCATTCCCTGCAAATTTTATCAAACAATTACCCATCAATCTGCAATTTTCCTATGTATTGAAGTTTGACCCATATGGCTTGAGTGTTGTAAGCCTAGGCTTTGATACCATTTGTAATTCCCCCAACCACTTATTGGGGCATATTAATGCACTTTTTACCATTGTAACCATTTTTCCTGATTTTTTTCCTTTTATTTTATTTCTTGTATGTATTTTATACATGTCTAAATGAATTCTAAAATGTAATGACTCATACAAAGGCATATAATTGCAAATATAAATTCATTAAATTAATAACCTCATGCAAAGACATGGAATATTGCAATATAAAATAGATAATAATGAAAAATAAATACTTATATTTTATTAACACCAGTTGGTTGCAGACCTCAGGCGTTCCACCCAACCATTTATCACATTGTTCATAATCTCTTAGTAGTTGGTCACCCTCAATCTATGGCTTCAACTCCACAAAGAAACAACTTACCCAAAACAAGGTAGATATTAGTACCATACATAACTAGGTCAAGATACAAAACCTGACAACCTCTAATTATCTTGATCAAATTCCCCATTATCCCCACAACCTAAGTAGTGCACCTCCTTCTCTACATTGTAGTCCCTCAGGATACGCCACTACCTCTAGAGTGTCTAACTCAGCCGACCATGGATGTTCTACAGCCATGTTCATTTCAACAGTTCCTACTACCTCATGGGTCTCCAAGTACCACTTTGACCTTACACTATGGAACGTATCCTGCCTATCACAGGGTCATCCCTTGTTTCCCTCCAAGTTGTCTAGTTCCTTTTCCACAGTCAGATCATGTATAATGTGTTCCATAAAACCAACACCCTCACTTTATGTGCATGTCACTCTCTTGATATGGCACCTGTTAAAGTCGCTTGATGGACTTAAGTTTTTTTTCCCAAGGAAAAATCATAATTTTATTAAAAGAAACAAAGTTACATGTTGCACTAGCAGGTAATAAGCTAAACAACCAGCCAAGGCTGGTGTTCGTAAAAAACAAGCAAGTAAAAACTAATATAAAATGGGGAGAAAAGCTAAGTTTTTCTCCCTTTATTTTTTTCCACCTTCTACCATGCACCTTGTGATGACGTGGAGGTGACAAGTGCAAGCTGATTTTTCGATGTAGCTGCTCCTACTTCCTTGTCTGAGTCTGAGGTTTCTGATAAGTGATGCCTTTTTTTCCCACCATAGGCAGGGACAATTGGTTCCTATGTGGGCCGGTCCTGTTGTATTTGTATATCAAATGGATCTAGAGTGTCTTTTTCTTGTGTTTCCGGGAATATTGTTGAATGATTGTTCCCATCTGATGTGGGTGCCTCTACTTCTTTTTCTATCTCCTCTTCTGGTTCACATGGGGGGTATTACCATCCTTTGGGTGCTTTTCCTGTCCTTTTCTTTCTTCGGTTATCTCTCTTAGCTTCAGGACAGGTATTTTGTAAATGACCAATCTGTCTACAAATTTTGCATCTGAATGTTGTGTTTTCATAGTCTATATGCTGCAACCATTTTTGTTGTTTGTGTGCAAGTTGAATGCTTTCTGGTAAACCTTTGTTGAGGTCTACCTCAATGCAGATACATGTGTAGGTGAATATTATTTCCTCCAGCCGTTGTGTATCTGTTTTAATATATCTCCCAAGTACATTCCCAATGCCTTGTAAGACGTTGCCATTCCAGAAATGAAGGGGGGGATTATATAACCTGATCCAAACTAGCATTTTGTAAAAAACCATGGTGTTAGCATCAAAATCCGAGAACCAAGGAGTGATATAAATTCTGATGGATCCCCAAAACCATGGACCCTACCGGAGGATGTAGTCTCTAATTTCTGAATGTTGAAATTTTACTATGAAGAAGCCTTTTGAACAGAGATGTATTTCACACTCCATAGTCCAGTTCTTAAAAATCCATTGAAAGAGATCCATTGGTTTGGGCCAGAAGCTACTGAAGCAGCAAATAAGTGCTTGGGCCAAATATGTGTTTCGATGTCATCAATCTCAGGTAAATCTATGGCCAGCTCAGGTGTATGATTCAACTGCTCTACAATGTAGGGCCTGGGGGCATTGCTCACTGATTCAACTACCACCATGATGACACTCTTTCCTTTGGAATTAGGTAATCCTGTGATAAAATCCATTGAAATCTCCTCCCAATGTTGACTTGGAATGGATAAAGGTTGTAGAAGACCCGGGGTCTTAATTGTCTCAACTTTATTCTGCTGGAAAACCAAACATTCCACCACAAACTTTTGAATATCAGATTTAAGGCCATCCCAAAAAAAATCTTTCTTCACCCTGTGGTAAGTTTTTAAAATTCCTGAGTGTCCTCCTAAAGGAGAAGTGTGCAATTCCAAAAGAATCTTTTGTTTTAGTTGGGAATTCTTACAAACATATAAGCGATATTTGTACTATAAGGAATCATTTTTCCAACTAAATGTATCAGATGTACTAGGATCTTGCTGCAACTTTTGAATGAGTGTCCACACTTCTTCGTCCTTCTTCCATTCATCTCTTGCTTCGGTTATCCAATCTGGTTGGATAATACAAATGGCACAAAGCAATGCTTCCACCTCTTCATTCTTTCTTGAAAGTGCATCTGCAACAACATTAAGCTTCCCTTTTTTGTAGATTATTTCAAATTCATAACCCAACATCTTTGTGACCCATTTTTTCTACTCTTCTGAAGACAGTCTTTGTTCCAAAAATTGTTTAAGACTATCATGATCAGTTTTTACCTTGAAGTATCTTCCCATTAGGTAAGTTCGCCATTCTTTAGTGCATGCAGTATTGCTAACATTTCCTTCTCATAAATAGGTTTCTGTAAATAATTTCCTTTGATTGGACGACCTTCAAAAGCAATGGGTCTTCCTTCTTGTGTTAAAACAACACCAATTCCATTTCCTAAGGCATTACATTCCACAATAAAGGTTTTTGTGAAGCCTGATGTAGCTAAGACCAGTGCTAGACACATTGCCTATTTAATATGTTCAAAGGTCTTAGTTTCTTCAAGAGTCCATGAAAATTCATCTTTCTTCAATAATGTTGTCAGAGGTGCTAGTATTCTCCCATAATTTTTAACAAACTTGCAATAATACCATGTTAACCCGAGAAATCCTCGCAACTACTTTATGGTTGTGGGGACTTTCCATTCCTTAATGGCTTTAATTTTGTTAGGGTCTACCTTAACACCATCATGAGATACAATATGACCCAGATATTCCACCTCTTGTACTCCAAAGAAAAATTTGGATGTTTTTGCATATAATTGTTTCTCCTGCAATAGTTTGAGCACCCTGTCAACATGTTCAACATGATCCTTCCAAGACCTGTTGTAGATTAGTATGTCATCAAAAAATACTAGCACAAATTTCTAAGGAAGGGTTTGAAAATGGAATTCATCAACCCTTGAAATGTAGAAGGTGCATTGGTAAGGCCAAAAGGCATGACCAAAAATTCATAATGACCCTCATGAGTTCGAAATGATATTTTTGGAATATCTTCAGTCTTCATTCTAATTTGATGATATCCTGAATGAAGATACAACTTGGTAAAATAAATTTCTCCATGTAATTCATCCAATAATTCATCAATCACAGGAATGGGAAATTTATCTTTAATGGTGAGCTTATTGAGCTCCCTATAATTCAGACACGTGCACCATGATCCATCCTTCTTGTGTACCAATACTACAGGAGCAGAGAAAGAACTTTGACTAGGTTGAATTATACCCGCCTCTAACATTTCTGCAATCATACGTTCAATTTCCCTTTTTGGACATAAGGATATCTATAAGGCCTGATTTTTGGAAAAACACTTCCTGAAATCAAATGAATAGCATGATCATGATCACGAATAGGTGGGAGTCCTTTGGGAGTTTCAAACACCTTGGAATGATTGTCCAATACTTTTTGGAGATCTGCAGAAATGGATGATTTTGATGTTGGAACTTCTAGTGAGCATAATTGTGCAATTACGCCTCATTTTTCTTTCTTTCGAATATTTGTCATGACATTAGAGATTATTATCTTTCTCGGCTTCCCTTCAATACCTCGTAATTCAACTTCCTTTCCTTATGAAAAAAATTTCAAGAAAAGTTCTTGAAAATTAAAAGCTACCATCCCCAAAGATTGCAACCATTGTACTCCTAGTACAACATTAGCACCTCCCATAGGAATTGAAAGCATTGGACTATTCAATACATATTCCCCCATGGTTAGCTTGATATTATGGCATTTTCCAGAGCAGTTTATTGTTCCTCCATTTGCAACCATCACTTGACATTCTAGTGCTGGGTATAGGAAACAATTCAATTCCTTGGCTACCTTACAATGAATAAAATTATAGGTGCTACCTGAATCAATCAACACTATTACCTTTTTCTTCTTTATATGTCCTTCTATCTTGAGAGTTTGAGGAGTGGTAATTCCTGCCAATGCATTACAAAATATGTTCAGACTCATTTCTTCCTCTTCTAGGGAAGGTTCCTGGTGTATATCCTCTTCTTGTTCATTTTCTTCTTCCTCTTCACAATCTATGTAAAATAATTTATTCTCAGCACACTTATGACCTTTAGTGTATTTTCTATCACAACTGTAGCAAAGCCATTTTTCTCTTTTTTCTTCCAATTTTTATGGTGTCAACCTTGTAAGTTGTGGAAATCTAGGAATAGCAACACTTCCATCTTTATAGAAGTGAGTGGTAGGCTTCCTTGTCGCCATAATTTTACATTCAATTTTTCTTGCCAACCTGAATGCCTTCTCCAATGAATCAGGTTCCAAAACTTGAACTTCATATTGGATGTTATCCTTTAAAGTACCTATGAAGAGATCAATCCCATGTTCCTCTAGAATATCAGTTACCCTTATATTCAATTTTTGGAAGTCCTCAATGTGCTCCCCCACTGAACACTTTTGTTTGAGATTTATCAATTGGTTAAAGAAAGTGTTGCTCTTTGTATCCTCATAATGTGCTATCATTTCCTCCATAAAAATTGACCAAGTGACAATTTTTTTACAAGAGCAAGGCCATTGATACCATACAAATGTATTTTGTTCTAAATGTAAAGTTGCAATGCATACCTTTTCTGTGTTTTGCACATTATTGAGATCAAAATATTGCTCCATCTGTAGTATCCATGTTACAGTATCCTTTCCATCAAACTTCCCTCATATCCATTTTTGGAATATGGTAGTTCTTCCCTCCAACATTAGAGTCTATGAAATCACTATTAAAATTTATTTTGTTCTCATCATGAGTTTCCTCTACTATCTTTTCACCATTAGGAAACATTTCTTGTATCAACTTTTTCAAACCTTCCATGTCTACTTTTAGATCATTCTTCATGTTTTCCATCTTAACTTCCATGTCATCCATCTTAGATTCCATACCAGCTTCCATGCCATCCATCTTAGCTTCCATGCCATTCTTCAAACCATCCATCTTAGATTCCAAGCCTTTCTTCAAACCATCCATCTTAGTTTCCATGCCTTTCTTCAAAACTTCCATGTCATTTTTTGTTGCTCTTTGCGAGAGCGAAATTTGTTGCACTTGCTCTTGTAATTTTGATATGTCATGTTGCCATTCTTCCTCTTCATGAGTCATAATAGAGCCTTCTAAAGGCTTAATGGGTGTTGAATTCTTTTTAGGGGCCATTTGAGAATCCAATACTGATATCTATTCTACAATATGCCCTTGGAATCAATTCAACTTGATTCTTCAAACAAGACTTATGCAAATCGGAAAAAAAAATACACACCTTTTACTTGATTTTGAGGAGCTTGATATTGAAATTGACTTATCTCTATACTTGCAGATCCTTAATATCTGAAATTCGGTGTTGTAGTAGTCCTCTGAGGCTTCTTTCAAATGCCACAGGTCTGACTTGATTTTTATTCTTCAAGAAAAAGTTATGTCCAATCTCCCACAATGACCTAATTATGGACTGATTCAGTAGAGCGAACTTGTACGACTTGCCACGTGTCATTGTTTGCTCCTTTGGCTCTGAAACTTATAGACAGAAAACTACAGTCCGTGTACCTCTTTGAGATGAAATTCAAGAGCCTGAAAAAGACCTAACTTCCACAGATCATATCTACGAAAATATTGTGAACCAAGCTCTGAAATTTTGCGACGATGTTCCTCAAGATTTTGGCTTCACGCTCTAAACATTTCAGCTTCTGAACCTTCATAGAAAAAAATGTTATAGCGCAAATTCTGCAACGACCTTTTTAAGTGAAATTTAGGAGCCTGCAAAAAGCCCTAACTTCCACAGATCATATCTCCAAAAATATTGCGAACCAAGCTCTACAATTTTGCGACGATGTTCCTCAGGATTTCAGCTTCGCAATCTAAAAATTTCAGCTTCTGAACCTTCGTATAAACAAAGTTATAGCAAAAATGAGACGATGACTTGTTTATAGCAGTGAAACCCTAGAATCCAAATCCTCTGATACCAAATGTTGGAAAACCAGCTCCAAAAAGAGAAGAAAAGAGATATCAACGCCTTAGAAATAAGCTACTTTGAGGGGGAAACCTCTAATACATTAAATGAATGAACAATTCTTGGATGATACAAATTACAAAACCTCCTTTCTATATATAGGAGTCCATGGGGCCACAATGTAATCTTAGTGGGGCCATAATGTAATCCTAGCCAACCTAACAATAATAATTTAAGGGCATAATAATAACAATATGGGGGTTCCAGGGGTACAATAATAACAATAAGGGGGTTACACTAACAACAATAAGGGACTATACTAGTAATACAGGGACCTAACATCCACACAATCGGAGGTTGAGGATAATGGTAGCACCAGAGGTTATATTGTGTTCCTTTATAGTTCTGTGATTTTGTAGTACTCTGCCTTCATATATCAGAAGCTATGAAAATAAGGGGTACCCCTGTGCTTGTGTAATATGCAATTTGAGATCGGATACCAGCTCAGTATCATCTATCCATAAAACAAGATTTTCCCCAACAGGTGTTTTAACAAAGATTTGAAAGCAATTATTATTTACCTGTTTGATAGCACCAGTTACCTCATTATGTTCGCCTGTTTGGATCAATTATGGGTCAATTTGTGAAATCACTGTTGGGTCCACCTGCAAAGAGGGGATCCATTTGTGTCGGGAGTAGCCTAGTGGGAGCTGTTCACACACTGCTCATGACTGGTCGACTGCAACTGATATGGCCAGACCAGTGCAGCGCCGAAAAATGCTCCAAGCCATCCGTGGAGGGTAAATCTACACCTCCCATAGCATTGAAAGGTGGTGCGGACTACCGTCGATGATAAGGGAGCCGAGAGTTGGGTCTCCTCGAGATGGCGTGTTGTGTGTTCTAGCGCCACAAAGCCCAAATACCCACTGAGAACCCCACAGAGGAAAGGGACGCCAAATAGAACTTGTATCTACCAACATCAATTCAGTGTTGGTGTTCACCACATGTTTGCTGCAAGAAGGATCCCATCTTATGGGGGTTCTCAGCCGCTCAAGAAATCGTCGAGGGTGCAGGGCATCCGCATCATAGTAGGGCCTGTAGCTGAAATGGTCGGTGGGGGAAGAGCAGGCGGCCACCGCGAGAGCAAGATGACCTGGGGACCAGACAAAACTCCATTCTGGCACAGATGTTGGGCCAAGATCCAGAGTAGCAGGTGTGGGGTGCTCATCAAATGCGCTTCCATGAAAGCCAGTTGTCACAAATTCCAAAGAGTCGAGCCAGAAAACCCTAGATTGTCCACTGATAGCCATCGCACTCCCTCCACTATTGTGATGGACTTAAGTTAAAACATGTGCACTTTTAATAATTATTAAGTCATGTAAAGTCCCCCTTTTAACACTCATGGAGTCTTAGCCCCCCATACTCTTTTTGTTTGACTCGGTCTTTAGAGGTAATGTATTTTATTTATGCGCATGTAATTTCGTATTTACAAAACTAGGTTCTCTAGCCCCAAAACATATAAAAACATATGGACACAGACACACTATCCCCAAAACATATGTACACATATGCACACGAGCACACCGACCACAAAAATAATACATGGCTCGTGAGCCTAATCAATATGTACTATCTCACTAACATAGGTTTCATATCTACATGTTTATTTATAATCACATAGTCAAGCCAAGATATTACAATGTATTGCTTCATGGCCATGTGTTTTCATTTCCCATCATGGGTTCATAGTGTAATGCGTTGGTGGCCATTTTTTGTTATCTCTTATATCTTGCATGAGTATACCTACCTTGGGAATGACCTATATGGTTTCTTGATGAGAGATTGTAGGTCCTAATTTGTTCCTTGTTCTTTGGCTCCTTCCTTGTGCTACAATGATTGTTGAAATATTGTAATGTGTTTTGGCCATCGGTTTCTCTTTTAACCTCACACATTAGGGGCATCTGTTACAACATTATTTTCCATCATAGATGTCAAATTTAGGAGCCGGAGCAGGGTCTTCTATAACAACATCGGTCAAGAACGTCTACATACCTCAGAGATAGGGTACACAAGTTATGCTCCCTCTCTCCTTTCTTATATGTAAAAGAATCATAGAGATTATATATAGGATGAAGTTTATGAATGGCCTATCCTTATTTTTTCATATATCATGAGTAGATATATGGGGTCATTCACCTAATAATAGGGGTATTTTCCTTAAATCAACATTTCTATCCTTGACTAGACTATACTAGTTTTCTCCTCTTGAAGATGAAATCTCTCATGTACAAGTATGGGATCCCCAAGATCAATCCACATGTTTCCAATGTAACCACATCTGCAATTATCATTTTATCCACAAAGTTATAGTTGACTTAAAACTTGACTTTGTGTTGCGTATTCACTCCCGATTCTACATCTTACCTTACATATCCTAGCGGGTATAACTATGGATGGTCTGATGTCTCTAAACCAATATTCTTAACCAATTGTGTACAGATAAAGTTGGATTGTGAACTAGGATCAAACAAACAATCCACCTTTCCCAGTTTCATGTCAATTTTGATGTCAATCGTCTCCTTCTCCTCTTCATGAGTATAAAAAACCAATATCACTTCCTTATGAAGATTATTTCAATTGATCTTCCCTTCTAGGTGTTGTGTTATCCACCCTTTCCTCAGCATCCACTATTAGCAACGCTTTCTTCTTCTTCTTCTTCTTTTGGAAATGCTTGGGATACTTCTCAGGGTGCAATTTCTAGTAGTCATCCTCAGTGTGTCCCTTTCAATAGTAACTCTTACACTTATTTAGAAATGATCTTGACTCTTATGTCATTACCACAATATTTCCTCATTCCATTTCTTCTTGTATTTCCCTTCTCTCTTCTTCTCTTGTTGTTCTATTTTCTTGTAGATGCCCCATTATTGCTTTCACTTGCCTCCTATGAGATACCATTCTTCAAGACTATCAACAAGCTTAGGTTTTAATAACATAAACTAGAATTGAATATGATGCAGATATTCTCCCAAGTGCTTGATCAACATATTTTGGATTTTGATATCCTACACACAACTAAATATCTCTCTTCCCAAAATTTGTCGTGAACCCTTGCATTTATTTCCCTTGCCTCTACCTAAATTAATTCCATGCATATTGGTGCTCCTCATACCTGATTTGGTAGAAATGATATTTGATCATGTCCTGGAACACCTCCCAAACAATCACCAATAGCTCATTGTTAGTGCTCTTCTACTACATCACTTTCTCACCATGCCAAAGCATGCCCTTTTAAATCCAACCAATCAAATGAAATCCTTTACTTCTCGATGACTTTTTGTACAGTAAAGTACACCTCCATCTACTTTTTCCATTATTTCAATTTGATGGCATCAAATTTCCCATAATATGGATCGATGCCCACCTTTTCCTCTACAGAAAAAGGTATCTATACCTCGTTATAACTACATTCTCCCATCTCTTTCTCAGCCTTGCTCTCTATCTCTAGTCTCCTTTCCCCTTTCTTGATGTATTCTTATCAAGCCTTTATTAAGGTGTTTCCACACTCTATATCGCCAACAACCATGCTACCTTTGACATCAACATGGCAACACTCTAATCAAGCTCATCCAACTTGACCCTAGGATCTTCTTCTTAATCTTCTCCATGATGTCCCCTTATAATTAATGGTGCTATGCTTCTTTATAGCCCCAACAACAATTCCTTTCCACTTCTTCTATAGTTACTATGGATCCCACCAAGTATATAAACTTTGTGATTTGATACCATGTGATTCCCACAAGATCAACCTTAGCAACCTATTTTTGTCTAATTGAATACTATGCTTTATCATTGAAATGTGTCCAAATAATCCTAAAATAATACAAAAATTAATAAAAGTGGTTAAAGATAAGTTTGTTTATATAAAATATGATTTATATCCATAACAAAATATCACCAAAATTAAAAATTAACACTCTCAACTAAAAAATATAATGATAATTATAACAATAAATTTCCTAAATTTCCATTAACGTTACCTCTTAGACCACACCAGACTGTAAGTCTGCTCATCTTCTCCTATGCAGAGGAGGTTATATCTGGGAATCACTTTGTTTTTAACGATAAGAAGTTAGATTTTGTCTTTGAACAGCAACACGCACAGATCTTCAGTTCATACGCAACAGCAGCTCGCCAATCGATAACCACCTTACTGTCTCGGCCAACCTTCCTTCTACCCCCGACTAGCAAAACAAAAGTACAAACAATAGACATGTGTTGGTCAAATGCTAGGAAAGTCGAAAATATAAAAAATTCATGAAATGGTACTTTCTTCTGGTTATTATTGTAAAAAAAATAACTCCCTATACATGGACAGTCGCAAACCAGGTAACCAACCAAACAACAACAACCACCTCACCTACTTCTGATTATGTATTTGCCCAAATGCGGGATCTTCTAAAGTTTCCTTTATTCTAGGCTATGAGTTCCTGCTATATATATACATTATATATATACATAACAGTAAAGTATTGCATTCAGGAATATGAGCTACTTCACAGGTTAAGATCATATTTAGAAGTCCAAACCCAATTCATCATGAATTGCACCAAGAGAATTCTTCTGTTCATGGTGGTTGTATATTGTTTTCGTTGTCAGAGCAAAGTATGCAGCTTTACTCATCAGAAAAATTTCACCGTGGCCTTGAAGCACGGGGATCTACCTCCCATACATTCTCCAGTGAAAACAACATTGGAGTACAGTGTGAGAAGGAATATTGCCCAACAAAATCAGTTGGAGGCATTGCTTTATGTTAGTCGCAATGAATATATCGTGCAGTTGGATCTGGGGACTCCACCAGTGAGTTTCCCGGCCATGATTGATACAGGCAGCGACCTAATATGGGCTCCCTGTAACGAAAACAGCTGCAACGGTAACTGTGGCCAGGTTTACTCACCCTCTCAATCCTCAACTCCTACTAGGGTTTCTTGTAAGAATGAACTGTGTAAAGCACTTCCCTCTTCCTGCTCTGATGGTTGCAAGTACCATTATTCATATGGTTATGGCAACAGTTCCAGCAATGGTATTCTGTTGTCTGAGACATTCACATTTGCTACAACAAGCAACACACAAGTCCCAGTTTCAAATATTGCCTTTGGTTGTGGCTATGATATCCAAGGAATTCCTCAGGGGCTTGGCTTTGTGGGGCTTGGCAGGGGTCCATTATCATTGGTGTCTCAACTAGGCTCAAAGATAAACCACAAGTTTTCTTATTGTTTGGTTTCAAACAATGGTGCTTCTTCCTCCAAAACTAGTCATCTGATTTTTGGAGATGTAGACGATTCAATTGCCTCTCACATGAAGTCCACTCCTCTGGTGGAGAACCCATTCAAGAAGTCAGTTCCCTATTACTATTTAGGCTTAGATGGTATCAGTGTGGGTGCCCAATTGTTGGGTATTCCTAGAGGTGCTCTGGACTTTAAGTCTGATGGAAGTGGTGGCTTGGTTATTGATTCTGGATCCCAGCTAACATATTTGGAGAGTGGAGTATATTATACTCTGAAGAAGGCCTTGCAATCTGCAATCAGTCTTCCTCAGGCTGATGGCTCTAACCTGGGCCTTGATTTGTGTTATGACTTGTCATCTGCAGGAAATTCAGGTAACTTGCAATATCCAGACATAACTTTTCACTTTCAGAGAGGAGCTGATTTTGTTGTGTCCAAGGAAAATTATTTGGTGGAGGCAAACAGTAATGTTGTGTGTCTTACTATGGTTCCTAGTAGGCTGGGCTTCTCAATAGTAGGTTCCATACAACAGCAAAATTTTCACATATTGTACGATAACTCCAAGAAGACTGTCTCCTTTGCACCTGCGAACTGCGCTGCCATGTAGAATGAATCCACCATTTGCTTATTATGGTGTCATAGTATTACATTGATTATATATAATAGAAATTTAGATATGTATTTCAGAATTATATCCAGAATTACATATACAGCAATAATGTAGTGATAGTTATAGAAACCAGGCATTGGAAATCTCCTCTACCTATTTGAAATATTTGTTGGACGTTTCTGTGCCAGGTTTTTCGGATTTAAGAAACCATGCTATGTATATATGTTGTGTGTTTATGGATCTGAGATATGGCTATATGCAGATGGTAAGTTATATAAAGGTTGTAGGCAATATATATAAAGGTATTTATTTTGAAACAGAGTTTTTAGAATTTTAATTTAATTATTAATAATTAGCAAATGGATGATAGGAATTTTATTTTACTGAAGAAATAAAGGTTTTAGAATTTTAATTCAATTATTAATAATTATTAGATTGTACATAAATGTTTTTCTGATTAATCACATTAATAAGATTTGGTGGAGGTTTAGAAAAACATTTATTTGCAATATGGATCACAAAAATCTGAGATCAAAAATTATTAGATTATCAATAATTTGCAATGGATGGTAGGGATTTCCACTTCATGAAATATTCTAAAATATTTTAAATAATAGTGATAGATCAAAAGTTAAAAATTTGCAGAAATGTGTTGTTTTTTACTTTCTAATTAAATAAATTAATCATGTCATATGAACAAGAATCATATGAAATAGGTTATGGTTTTTTAGGCATGTGGTATTGATAAACAATCATACTGTAACAAAATATATTTAAAAGTTAAAAATATCTATAAAAAAGTGGAGATGAATCTCCATAGTTAAGAATCTTGTTACATGGTTTTTTAATTGCATATATGTTTAAGTTACATATTAATTTTTTTTTGTAATAATAATAATAATAATTCAAAATAAAGTTATAATTTAGATAATTTTTATGAATTTTTAAAATCTTATTACCCTGAGATGTAACATTAAATAAGTGTTTGGATGCTTATTATGTATTAATAGTTATTGATGTTTACAAATTATTTGATTTATATAAAAAAAAAAAAAAATTAAATGCGTATATGTTTAATTTATATATTATTTAATAATAATAATAAATATTAAATAAAGTTATAATTTTGTTAATTTTATGAATTTTTAAAATTTTATTAACTTGAGATGTAACATTATGAGGTATAATATTAAGTAAGTGTTTTGATGCTTATCATGAATTAATAGCTATTAATATTAAAAAACAAAAAATAAAAAAATTTATAATATATTTTATAAGATAAGAATTTTTTTCAAATTAACTAAATATGAAATCTTGTTAATTTTTTTTAATATTAAAATTTTTAAATAAATTTTAACTTTATATACCAATATCGAATAATAATTCATATTTCATTATTTATATTTCATTTCAATTTTCCATTTAGCAATAACTGTGGTTCTCATCCTTTAGATTTCATTTACATTTATATTATTATTATTATTGTTTAAATGTTATTTTTATTTTAAAAATTTAATAATTTTTAATTAAAAAATGTAAATGTAAGTTCAGCAGGTTTAATTATTGAAAAAGGTTTATATATAGAAATAAAAAATATTGGTATATGTGTAAAAGAAATTAGAATCTTATACTTCAATTTGGTAATGGATTATTTAAATTGTAATTGTTTTTATTATATTATTTTGATGAGATTTTTTTTTTTAATATTTTGTATTTAAATAAAGTTTATAAATAAAAATAAAATGAAAAAATCAATCATTAAGGCTCGCAATTTCCATGGTCTACTGAAATTATGGCCTACAAAATCTATTAATGGTCGTGCACTTTGAAATCAATTGAGTCCATCAATCAGCTAGATGTGTGTATGGTTATGTGTGATCATGGATTAATGCATGGAACACAGAATACAACATAGACTTGAAAGAAAGTTGGGCATTGTGAATATGGTTCGCATCCGAAACATTCCCTGTTGTGGGATGGAATGAAATATGACTAGGTGATTTCAAGGTTAAAAAAAAATACTTATATTATTTTAGTGCCTTAGCAAAGTCAAATTTCGAAGTATTTTTGTATTGTAATTGTGTTTCCAGAGAATATTGTTTTTTTGTTTTTCAGGGTATATTATGATAGGTTTTTTATTTACAATCTCAAAATATGTGTTATCTTATTTTTGGTAATTATTAGATCAAAATTCATAAATGTTAGGCAACGATCTCATCGCCAGATATAAGGATCAACGAGAAGCAGTTAGTCCATGTTGCGAAACATACAGGGGAGTATTGGTTTATCCAATGTCCAACAATCTCCCCCCAATGTGAGCCGGGTGTGTATCAAACTCATGACATAGGCTCTGATACCACTTGTTGGGAATCACGATTGTCGTTAGACCAAAATCCGCAGGTGTTAGTCAATGATCACATCGCCAGAGATAAGGATCCACGAGAGGCAGTTAGTCCATTTTGTGAAACCCACGAGGAGTGTTGGCTCACGAGAGGCGGTTAGTCCATTTTGTGAAACCCACGAGGAGTGTTGGTTTATACATGATTCATGAGGCTTTACTCAATGAACCTCTAACATAGCACTCGTGACATATTAAACAATACCCTTAATTTGAATGCATATTGGAAAATACCTCTAAAAATCATTTTATTTAACCCCTACCAATACGAACCCAACACACCTTCCCAATTTAAAAAAATCCTAATTTCACTAGATATTGTAGGTATCAATTTTTTCATCAACATTTTTTATACCTCTTTATAGTTTTTCATTAACTTTGAGCTCCATTTTTTTATGTATACAAAATTTTAAAAATCTTTACCCCCTATTATATGTTCAATATATTATGTCATTTTTTCTTCAATATGTATCTCCCAATTTAAATGCATGTGGTATGGTATTGCTTCTCCAATAAAGCCTCGTGCATGGATTAAAGCAGTCTCTAAGTTATTTGCAAATGTGTAAATTGTTAGAATTGCACACTTCTATTGGGTATGAGTATAAGTGGCCTAGTTTGTCATTGACATGCTTGCATGCTAATATTTCATGTGACATAGGCTCCAAACTAAGGATCAAATATAAGAGTTCATGTATTGAAGTGGGTTAATTATAAGGTTCAAAATTCATGTAAAAAGATTCATGCGGCTATTCATTGTGTCCAATTTATTGTTATTTTGGCAAGTGAACCAAATTTCAAGCATTTGCCAATTAAGCTAAGTCTACCTATTCCGAGGTTGTCAAAGATAGCTAGCACTCTTATTAACACTGGAAACACTATAGGGTAGTTAGCTAACATGTGGCGACATGAACGTATTGGAGAATTAAATACACATATAGATTCATATTTTTGGAGGATGACAACACATGAATCAAACGTGTCAAGTCTTCAAATAAACTCATCTAGTACTACCTATTTTAAAAATATGTTCCAAGATTCAAAGAAAACAAATGGAGCATTTGGAGATCTTAAAGTCACCAATTCACGAAGTTGAAAAGAGGGGTTTAATATTTTTTAGAAGCAAAAGACTATGTTATGAGAGTTTATTTTATAAATCTCTAGTTAGTGAACTCTATTTGGATTCACATCTCATTGATGTAGAGCTCTCTTTTCAATTTCTTTTTTCTATATTAAGTTTCGTATTCCTTCACATCTTATTATTTCAATCAATTATTGTAATCTCTAGACATATTTGCATGTGAGAGAGACAATAATTTGGTACTACCTCCCCTACTACATATATGTCTTTTATATGTTTGTAAAAATAAAACTAAGTGTTTAGTTGTTGATTTCACAATATTGTGCTCAACTAATACACTTGATTTTCATTTATATAGGATTCATTTGTTAATTCCCAACAAAATCAATTTTCCTCATATTAGGTTTACAGTGACTTCCTAATTCATCGTGAGGCCTAAGAATTATTGTTCTTATATTTTCTTCCACCTTATATTATCATTTGTTGTGCTATGCTAAACAATACTTCATGCCCAATGGAAAGGCCTTTGGTTTGAGAGGTTTATAGTGTTTATTTCCAATTTGTTTTCATTCGATCCTGAACCCTTTTATCTATTTATTACCACTCTAAATATGGAATTTCGAGCTTAATGTTGCATGATATTTCTCGGTGACAATGGGAATTCAATTGTAATTGATGGTTGAGGGCTACCTCCTTTGGCTCAAGAGACACCTTGTAGAAAATCCTTGAAACTTTGCAACTGCTAATGAGAGCAAACTGATCGCAAAAGACATAATATTTCTCTACCAAAAAATTGTGGAAAGAAAATAATGAATAGAAACACAATCACACATAAAACAAACAATATATCTTGGGAACCCAACTAGGAAAACCCTCAGGTTTTTTGAGAATTTTATTGATAGAGAAACTGAGAAATTGATTTCTTACAAAATACAACTATTTCAATCTGAAAGACACACTTATTTTTCCTGCTTGTTCTAAGCTTGAAACCCTTACAAGACTATTGATCTTTTCTACCCTCTACCAACCTATGCACAAGCTTATCTTGCACACTCTTCCTCTCATAAGCTCCACACACAAACTCGTGATTCCTATTGCTTGGTATCACCAACTCGTGCTCACCAAAATAATGATTAAACGTGTGCCTTCATTCCTCATTTTAAAGGAAATTCGAATGGTTAAAATCAGTGAGTTTTCTAATTAAGGAATGATTTTGTGATTGATTGAGTTAGCATGAGTTAACTTCTCATGCAACTTGTCTTATTTCGATTCAAAAACTTGAAACTCAATCACTTGTGTTTTTCCTCAATCAACTCACACTAGAAAATCAAGAACTCGACTTTAAATTTCAACACATCATTTAACTGGATCCTAAGTCGTCCTAATTTTTAGAGATTGATTCATAAATTATAGGAACTCATCATACTTTATAGGGAGTCTCATAATTTTTAGGAACTCGAGTCATGCACAAGAAGGAACTCGTTTTGGCTCCTATGATTAAGGCAGAAATCAAGGAACCCTTTTCTCGCTAATATTTTCAACACTCCCTTTTAGTGAGGAAAGTGTTCCTAGAAGAACCTCCTCCACTTGGATATGTCTTCAACTCTACCAAGTTCTCTATTGTTGCATCTGCTCCCTCTGAAATGGGAGGCTTACGTGCTTTCTTCTGCAGAACCTACTTTGAATATTTGTTCTTTCCCACCATGTTCTATGAGTCCATAATCTACCACTATCAATGATCACAACCCCTTTTGTTTCACTAAACTTTTTCACAAACAATTTTCCCTCTAGTTGCTCCTTTGTCCAACAAGGATTCAACACATAGGGACTTCTTTTAGCTATTCACAACTCTATTTGTGAACAAATCTTTGGTTTCCCACTTCTTCCTTCCTTTGATGCTATGATGAAGACAAGTCAAGGGCATAGAGGCTTCCTGTTGAAATATGTAACTGGGTTCGGTCTTCAAAATAACATATGTAATCATGATCTTATGTAAAAAGAAAATAAATTTATTATTGTTATTCTTGAGGCATGGGTTTCATGCTCAAGAGGAATTTATTTTAGTTCAAACACCCATTGAGTGCTTCTAGGGGTGTTATTTAGTCTACAAGTCAATTGATTCATTTTCATGTATTGAAGACCCATTTGGGAAAGTTACATACTTATTTTAGTCAAAGTAGAATCAAAATACCCTCAAAGACCTCGTCATGATGCAGATAACAATTCATCCTATCAAGCAGTGACAGTCAGCCTAGGGACAGTGTCAATTCCGCCTAATAGATGTGACAAGATGCCTACATAAAGGGCACTTGACCTCATTCAAGAAGGCATTCATTCAAGAAGCATGAATTTCTATCAAAGAAAAATAGGTGATCTAAAAGGAAACAAATGAAGAGAAAAGTTCTAGAAGGAAGAATCTAAAGTTTAAAGCCTGTTTTTGGGCTGAAATCCCTCACACGTGTGAATAAGTTTGGGTATCATTTGTTGCAACAAAAGACAAATTATTGCAGTCACTTACGGAGGAAGAAAAAAAGTAAAAGACAAGTCATTTTACAATCCAAGTTGCAAAAGAAGAATAATCTTTTCAAGTGAAGAACACATATGGGAAAAATATTTGACTTTCTCCCACACATGCAAAAACTAGGGTTTCTGTAGTGCCGAAAATTGCAGTCAGAAATTTCAGGGCTGAAAAAGAGGTCAAAGGAGAAGATGCAACTACTTGAAAGTGAAGTTTGAATGAAATTGACTTTGTGAAAGAGAAGATCATCAAGGAGAGGCATAGACTTGGCCTTGGTGGGGTTTTATTCCATGACCATAGGTCTTGGAATTTGTCAATTGAAGTAATATAAGAAGAGAAAAGTTCTTGAGGGTTTTCCTCTCAAGTGGAGAGGTTTTGGCCTTGGCTGATAGCCTACATCTTGTGTCCTATTGTCTCATTTATTTTATGGTTTGGTATTTTTTTTATGATAGAAAACACTAATAATAATCAAGTTATAGAAGAATCTAACCAAGTTAAGTAAAAATACATCACAAGAAATTATCAAAGTGAGGAAAATCACCTAATCTAGCTGCCCTAGATTTCTCAACATGTTATCAGAGCTAAGGTGACAAGACAAGGAAAGGAATATTGTGGAAAGGACCATAAAAAGGAGTATCAATAAAGTTCAAGACATCAAATAGTAAATTGTACCATAAAGAAATAATTCTTAATGGTAGAGTTCAATGAAATCATCAAGAAGTACTAACCTTCGCATCATCTTGAAGAAAGAGCATAGAAGACCTCAAACCCTAGCTCATGCAAAGAAGGGTTCTACATTTGAAGCATTCTTGAGAAGCTCATACATTTCTCAATCATCATCACAAATAATATGTCAAGGACCCTACCTCCACTCAAATAAGGACTACATATCGAAGCATCTTGAAGTCTCTACATCCAAGGAAAGTAAGAAGAAACATTACCATCATCGTCAAGGAATCAAGGTGATATCCCTCTTCTTGAGGCAAGGGTCACTATAAAATCATACTTTAAGGAAGACACCTTCATCAAGAAGACATATTCTATTATCAACATCATCAAGAAAGTCATAAATTTGAATATTTCATCATCTAGGAGTATCTTCACTTGACAAGTAATTATTTTTATATCTATGTCTGAATCTAACAAAATGACTTCATTTTGCAAGGAGAGAAACAAATTGGTTGGGTGATCAAAATTTCTTGCATGGAAGAGGATGATATATTTGATCCCCATAGAAAATGAAGTCATTGGACACATTAAGGGTTCAATCACTAAACCTCCAAAGGAATAAGCTCAATCTATTGCTAAATATATGAAAGGAGAAATAAGGGCTCAAAGGATCCTTATAAAATCCATCAAGGATCCCCTCATACCTTATGTATCAAATTTGGAGACATCAAAATAAATCTACGAGAAGTTAGTATCGTTTTTCTCTATAAGCATGGTTGGATAAGTCATATCATTGAGAACCAAGATATATAAGATGAAGGAATCAAAGGAAGAAGGGATAACCTCATATCTTATGAGGGTGTCAGAAATAAGAGACCAAATGCAAGATTTGGGGGAAATAATTTCTAATAAAGAAATGACCACTATGGTGCTCAATGAACTACCTGATGAATGGGGCAACTTAGTATCAAGCATCTATTGAAATAAGGAATTCACCTCGTTCCGTGAAATATGGTCATTATGTAAGATTGAAGAAATCAGGTTAAAATAAAAGAGTGAAGTGGGACCAGGAAAACAAGTTCAAGCATTTTCTTCCATGGCTAAGAGAAAAAGGAAAGTTTAGTCCTCGGAAAAATAAGAAGATCAATATATCAAAGATCCAATTTTATGGTTGTTAAGAATATGGGACTTTCAAGAGAGGTTGTCTGAAACTCAATAAGGAAAACAAAAGGAAAGAAATAAATGAATCTCATATCACCGAAGAAGTGGAAGAACCTGAAAAGAAGAAATCAAAGAAGTAGGAATCAAAATATCTCTATTATGATTGAGATAATATCCTTTACCTAGTTCTTTTTAGTTTTAGTTGTCATGGTATAAATCATTGTAAGTATGATAGGATGCCTCATATTAGGAGATGGCATCATATTAGAAGCATACCATTGGAGCGAGAGCTCGCGACATCATTATAGAAGCTTGAATGGATAGTTGAGGTAAATTTCTACATGGATGTAGCAGTCATCATAAAAATGAAGTAGCCCTTGGTTTCCTCATTGAAAGCATAAGTAATATTGAGAAATAAATTCATCTGGCATAACAGAAAAATTCATAATACATCATCTTCATTATAAACGAGAATTTGCAGGATGAGGATAATCAATATTTTTTGTTAGAATCTTCATTATAAGGTTCACCTCTACTTGGAAGAAGCAAGTGGCTCATTGATCATCCCGCGTTGAGTGGGATCCATGGTTTAAAAGGGATGGTTATATGATGACATAGGAGTGCAACATGGTTGAAGTACTTTCAATCAAGGAAATGATGTTTTTGAAACAATTCTAAATGACCAAAAGAACAAAAGAGGTATGTATGCATGTATTTGATAGATTAAGTCATATAGTTTTGGATAGCATGCTTGAATGCTCTAACTCATGAGCATGATTTAAAAATAAAGATATCTTCCTTTAGAAATATGCATGAAGGTGTATGCCCTAGTTCACATATTGATAAGGTGAAGTCGACATAATATGTCCTCATATGGAATATGAGGTGGTTGAAAAGATGAAGGAATTGTATACATAAGTTCTTGGGGAGCAATGTGTGAAGAAAGAAAGAAGAGATTGTATAAAATGAAACAATAGTCACGTAAGATAAGTAATCAACATATTATGAATAAAATAAATGGCTAGAAAATTTCCATGGAGAAGGTATGACGACTCTAATAAATTTTGTAAAGTAAGGAGACACTTGACATTAAATTTCTTGGATATGTATCTATGAATGTGCGGGATGTTGATGTTACAAGCAAGTAGATGTCATGGTGATAGGCCAACATAAAGGTAACTTTTATTTGATGTTAATTTTTATTTTTGAACAACATATGGATGGGTTGATACAGCGCTTCCGAAAGAGAGTTGTATATGTCACCTACAACTAGCTCTCATGTGTAATGGATGGAAGATCCTGAAAGTAACATGACTTGGAAGAAGTAGTTGAATGAAGATAAGCCAAATGAGGACTAGAATATCACATTCCGATGAAAATACGGATGACATGATTGATATGGTTCATGAAGGAAAGTGATGGATGGTCGATTTCCTATGAAATATGAATACTCCATGATGAAGAATATGTATTTCATGACATCAAAAGGAGGAGATATACAAGCAACTAAAGGTACCATTATCTCCACCAAAAAGCAAAGAGTTTTTGGAAACAAGTCCCTAGTTAAGAGGGGGCTTGGACAAGTCCCTTGATATGAGGGAACTTGGGTATATTCCTTTATAGGAATGAAAATATCTTCCCTAGTGTATAGGTAGAGATAGACACATTGTTATTGTCTTCATATCGTGAAGAAAGAATGGAGGATTGGGTAAACATCTGGAATATAATACTCTTTGAGGATGGGGTAGGGAATCCAAGAGAAGAGTAGTCGAAGAGGAAATTCCTTGAGGATTTGTCATTCCAATTTATGAAATATCCTAAACGTACACACCCTATGAACACCCAGGTTGGATATGTACCTTGAGAGACAATGATGATGGTGTCTATCAGTCATTGGTCTCGCCAGCATTTTGATATGATCTTGTGGATATATATAGCTATTATTCAAGGCCTTTATATGTGACAATGTTGGTTGGTATGATGCAAAGAGACGGCTTACCAATATGACTCTTCTTATGAGAATTATTCATATTGAGATTGTCTAAGTACCTTGTATAGATTATGAATACCTCCCTAGTTAAGAGGGAGTGTTGAAATATGTAACTAGGTTTATTCTTCATAATGACATATGTAATCATGATCTTGCGTAAAGACAAAATAAATTTATTATTTTATTCTGGAGGCATTTTTTCATGCTCGAAAGGAATTTATTTTAGGTCAAGCACCCATTGAGTGCTTCTAGGGCATGTCATTTAGTCTACAAGTCAATTGAGTCATTGTCATGTATTGAAGACCCATTTGGGCATGTTACATATTTATTTGAGTCAAAGTAGAGTCAAAAGACCCTCCAAGACCTTGTCATGATGCAACTAATAAGTCTTCCTATCAAGAAGTGAAAATTCGGCCTAGGAACAGTGTCAAGTTAGCCTAATAGATGTGACAAGAAGCATATATAAAGGGAACTCAGCCTCATTCAAGAAGTGTCAATTTTGATCAAAGCAAGAAGAGGTGATCTAAAGCTTTTGAGGGAAGAGAAAATTTATAGAAAGAAGAATCTGAGGCTTGAAGACTATTTTTGGGTTGAAATTCCTCACACGTGCAAAGAAGTTTGGGTATCATTTGTTGTAACAAAAGCCAAATTATTGCAGTCACTTAAGGAGGTAGAAAACAAGTAAAAGAAAAGTCATCTAACAAGTCGATTTTCAAAATAAGGACCCCTTTTCCAAGCAAAGAAGAGAGAAGGGAAAAATCTATGTCTTTTTCCCACACATGCAGAAACTAGGGTTTTTGTAGTGACCAAAAATTGTTGTAAAAAATTGTAGGGTTGAAAAAGATGTCAAAGTAGAATTTGCAACTAATGGAAAGCGAAGTTTTAATGAAAATGTCTTTTTGAAA
This sequence comes from Pinus albicaulis, assembly GCA_034641835.2. Lineage (NCBI taxonomy): Eukaryota > Viridiplantae > Streptophyta > Pinopsida > Pinales > Pinaceae > Pinus > Pinus albicaulis. Next base: position 1,048,748,554 of record CM076579.1, read on the forward strand.
GAGAATATCATTAAGGAGAGGAATAGACTTGGTCTTGGAGGGGCCTTGGTCAAGGGTAATAGGTTTTGGAATTCATCAATTGAATTTACATAAGAATAGAAGAGTTCTTGCACTGGATTTTACTCTCAAGTGGAGAGGTTTTGGCCTTGGATGATAGCCTCCAACTTGTGTCCTATACGATCTCATTGATTTTATGGTTTGCTAGTTGTTTGATGATAGAAAACACTAATAATAATCAAGTGATAGAATAATATAATCAAATTAAGAAAAAATAAATCACAAGCAGTTATCAAAATGAGAAAAATCACCTAATCTAGTTGCCCTAGATTTCTCAACACAACCCACTTTCACTGTAGAATGTCCTTCTTCAACACTAGACTAGGGCTAAATACTAAAACCTTTTGGTTTCTTCCTCTTTTAAGAAGTCCACTCTTGCATTGTACTTTTGAGACTATTCAGTCCTCAATACTAGCCACTTGTATGCCTTATGACCCTCTCAATCTAGGCTACAGGAGCTACGCATCCTTCTCAGACTGCACATAAATTTGTGACTTATTCCTAATATAAATAACACTTCAATCTATGCACAAAACTACCGAGAAATTTTCCTTTTTCCCTCTTCCTCAACCAACTATGATACCATGTAGAAATTCTTGAAACCTTGCAACTTATAATGAGAGAAAATTGATCACAAAATGCACAAGATTTCTCTACCAAGAAATTGTGGAAAGAAAACAATGAATAGAAACAAAATCACACATAGAACATAAAATATATCTAGGGGGCCAAAGTGGGAAAACCCTCTGCTTCTTTCAGAGTTTTATTCATAGAGAAATTGAGCAATTGATCTCTTAAATAATACAATTGTTTCAATCTAAAAGACACCATTTTTCCAGCTGGGGATCTATCTAGAAGTCTGACCTTGTCTAGATTCTACCAAGTTATCTCAAGGCCCCAAACCGATATTATGTCTTTCAACTCAGGTTCCAGATCGAAAAATTCTCTTGGACTATCCATTTTCCCCTTCTTCAATAAATACAAAAAATTATTTGTTGACTTCTTCATTTGCCTGGTAACTTCCTCGTGTAGATGTAAACGACCAAACTATGACAACGTTCAAATCCTACTTCATTGGTTGTATAAAAAACATTTGAAGAAAGGTTTACATGTAAAGTGTTTGACAAAATGTATGAAACATGAAAATCAAGTCTTTTTGCAAGTGTGGTTAGAATAAATTTAGTAGGGGTATGCAACAGAGTGGTATCATAGCTTATTGTCAAGCTTGAAAAAAGAAAAAGAATTTTTTTGGTACCTTGTAACCTTTGTAAGTCATTGATGGAACTAGGTATGTGAAAAAGTGGTAACAGATCATTTTTCAACACTAAACCTCAGTGGGCTCAAGAAAAAAAGAAATTGGAACTCTAATATTGTGTTAAGAAGTGGTATTGGAGCATGTTTCAACATGGGATCTGAATGGGTTTAGGACTAGATGAAATGGGAGCTCTAATATTGTGTTATGAATTGGTATCAGTGTTAAGGTTCAACACTAAACCTAGAAGGGCTCAATTATATGAAAGAATTTAATTTTTGAATTACTATTTATACATGCATGCGTACTTATGTGAAATTATTTTCTTTTATATATGAAAACATTGTTCTTACTTGAATACTAACTTCAGTTTGATGTAATAAGATAAACATTCAAGATAAGCATATAGGATGCTAACTAGGTTCCCTTCCCGACAGGATTCCAAAATTTTATGGCCGAGTGATGTAGCCATAACTACGAGGGGGAATCTCATTACTTATATCACTATTTTAAATACTTTCCTTTAATTTTTTGAGAATTATTCATATGCTAATGAATCATATCAAAGGCATGATTAGAATGCAAGAGATCAAATAGTTCAAAGATGCATATCCATTGAAAAAATATTAAATAATGATATGATAGATACATGAAGTTATGTTAGGTGTGTATGTAATGGATGTGCATGCATAAAGAATCAGATTAGTTTGATGCTATAACATGGTTCAGATAACTAATTTTGTTAAATGGTGAACATGTGACCAATAACTTTTGGACAACGTGATTGGGAAGCCAATGAAGTTGTTGCATGTAATAATGTGGATTCAAGTTTATGGAATATAAAGTGTTCATGAGAGAATGGTACAAGTGGCAGCTATGCATGTTGTGAAAGTGTTATGAGTGCACTTCTCCTTGAGTTTCCATGGAAAAGGTTAGAGCCCTGGAGGGAGGATTGTAAGGATAAGTATTTGTGTGGGGTCTAAAGAGTACCCGAAGCCCCAAAGGTAGATGATCAAACTCCTAGAATCCACGGCATTGTAATACATCCTTGGCCAACCCAAGTTAGAGACCTTGAAATGATAGTGGCACAACCCGAGGGACTGTTGTGATCATATAAAGGGGGGTGCACTACCTTGGGTCGAGTGGGATGGTGGGGGGATTTGAAAATGTTGGTTAGAGGCTACTAGGGTTGGTACCATTACCTTGTTTATGTTCAATATTGGTTATGTATAATACTTGGCTCTTGGTAAGTCAATGTATTTTTGGAGTCATGGCTTGGCCTAAGAATGACCCATTGTTGAACAAAACAGGAGAACCAGAGCCTGTGGCTAAGAGAAAATAAAAGGTTTGCTTCGAGTCAATGTTTTTCTCCAGATAAGTTTTCTAAGAATTATTTATTATGACTCTTTAATTTTATGCACACTTAAATAATTTTTTTAATTCTTAATTAAGTGCATGATATGAGTATATTCTTATTAGACTTGTCATGTGAATGATTGAAAACAAGAGAGGTTGAAAATTAAATTTAAAACAAATTTGTATGAAAAGCATGGAATATGTACAAGTATGGAACATGAATGAAAATATGTATATGCATATATTTGGGTGCATGATTGAAAGAATTGTTTTAATGTGTCAATTGGATACATAGTGCAAATTCTCTTTATGAATATTCATAGAAATTTGTTTGCAAGTAGATGAAATGATAGATTTATGACTAATATGTGAGTTTGAAATCATTTCAGGTCTTTTCGAATGTAGCAACATCAAGTATTCTAAGAAGTCGGCTAAACTCCTTGAAAAAATCTTAGATAATAATGCATGTGATGGTAGCCAAGTAAGTAGGGAAAGTAGCAAGCAAAGGTAAAAGGTAAAGGAATTTGATAAGAATTCATTTCAATTGAATTTGAAATCTTTTATTTTTCAAATTAATGCATGTATTGCATGGATTCCCAAGAAAGGGTATGGTTGAGGAATAAAATCATCTACACAAAAAGTTTTAGTAAATTAATCTTAATAATGTGTGCACATTGAGCTACCATGTTGAACAAATATTAAAGGAATGAATATTATAGTAATGTGATAAAATATATTTGGTAGTCCATTGAGAGAATGCATGAAAATGTGGGATGTATGAAGTAAATGTGGGGATTACAATTTTGTTCGTGAGTCCAAATAATTGGCCCAATAGTTTCTAAGCTTGAGACAAGTGATTATATCATATGTTGTTGAGTTTTTTGGTAACGAACGTGAAATTGAAGGATTGGTTTTTCCTAGTTAATTTGAAAGTTTTATGGAATTGTTGATATATGAAAGCAAGTTTGTCATTAATACCTCATGGGTTATGACAAAGGAAATAAGCCTTAGGTGTGCAAATATTTGTGATGCATCCATGAGTTACCATGGCATGATTTATTCATGAAACTCATATTATGAATCAGGATAGTACACATGTTTGGTGCATTGAGTGTGTGCATGTTTGTATGAAATAATAAATTGCATGATTGGATGTCATGAAAAGAAATATATTTTAGTAACTTTGAAGAATTTTTGAGTAGTGTAATGAGGGGTATGAATCCCTCATCCTGCAAAGCAAAGTGGAAGCTAACTACTGGCATGAATTTAGATATATGTATCTTTCATATTTGACCCTTTGGTTGTTGGAATAAATATTTGAATGCAATATGGAATGCTTGGAATGAATGTGATGAAAATAAATAATGCAATTTTCAATTTATTTTTAAATAAATTGAAAGTGATTGAATTATTATGTGTATAATAATTATGATATCACTTCACGGGATCTTATAAAACTTGCAATGAAAACATTTTATGTATGAACACTTACCACTATTTGGCTTCTTGAAAGTACAAATTGTAGTTGAAATGGACTTGGTTATGATAATGAAAGTTACTTACTACCGTATGATTATCGTATGCAAGAGTCAAACATCATGAAAAGAATCTCAAATTTATGAAATATGATTCCTATATGAAGCATGGAAAATTTTAGGGGCTAATATTCGCAAGTGGGCTAATTTTCCATGATTTTTCCCAAAAAAAGATTCGCCAATTTCCATTTTTTTGTAAAAATTATTCGCCCACATTTTACAAAATAAAATTATTTTACCTTAAAAATAGCCAAAATTATATAGATACTATATATAAAATCATTATAAATTTGTATGATTTTACAAATATATCAATAAAATTTTATAGTTCACATATCACGGACTAGTGAAATTCGCCAACGTTTTAAACTTCAAGATAATTTTCCATCCTTAAAATTATCCCTGATATGAAGCAAGTTTGCAAAAGAAAATAAAAAGGAAAAATAATTTTCTTTAAATTATTATTATTAATATCATGGAAACTATATTCTTTTGTTACAAGTGAGATGATTATCTATCCAGGAAGGATAGTTGATGGTTGTCAAGTTGAAAATCCTAAGGACAAGGCTATTGTGGTGACATTGGAACCCTATGACATACATTTATCACCATGAGTTATGTTATGAAAAATATAGTGTGTTATTTAGAGAAGCCGAGAGGGATACCTTAGTTTTAAGAATCCATAAGTCTCAAGCTCTTCGTGTGCAAGGAATTATTTCAAAGGAATGGATCACCTGAGGGACTAGGAAGGTAAAGAAGTAGATGCTTGAACTTGGAAGGTGTGTGATTGCAAGGAAGGGGAGAATTGAATGAATTGGCTTTCAAATCTTCATGTGCATACTCATTGGCCTCATGAATGCATTGGGTGTGTCCAAGAAAATAATGATATGAACTTGTTCCCTCTGAAAGCCTTGTGAAGTAATAAACAACCATGTAGGAATGCACTAGAATTACGAGAGGTATATAGGTAACTAGATCGTGAAAAAATAATGACATTGCTTGAAGTGGAAACTAATGACATGGAAAAAAATTTCAATATGAAAGTGGCATATCATTTCTCCTGCATAAAATGGTTCTACAAATAGTAGAACATCGAGGATGGTGTTCCTTAAAGGGGGAGAGGATTATCACACCCATTTCATTATCCCAAATTTTTTAATGTAATTAAGAATATATAATCCTATGGTGCCAACATTGACACTATGATGTCAAATTCCATTATATGATGTAATGTTTATTTTTATTAAGTTGAATAAAGGGGATAGTGAAAAAATTATGGTGCCTTGAGGAGGGGGAAAACTTTAATTAAGAGGAAAAATATACCTTGGTTCAATATTTTCCTTTTATGTGATGGCTGTTCTTCCCAAGAAGTTAAAAGGTGGGAATATGAAGGGCCAAGTTGTGACTATAAAAATAAGAGAGGGGAGTAATCAAGGGGCTATTCTTCTTGGTTCTTAGGCTTCTAGTTTTTTTCTCTTCTATTTATCTCTCATTCATCTCTCTCTCTCACTTAGAAAATTCAAATTGGAAAAACAATTGGTGATAGAACCCAAAGAGGTTTAGACCTTATGACTAGTTAAGAGCAATGGGTAACAACTTATGTGTTAGGAAATGATTTTTTTGTAACACATTTCCATTGGACTTGATGGCTCTAAGGACTAGGAATGGTCCTAGTTGTGTGTGGCACATAGAGAATTGAATATGGGAGGGTCAAGGGACTCCAAATAAATTTATAGGACTCCCTTGTGTTGTGCAAACCTGCATATTATTTTTGTGAATGTGATCCTGATCAAAGATGGAAAGGTTAATCATTGGGTTTTCCTTTGTGTGTGTGTGTGTGTGTGTGTGTGAAGGAGAGTGGCCTTCACTTCTGGTGTTAAAATATGATATGAATCCAAGTGTGTGAAATACCCCCAAGTTAAGTTCTAAAAATGGGATCTAGATATAGAATGGGGATCGCTAGTTATAAGAAAAAATTTCACATAGTTGATCCTATGGTGGGGTGGAATGTAGCTCACCCTACTTTAGTTTCTAGTATTTTTCTAGCTACAATAGATAAATATTTATTTTTATATTAATGATTTTTTTTGCATATATGGTTTAGTGGCATCCATGATTATTTAATTTTAATTTTTAGTAAGTTTATATGTACATGCATTTACCCTTTAACAAATTTATAATCTTTATAGTTGTTATAATATTTGGTTGTAGCTTTTTATATGTATTAAATTTTGTAACAATAATAGTTGAGGAAGATATGCTTCCTAAATTTCTCTTTAAACAAACCATGTTGGAATTTCTTCAATAAATTTTATTATGTGATGTTCTAAAACATGAAACTGGGACCATAGTGAGGGGAAATCTTAACAAACCTGTAGTTGAATTTTCAGATCTTAGGTTGTGAAATTTTAAGAAATTTGATGGGAGGAATTTGGGATACCTAAATGCATATTTAAACAGGTCATGTTGGTATTTATGCTATAAATTTTCTTATGGGAAGGTTCTAAAATTTGAAACTTTGACCATAGTGAGGTAAAATCTCTTGATCTTTTAGTCCAAGTTTCAGACCTTGGGTCGCAAAATTTTAGGATATATGATTAGATGAAGTTGAGCTTCCTAGATACTCCTAAAATCATGCATCAAATAGGCCATGTTGGAATTTTTGCTATAAATTTTCATTTGGGAGGCTCCAAGAGCTAAAACTTATACAATAGTGAGGGGAAATCCCACTAATCATATGTTTCAATTTTCAAAACTTGGTCGATTATAAGAGATATTCCTTGAGGAAGTTGCTATATTAGTTTGCATGCAAAGTGCTTGAAGAAATGCCTAAATGGTTTAATGATTCATTGCATACAAGTTGTTTAATGAAATGCCCCAATGAATATTGTGTTTTTCAGATGGGGATAGTATTCTTGTATATTAGCATTGTTGTGTGATACTAGTTGTAGATGATCTATGCCTATTTTCATGCAAATCATTTGAAGAAATGTGTTAAAGATGTTCTATTATAATTTTCATCCAAAATATTTGATAAAATACCTCGAAGACATAAATCAAAAGTTGTGTGATTAAGTGGTATATTTTAGTTAGTATGTTACAAATGGAATCAAAATAGTGTTTCTTATTTGATTTCATTCAAAATGTTTGAAAAAATGTTCACAAAAAAAATCCTACTTAATTGGTTGTATACAAAGTATTTGAAGAAAGGTTTATATGCGAAGTGTTTGACAAACTGTATGAGAGATAAAAATCAAGTTTTTTTGCATGTGTGGTTAGGATAAATTTAGTAGGGGTATGTGACAAAGTGGTATCAAAGCATGGTTCAACACTAATAACTTGTATCAGTGTTAAAGAAGAAATAAAAATTGATACCATGTATCCTTAATCGAGCATTGAGACACCATGTATTTTATAGGTCATGAGGAACTATCCTTTATCATCAATGTGATATAATTTTATCTTAAAATGTCCTTAGCTATAGATCCATATTGTGTGCCTATTTGACACGAATCCACAATACTTATATCTATATATATATATATATATATATATATATATAGATAGATAGCAAATATTTTGTATGGCTCCGATAAGATAGATAGGTATCAAATATTTTGTTTATAGGTGTTGTCATTATCCCTATGTCTACATGATTCCTCCTTAGTTTATGAAATTATCATTAATTCTTGTATTGGCTTCTCTTTGACCCTCACATATTAGGGGGAATACTCTAACCCTCAAAATTGGCCCTTTGATTTATTTGAACATAATTGAACCATTATCATTAGTTATTCCATTAAGGACCATTTTTTCTCATTGAATTTACCTTTAAAATAACTTATATCCCTAAATGTCACAACCAAACATTAAAAAAAAAAAAAAAACTTCTACTCTATTAATGACACCCGTAAATCAAAGGGTCTTTATATTATACCATGCATAATTTATTAACAACAAAAAACTAACATTATTATCCATAATTTAATAAACCTCTAAACTTATTCGAGTTATAAAATTCATATCTATGCACAGAAAGGTATTTCTTGTTTTATGTATGGTCTTTTGCAAAGTTTCTTTATCGAATACCGTCGACATTGGAGGTTTTATGGTTCACTATATATATATATATATATATATATATATATATATATATATATATATATATATATATATATATATATATATATATATATATATATATATATATATATATATATATATATATATATATATATATATATATATATATATATATATATATATATATATATATATATATATATATATATATATATATATATATATATATATATATATATATATATATATATATATATATATATATATATATATATATATATATTGTAAACCCCTTTCCATGCGGCAGTGAGATATTTATCCTTGTTACAATTAAGGCTTAGTTGGCACGTCATAGCGGAGTTAATGATATAGTACAGCGAATTAACTCATCGTAACAACTGTTGGGTTGTCGTGCTATGGTTGCGGGTCTCGAGGTCTAATGCCTCACTTACCATCGTCAAATGCAACTTGAGATTAATAGTGAGTAGGCAAGCGGGAAATTCTTGGGTTTTTCACCACTTCCATACCCTAATTGATTCATTTCCGCACCGACTTTTCTATATCACTCTGTGGTCACATGTTTGCACAACCTATTACTGAGATCTCAGCTTTCTACATGATGATGGACTCTGTGACTTTCATTTGAGCTTACTTAAGCATAAAACTAGTTCTGCCACTCTTCCAAATGAGAGGGTCGATTCAGAGATGTCGTGTTTACTGCAGAAAGGAGAAAACTTGGACTACAGTTATCAATGGTATGACTCCGTCTTTATTATACCCTTCTCTCCTTGGTTAAAATTCACTTTCTAGTCATTTTCCTGTTCGATTGTATTATAAGCACTTAAGAATCTTCCTTCCTCGGATTTTTGGTCCAGGTTATCTCGCGGAAGCATGCGTTCTGTACTTATCAAATTGGCAGGTATTAAATTTAAAATGTTGTCTTGGTTTCTTTTTACAATCTCTGCTGGCATTTGCATGGATATCGTTTAAGAATTCTTTGGAGAAATATATTAACCCATTCTAATGGCTAACACTGCAGGTATTCTTCTTTACCGTCTTGATTCTGATCTCACAAATCCTCACGGTTGAGCTGTCATTTTCTCTAATGGACTCCGGCATTTTCAAGTATTTCATGTGCTTCATTCGCTTGCCCAAAGAAACTCATCCTTGGCCTTTCGCATTAATGGCAATAGTATTCTTTTTGGGCCTGGGAATCTCGGCCCATTCCTCATCATTTCTCAAAGGATTTTGATTTTTCCTTGTAACAGGGTTTACCTTATATTTTTTTTAAGGAAAGCACAACAGTGCTAGACCTCTGTTGTACGAGGAATATTTTCCTCTGAGCTTATGGACTCAGGAATTTTATCAATTTAATCTATTGTTTTGTGCAAGTTTTTTGAATTAGTTTTATTTTAGTAGAGATACTTCAAACAAACATTGATTCGTTTAGTTCCTTTCTTATGTATTCCTTCTTGGACTTACAGTTTTGCTATAATGAAATAATTTGAAGCATTCTGTCACTACAGTATATTTAGAGAATGCGTAGATGCTTAAGCCCGAATTTTCTTTACTTGCTTATTGCATTTTTATATGTTTTCAGTTAAGGGATTGCTCCCTTGGTCGATTCCTGAGTTTAGATTATGTATTTGGAAGATTAGCAACAAAGAATATGTAATTAAATACTTTATTTCCTTTCTTGTTTCCTTAAAAACAAAAGGTATTACCCAAGCATACTTGCTGGCTAATTCATGCATAATGTCTTTATACTCATTTATTTGCACTGTTTTTATGTGATTAAATTCTCATTCTGAGTTATTTTTCAATTCTCTGTAGTATATATTCCTCTATCTAATTTTATTTATGAAATAGCCATTTTTGGCGGTGTCCGGACCAACTTTTGACTCAGTCCATGTATAGTGAATTTTTTTTGGAGAGGTGACTAGACTTGGGATTGGGGTTTCACCCGAACCCTCGTCTGACAGCCTGCTCGGATTAGCCAAATCATAATGAAACCTTTTACAGTATGGCATGCATGCAGTCATTTATAGTTTTATTACCCTAGTGTATAATTATGGTATAGTTAAAAATTTATATAAGGACCAAGGGTCTCTGTAGCATTTACTACTTCCACTAATTTACAATTCCACCCTTCATGCTTCGATTCTATATTTCCCCACTATATACTTTTATTTACTGTTTTAAAAAAAAGGATGTACTTTAATATTTTATTCCAGATTAAACATTCTTCTTTATTCATTTACTTTTCTATCACACAGTTACTGACGAAAATCTTCAAAATCAGTCATTCTTCCATAACTATTGTACTTAAAATAATTGCAGAATAAAATCTCACATAGGAATAACTTATACAGTAATCTCTAAGCCCTTATTAACTAAACATTCATATTGTAACATTTCTTTCATTACTATAAAAGCCCAACATATAATTATGTATTTAATTCTGAAATGGGTAAATACCTCTAGATAATTTTCTATAGGATTTTTCATCAAAATCCTCTTAAATACAGAAATGGCATACCTACTTATCTGTATTTTAAAGTTATTAGTTGTGGTCCTCCCAACCTTCAAGAAAGGCAATTACATCCTCCTCATTCCCCCGAGCTCCAGTCCTGGATGGTACCGGTTAACAGTGGATATTTATGTTGTGACCTTAGGACACCCAGTCCAGTCAGCACCAGAAATAATATTCTGGAATTTCTGAGTGTTTTCCACTAGTCTTTACCAGCTCCAGAAACTCTACCAGCTCCAGAAACTCCACACTCTTCCTTAGTTCAAGAACATAACCCCTACACCTCACTGGGATCAGTCTCTTATCCCCAAAGGAGTATGTAACTATTTCCAAATGTCCCCAAACAATATCCAGTTCTTGGAAAAAATTTACCATCAGCGTTTACTTTTTATGAAGCTAATTCCCAGAACTGATTTATTATTCATAATTAATCACTAATGAAAATAGCTTTTCAACAAAATAATAATAATTCCATTCTTTTTCTTGAAACAATAATTAAAATTTTCTTTTAACTAGTTAACAACTAGTTATCCTTAATGCAGCTGTCACAACTTCCCCCCTGGAAGTAACACCGTCCTCGGTGTTTCATTCTAGCTCTGAAAAGAGCTCTGGGTAAGCCTCATGCACTGTCAAACCAGGAGGTAACTCCGCAAACCAGAATGTGTATTAGATGAAGAATGTACATGTATTTATACATGGAGGTGAGGCTATTGGGATTCATCTCCCAATGACTCTTGGCCTTCCTTATTTCCTAATATTAAATAATATACAATATTGAATATTCTCACCCAACCCTTAGGATTAGGTGTCAACATTCCCCCCTTTAATCCGAAGGGATGTTGGTGAGTCCAAGCATCGATCTGAACTTTTCAAACTTTTCTCTTCCAAGTGCTTTGGTGAAGATGTCAGCAGTTTGCTCATTTGTGGAACAATGATGTAGATGGATGGTTTTGGCTTGAACATGATGTCGAATGAGATGGTACTTTGTATTGATGTGCTTTGTTCGATCATGGAACTTTGGGTTCTTGGCCAACTTTATTGCAGAAGTGTTGTCGATCATGAGTGGAGTGGAATACATTTGTTTCATCCGCAAATCTTCCAGGATTTTCCGGAGCCACACAATTTCCTTTGTTGCTTCAGCTGCTGCCACATATTCTGCCTCGGTCGTGGAATCTGCTGGAACTGATTGTTTGCATGATCTCCATGAGACAGCTCCTGATCCAAGACTCATGGTGTAACCTGTAGTAGACACCCCTGTTTCTTTGTCGCCATCAAAGTCTGAATCAGAATATCTGATCAAGCTGAAGTCGCCTACCTGTGTATATTTGAGTCCAAAGTCTTGAGTCCCCTTCAAGTACCTTAACACTCTTTTCGCAGCAGACCAATGTCCTTCACAAGGTTTTTGCATGAACCTTGAGAGGATTCCAACAGCAAATGAAATGTTAGGTCTGGTGGTGGTCAGGTAGATAAGACTTCCTATAAGTTGTCTATACTTAGTTGCATCCTCAAATTCCTTCCCTTCAATAGATGTGAGCTTCAAGTTTTGTTCCATTGGAGTGGTTAAGGGATTACATTCATCCATGCCAAACTTGTTCAAAAGATCTCTAATGTACTTATTTTGAGAAAGAAATATATATTTAGGATGTTGAATTACTTCAATACCCAGATAGTAATGAACATGACCCAAATCAATCATTTCAAAACCTTTCTTCAATTCTTTCTTCATGGATGCAATATAGCTCTCATTGTTCCCTGTTATCAAAATATCATCTACATACACCACAAGATATACAACTATTTTTCCAACTTTCTTAACAAACAAAGTTGCATCATCAAGATCAAAATGTTTGAAGTCAAGTTTCAAAATATGCTCGGTTAATTTCTCATACCAGGCTCGCGGTGCTTGCTTGAGGCCATACAAGGATTTTATAAGCTTGCAAACTTTGTGTTCTTGACCCTTTACAACAAATCCTTCTGGCTGGGACATATAAACTTTCTCTTTTAGATCTCCATTCAAAAAGGCGGTTTTTACATCCATCTGATGGACTTTCCATCCATTCTAAGCTGCTAGGGCCAAGAGAGTCCATATGGTGGTCCATTTTGCTATGGGAGAAAATTTTTATTCATAATCGATTCCTTCTTTTTGTGCAAAACCTTTTGCCACAAGCCTGGCCTTGTGCTTGTCAAGTGAGCCATCTACTTTATACTTGTTCTTGTAGACCCACTTACAGCCAATTATTTTTGTTCCCAAAGGCGGATCAACCAGCTTCCAAGTGCCATTCTTTATCAAGGCATCATACTCCTTTTGCATCGCTTCTTTCCATTCATCATGAGAAGCGGCTTCTTTGAAGGAATTTGGTTCATGATCTGTATACAAACTCAATTCACAGTTATAAGAAATATCCATATCAACAGGAGAATCATAATTATCTACATCACCTTCAATTTGTTTAGTGGGACTTCTTGTTCCTGTTTTTCCAACCTCATAAGGATGAACATTCTCCAATGTCTTTGTCAGCCATTTGGGAGGACCTTTCTGAGATGGCCCAGGCTGCTCATTTGACTGAGTTGGGATTGATTCAAGATTCAATCTCCCAATTCTTTCAATCACATCATTCAATGTATCATCCGTGGTTGTTTCTTCATGTGGGGGAGAGAGTGCTTCAAGAAATGATTCCACAATTTGATTCAATATCGAAATCCCCCCTTCAAGATGTGGAATCTGATTATCAAATTCTTGGAAAGACTTTACATGTGTGAATCTATCCAGGCGATCAAGTTGTTTCTCAACAACTTTGTCACTCTTGGAAGATTCAAGGAATATGACATCTCTTGCTATTACAAACTTCTTATTTTCTTCATCATAGAGACGATATCCTTTGGAGGTATTGGAGTACCCCAAGAAGATACATTTTCGACTTCTAGCACCAAGTTTGTTCCTTTGACCCTTGGGTATCAAGGCATAACAGGTGGACCCAAAGACCCTGAAATTCTTTACCAAAGGAATGTGGCCATGCCACATTTCAAAAGGAGTTTTGTTTCTAATTGAACTTGAAGGACACCTATTCTTTATGTAAACAACACATAGAACCGCATCAGCCCAAAACATCAATTTCACATTCTTGAAAAATAACATGGAGCGAACCATATTTAAAATAGTTATGTTCATTCTTTCAGCTACACCGTTCTGTTGGGGATTATATGGCACAGTTGTTTGATGTTTGATTCCATGTTGACGAAGATAATTTTCAAATTCGTTTGAAGTGTATTCTTTTCCATTATCAGTACGTAGAGAGCCAATATGATTTTGTGCATCATTTTCAATCCATGCATGAAAATTCTTGAATGTTTGAAAAGCATCAGACTTGTTCTTCAATAAGTAAATCCAACACATTCTGGTGTAGTCATCACTAAATGTCATCATGTATTTATTTCCATTTGCAGAAGCAACAGGCATAGGGCCACATAAATCTGAATGAACAAGCTCAAGTTTTCTATGTGCTCTGGAGTGTGAATCATGAAATGGTTGTTTGTTATGCTTTCCTATAATACAAGAATCACATTCCTTAGGTTTCCTAGGAATTGTAGGCAGTCCATTAACACCATTTTTCTTCAACAAACGAAGGCTTTCATAGTTTAAGTGTCCAAATCTAGCATGCCATAAAAGACTTTATGGGAATGTACCTTCATCATGATGTGAACTGAATGCAAAGTTTTGAGCATGAGCAGATGAACCTTTCAGCTTCAAGACTCTCCCTTCTTCTAATCCCTCCATGACAAGTGAGTGATCTGATGCTTTTTTGACCTCTGCCTTGCCATCAAACAAGTGAATGGAGTGTCCTTGCTGGTGGATTTGGATCAGGGACAGCAAGTTTCTCCTCAACTCAGGGAGGTATAGAACTTCATGTAGAATATGATCTGGAAGACCAGGCAACTTAAGCCTGACTGTGCCAAGCCCTGATGGCTTGAGTTTGATTTATCTGCGAAATATACTGCTACATCAACTTTGTCAGTAAATTCTTCAAAAAAATATTTTCTAAATGTCATGTGACATGTTGCTCCTGAATCTAGCAACCAATCATCTCTCCATGAAGTAAATGAAACATCAAACAAGTCTTCAGTTACTCTATTGTTACAATGTGCTAGAACATAATGAGCGGATTCAGGGGCTTTACCTTTTTCTTTGTCATTAGTTTTACCTTTGTCTTTATTTCTTTGCTGCTCAATTTTATCCCAAGGTATCCTACATTTGGATGCATCATGTCCATCTTTATTCCAACATGTGCAATGAAGATCAGATTTGTCAGATTGTCTGCCCCCCTTTTCTCTGAAGTTTCTTCTTCCTCTTCCTCTTCTGCCACCTCTTCCTCTGGATGAATCTGGAGCATGACTCTTTTCTCTATGTGCCAAGTATGCAGCCTCTTCAGAAGAAGAAGGGATTGTCATCTTTCTGAAATCTTTCTCTCTTTATGCAAACTTTTTCTCAAGGGTATCAAAGGTGATATGCTCAAGGTTTCCACTTGCTTGCAAGGACTCAAGATAATGTGAGTAAGTCGGATATAATGCCTTAATATATGCTATGAGAGGTATGTCAATTTTTACACCAGTGCTGTCAATATCATGCATGATAGATCTAACTTCTGAAGCTAAAGCAAGGGGATCATCATTCTTCATTTCAAGACTGAACAGCTTAATCATCAATTGAACAATTTCTAGTTCTGAATGTGAGTCATAGAGTTCTTTTAGCTTGCTCAAGGCTTCATAGGCATTTGAAAATGATGAAATATGGCGACTCACCTCTTCATTTACGGAAGCTGCAATCAAGGCATAGGCCTTGCAGTTCTTGTTTTCCCAAATGGCGAGCTCCTTGTCTTAAGTGGGCTTTGCTGGTGGATTTCCTTCTTGTCCTTCACAGATTCCTTTCCACAACTCATTAAAAATGAGAGTGTGCTTGATTTTCCGAGACCATTCAAGATAGTTCTCTTTGCCGGAGAGAACCACCCCAACAATAGATATGAGAGAATGCATTCTTCTGAAGGGAAAAAATAATTACTTTGCTGAAAAAATTATTTTGAGGAGGAAAAAAAAAAAATTTCTAGAAAATCTTCAATTCTGGAAATATACTCAATTGAAGGGGACAAAAACACTTGCTAAAAATGTTGAATTCTGCACCAAAAATATATATATATATATATATATTTTGTGTTTGAAGAAAGAAAGTTTATATGGATAATTGTATTGAAAGTGTGGAGGGGGGCGGTATTATGAATGTGGGAAAGCGGTATAAATATGTGGAGGGGTCGGTGGTAAAAATGGAATGGTATTAAGAAATGGGAGGGGGCAGTATATGGTGGGAGGGAGTGGTATTAAATAATGGACAGAGGGCGGTATTATACGTGGTATTACATGACAGCGCATATGACAGTTGGTATTACATGATAGTTGGTATTACAGTTAGGCAAAATGGATATATAAATGACAGCGCTGTGATACAAGCAATGCAGTATACAGGCAGGCGTTGTTAAATGGGACAGACAGAAGGTGTTATGACAGTCAGTGATATTAAAGGTGCATAGGGAGTCTGACTGTGAAATGGGGGAGCCACCTTGTGTGGAGAGCGAGGAGGGGATCTGCGTAGGTTGCGAGCGGAGGGAGGTTGGAATGATGTGGAGTATGGAGTGAGCCGCGGGTTATGCGATTTGGGTTGAGAGTTAGGCGGAAGGTAATTTACGGGTGAGCTCGCAAAGCTGTAGTGGAGTGTGCAGGTAGGGAGGAAGGGGCGTAGAGGGTGTTTAATCGCAGAGAGAGGGTGTAGTGTGGATTAGTGATGGAGGCGGTAGGTATGGTAGAGTGATAGGTATGGGGAGCGACAGAGCGTAGATAAGAAATGTGTTGGAGAATGGGGGAGGCCGAAAGGCCGTTAAGAAAATCTGGAATCAGATATTTGCAGCACTGCAGAATTGCAGATATTTCAAGAGCTGCAGAATTGCAAATATTTTCAGGACTGCAGAAACGCAGGAACTGCAAATTGTAGAATCTTCAGAATCTACAAAAATCAGAGTTGTGCAGAAATTGTAGAGATAAATTAAAAAAAAAATGCAGAATTACAATATATAGCATCAATCTAATGGAGCAGCAAAACTATACATAAAAACTAACTGGGCAAAGGAATGAGGGAGTTACACCACAGGCAAAAATGCCAATAGTGGGACTGGCTCTGATACCATGTCAAACTAGGAGGTAACTCCGCAAATGAGAATGTGTATTAGATGAATAATGTACATGTATTTATACATGTAGGTGAGGCTATTGGGATTCATCTCCCAATGACTCTTGGCCTTCCTTATTTCCTAATATTAAATAATATACAATATTGAATATTCTCACCCAACCCTTAAGATTAGGTGTCAACACGCACAAATATTTTGTCTTCCCAAGTAGCCTCATCCAGGCCGAAGTGTTTCCACTGCACTTTAACGTAGGTGATAACTCTCTTATGGAGCATAATTTCCCTCCGGTAAGTATGTGTTGTGGCTTGACCAGAAACTCGTCGTTCGACTCTACCTGCGAACAACAAAGTTTCATGTCAAATTCTCATAAATAAAACATATTTCAAGTTAGGATTTTTAATTCTATCCTACATGTATATTTTGCCAATGTATTACATGCTTTGCATCATGCACAGAACACTTCAACAGGGACACATGAAACACATTGTGTACTCGTATGTGACTGGGAAAGCCAGTCGATAGGCCACAAGTCCTACCCTTTCCAAAATTTGGAAGGGTCCACAGAACATGGGAGCCAACTTGGCACAAGAGGTCCATCGCAAGGTACTCCTCTTGGGTTTGATCCTCACATACACATGGTCTCCCACTTCGAATTCCCGATAAGACCTCTTTTTGCCTGCATAGATCTTCTCTCGATCTTGTGCAGCCTTCAAATTTTGTCTTATTTTCTTTAATACTGATTCCATTTTAGTAAGCATCTCGGGTACCAAAATTAATTTTTTCTTGGGGCTGCTCCAATTGATGGGTGTGTGACACTGCCTCCCATACAAGGCCTCGAAAGGACTCATCTTCAGGGATTCCTGATAACCATTGTTGTAAGTGAATTCAATAAGATGAAAATAATCCTCCCATTTGGTTGGCTGCTACATCACATACATGCGCAGCATGTCTTCCAAAACTTGGTTTACTCGCTCTGTTTGACCGTCGATCTGGGGATGATAAGTTGTACTAAATTTTATTTGGGTCCCCAGACCTATAAACAGAGTCTTCCAAAACGCTGAGGTAAAATTAACATCCATGTCTGTGATAACCGTCTTTGGAATTCCATGCAGCTTGAAAATTTCCTTCATGAATACGTCTGTTATCTATACAGTCTTGTAAGTAGACTGCACAGGTATAAAATGTGTAGATTTATTCAATCTGTCCACTACCACCATGATGGAGTCATTTTGTTTTTTTGTTCACGGTAAGCCTGTAATGAAGTCCAGGGATATAACCTCCCACTTCCATTCAGATATCAGTATAGGTTGCAACAATCCTGTGGAATGTTGGTGCTCTACCTTCACTTGCTGACACTCCAAAAATCTACTTAAATACTCAGCAATATTTTTATGCATACCAGGCCAGAAATATACCTTTCTAATTGTAGTCAACATTTTCTGGTATCCCAGGTGACCTGCATAATTGCTGCGATGGTACTCATTCATTATTAACTCCTTAGGTCCACACGGTTTGGAACATACACCTTACCTCTAAATTTAGCATATGATCATCATTTACTCCATACTCAGAAGCACTTCCTTGCTTTCTGGTTTCTTCCATTTGTTGCCATAGGAATTGATATTCTAAATATTTTTGTGCTTCTTCTTTTACTTGATCTAAGAATTTATTTTCAAGCTGATTGTAGTAAAGCTCGTAAACACAATGAAACTTTCTACTTAAAGCATCAGCCACCCGGTTCTCTTTACCTTTTACGTGCTGGATGTCCATATCAAACTCACTTAGAAAAGCATTCCATCTTGCCTGTCTAGATTTTAAATCAGCTTTCTTGAAGTAACTAGTCAAGCTGTTATGATTTGTCTTTAACACAAACTTTTTACCCAGCAAGTAGTGTCTCCATACCCAGAGCACATGTACTAATGTTGTTAACTCCAGACCATAGGCGAAGTACTATTTTTCATGCTCTTTTAACTTCCTTGACTCATAGGCCACCACTTTGCCTTCCTGAGATAGAACTGCCCCAACACCCTCTTTGCTAGCATCGGTACAAACTTCAAATTATTTGTTGGGATCAGCTACCCTTAAAACAGGTGCAGTGGTTAAAAGTTGTTTCAGCTTTTCAAAACTATTTTGACACTCAACAATCCACTTAAAGACTTTTATTTTTCTCTGTAATGAGGTAATGGGAAAAGCAATTCTGGAAAATCCCTCAATAAACCTCTGATAGTACCCAGATAACCCCATAAAAGATCAAATATCGGCTACATTCTGGGATACTCGCCATTCCATGATTGTCTTACTATTCTTTGGGTTGAAATCAATCCCTTCTGTTTAAATGACATGGCCCAGGTATTGAATTTCAGTTTTAAAGCAATCGCATTTGCTGAACTTAGCGTACAGCTAGTGTTTCCTTAGCATTTCCAGCACAATCCTCAAATGCTCTTTATTTTCTTCCTAATTTTTTGAATAGATTAAAATGTCATCTATAAATATGAGTACAACATTATCCAGGAAAGGATGAAAAATTCCATGCATTAACCTCATAAAGTTTTCTTGTGCATTTGTTAACCTAAAGGGCAACACCACAAATTCATAATGCCCATACCTGGTACAGAATGATGTCTTGCATATGTCTTCATCCTTGATTCGAATCTGGTGATATCCGGATCTTAAATCGATTTTGGAAAACATTGTGACCCCCTTCATCTAATCAAACAGATCATCAATCCTTGGTAATGGATACTTATTCTTAACTTTTAACTTGTTAAGTTATCGATAATCCATGCACATTCGCATGGTTCTGTCCTTCTTCTTCACGAACAACACTAGTTCTCCCCAAGGGGACACACTTGGACGAATGTAACCTTTGTCCAACAGTTCTTGTAACTGCATTTTCAATTCAGTTAATTCTGGTATGCTCATTCTATAAGGAGCCCTTGACATAGGTGATGCTCCTGGCATCAATTCAATAGTAAAATCAATATCTCGCCTTGGTGGTAATCCAGGAATATTTTCTGGAAAAAAATCCATGAATTCTTGCACCACTGGTATGTTTTCCATCAGAGGTGATTTTTCGTTAGAATCAGCATACCCCACCTGAATAGCATAAATTTGGCATCCCTTCCTTATACATTTATTCATTTGGGATGTTGTTATTGGATGTAGCTATAGCGGCTTCTTGACTCCTTGAATCTCCTTACGTGTTCCATCTTGCATTCTGTAATAAATGACATTTTCCTTGCAGTTCACTAAGGTCCAACATTTTTCTAGCCAATCCATGCCCAGCAGAACATCGTAGGACCCTATTGGAAAAATATTCAGATCTACATTTAACTGTTGTTCTGAAATTTCCAAAATACAGTTTGGAATTTTGGCAGTTATCTTTCGTTTTTCTCCAGTGGCTAGTTGTTCCAGCCATGAGTTTTTAAATTTATGTTCTTTCAATTTACACATTTCCACTATTTTGGGACTAACATAACTTAGACTCGCACCTGGGTCTACCAAAATAGAAACAGATTGAGACAGTAATTTACCTTCCAGCTTAATCATTATCGGCTGATAATCTGCCTATCGATCCTCCAATGTCGCGTTGATCCGAGGAATTTTTCGCACCACATCACCCACTAGAGAAGCTTCCTGTAAGTTTGCAACTGTGTCATTTCTTGCTCGCTATGGGCAATTTTTGTAGTAGTGTGCTTCACCACACCCCCAACATTGTAGAGGTGGCTTGGTCACCTATCCTTGCTCAGGCTTGTTGGATGCTTCTGTAGGCTTTTCTTCTGCTGGCCACCTGGTTCTCTAGTGATTTTTTCCAAATTTTTTACTAACATAATTTCGAGCAGAATTCTTAAAGTTGCTGCTTTTGGCGCCTTTGAAATTCAAGTTACTTTTTTTTCCTTTCCTCGGCTACCAACTTTTTCCAACCTCCCCTTTAGCCTTGGAATGCTGATAGCACATTCATGCCTTACGAATGGCTTCATCCATGGTTTTAGGATTCACAAACTCAATTCGTTCTTTCATATGTGTTGGTAGGTTGCTCAAAAATATCTGCACCTTAGCGTTTTCCTTGCGAGGGTATGGAACATATCGTAACAAGGAGGTGAACTTGGTGATATATTCATCCATAGTCATCTGTCCTAGCCTCAAGTCATGAAATTCTTTAGCTTTTTCATCATAGAATTTTTTTTTCAAATACTTTTCCTTAAAGTATTGCTGGAACGATTCCCAAGTGACATCTTCTTCCTCAATACTGCGAACATTATTCACTTCTTCCCACCACAGAGTGGCCTTCTCCCTTAGCTGGTATATGGCCAATCTGGCCTTCAGATTGTTGTTTTATTCATACACCTGAAAGTATTTATTCATATTTATCAACCATGCTTCTTCCACTTCCTCAGCTTCACCATCAAATGTTGGTGGTTTTATTTTCCAAAATTCCCCCTAAAGCTCAACTTTCTGCTTCTTAACCTCTTGCTAATCTCACACATTGGTAGACTCTGCCTCATTACAGTTTTTGTTTTTATTACTTTTTTGAGAAGGTCTTCTTTCCACTCTGTCAGTGGTATGTTCCCTTGTTTGTTGTTCATCACCATCTTGCATGTCCCCATCAGCACTGCGATGTTCCATTTCTTGATTTTGTTTAACTAACAGACTTTTGAGTATCTTCTCTTGCTCTTGCATTAATCATTTGTTATCCCTTCGTACTCGAACCATTTCCTCCTGTAACTATTATATTGTATTCAACAGTAAGCTGGTTTGATGTTGTTGTTCCTCCAGCAGTCTACTCGTTTGTTGGTGTTGATCGACACTCAGCTGAACCCACATTTCAGGGTTCACAACGAGTTGAGTTTGGGGTTCCCCAATGTCCTGAGGTGGTTGTTGCATTGCTCCTCTTCTCATTATATTCCTGCTATGCTTCTAAACTCTGTGCATCAGTATACACACAGCTTTTATCGTTAGTTGACCCTTAGGGTCCCAGCATATGAATGGTGCTCTGATACCACTTATCACAACCCAACATATCAACATAAAAAAAATTTAACTTCTACTCTATTAATGACACCCGTAAATCAAAGGGTCTTTATATTATACCATGCATAATGTATTAACAACAAAAAACTAACATTATTATCCATAATTTAATAAACCTCTAAACTTATTCGAGTTATAAAATTCATATCTCTGCACATAAAGGTATTTCTTGTTTTATGTATGGTCTTTTGCAAAGTTTCTTTATCAAATACCATCAACATTGGAGGTTTTATGGTTCATTGTTTATATATATATATATATATATATATATATATATATATTGTAAACCCCTTTCCATGCAGCAGTGAGATATTTATCCTTGTTACAATTAAGGCTTACCTGGCACGTCATAGCAGAGTTAATGATACAGTACTGGGAATTAAATCATCGTAACAATTGTTGGGTTTCTGTGCTATGGTTGCCGATCTCATGGTCTGATGCCTCACTTACCACCTCCGGATGCAACTGGAGATCAACGATGAGTAGGCAGACGAGAAAGCCTTAGGTTTTTCAACGTTTCCATACCCTAATTGATTCATTTCCGCACCGACTTCGCTCTATCACTATGTTGTCACAGGATTGCATAACCTGTCACTGAGCTCTCGGCTCCCTACATGCTGATGGACTCTGTGACTTTTATTTGATCTTGCTTAAGCATAAAACTGGTTCTATCGCTCTTCCAAATGAGAGGGTCGATACAGAGATGCCGCATTTACTGCAAAAAGGAGAAAACTCGGACTACAGTTATCAATGGTATGATTCTATCTTTCTTATACCCTTCTCTCCTGGGCTAAAATTCATTTTCCAATCATTTTCCTGTTCGATTGTATTATAAGCACTTAAGAATCTTCCTTCCTCGGATTTTTGTTCCAATTTAGCTTGCGGAAGGATGCGTTCTGTACTTATCGATTTGGCAGGTATTGACCTTAAAATCTTGTCTTGGTTTTTTTTACAATCTTTGCTGGAATTTGCATGGATATCGTTTAAGAATTCTTTGGAGAAATATATTAACCCATTCTAATGGCTAACACTACAGGTATTCCTCTTTACCGTCTTGATTCTGATCTCACAAATCCTCATGGTCGAGCTTCCATTTTCTCTAATGGACTTTGACCTTTTTAGGTATTTCATGTGTTTCATTTGCTTGCCCAAAGAAACTCATCCTTGGCCTTTCGCATTAGTGGTGATAGTATTCTTTTTGGGCCTGGGAAGCTCGACCCATTCCTCATCATTTCTCAAAGGATTTGGATTTTTCCTTGTAACAGGGTTTACCTTATATTTTTCTAAAGGAAAGCACAATAGTGTTAGACCTCTATTGTATGAGGAAATTTTTCCTCTGAGCTTATGGACTCATGAATTTTATCAGCTTAATCTGTTTCTTTGTGCAAGTTTGTTAAATTAGTTTTCTTTTAGCAAAGATATTGCAAACAAACATTGATTCATTTAGTTCCTTTCTTATGTATTCCTTCTCGAACTTACAGTTTTTCTATAATGAAATCATTCGAAGCATTATTTCACTACTGTATATTTAGAGAATGTGTAGATGCTTAAGCCCAAACTTATTTACTTTCTTATTGCATTTTTATATGTTTTCAGTTAAGGGATTGCTCCCTTGGTTGATTCTTGAGTTTAGATTCGGTATTTGGAAGATTAGCAACAAAGAATCTGTATTTAAATTACTTTCTTTCTTTTCTTGTTTCCTTAAAAACAAAAGGTATTACCCAAGCATACTTGATAGCTAATTCATGCATAATGTCCTTATACACATTTATTCGCACTGTTTTTTTGTGATTAAATTCCCATTCTGAGTTCTTTTCTGATTCTCTGTAGTATATATTCCTCTGTCTAATTTTATTTACGATATAGCCATTTTTGGCAGTGTCCATACCACCTATCGACTCAGTCCGTGTATAGTGAATTGTTTTTGGAGAGGCGACTAGACTTGGGATTGGGGTTTCACCCCAACCCTCGTCTGACAGCCTACTCAGCTTAGCCAAATCATAATGAAACCTTTTACAGTATGGCATGCATGCAGTCATTTAGAATTTTATTACATTAGTGTATACTTATGGTATAGTTAAAAATTTATATAAGGACCAAGGGTCTCTGTAGCATTTACTACTTCCACTAATTTAGAATGCCACCCTTCATGCTTCCAATCTATCTCTCCCTAAGATATACTTTTATATACTGTTTTAAAAAAAAGGATGTACATTAATCTTTTATTCCAGATTCAACATTGTGCCTTATTCATTTACTTTTCTATCACACAATTACTGACGAAAATCTTCAGAATTAGTCATTCTTCCATAACTATTGTACTTAAAATAATTGCAGAATAAAAGCTCACATAGGAATAACTTATAAAGTAATCTATAAGCCCTTATTAACTAAACATTCATATTGCAGCATTTCTTTCATTACTATACAAGCCCAACATATAATCCTGTATTTAATTCTGAAATGGGTAAATACCTCTAGATAACTTTCTACAGGAATTTTCATCAAAATCTTCTTAAATATAGAAATGGCATATGTACTTATCTGTATTTTAAATTTATTAGCTATTGTCCTCCCAGCCTTCAAGAGAGGCGATTACGTCCTCCTCTTTCCCTCGAGCTCCAGTCTTGGATGGTACGGCTTAACAGTGAATATTTCTACTGTGACCTCAGGACACCTAGTCCAGTCAGTACCAGAAATAATCTTCAGGAATTGCTAAGTGTTTTCCACTGGTCTTTACCAGCTCTGGAAACTCCACTCTTCCTTAGTTCAAGAACATAACCCCTACTCCTCACTGGGATCAGTCTCTTATCACCAGAGGAACAAGTAACTATTTCCAACTGTCCCCAACCACTATCCAGTTCTTGGAAAACATTTACCATCAACTTTTACTTTTTATGAATCTAATTCCCATAATTGATTTATTATTCATAATTAATCACTAATGAAAATAACTTTTGAGCAAAATAATAATAATTCTAGACTTTTTCTTGAAACAATAATTAAAATTGTTTTTTAACTAGTTAACAACTAGTTATCCTTAATGCAGCTATCACACTAAAGGTGGTTGTAAAAATTATGCAAGTGCAATTCTTAAGCTAGACATTGAACCATACACTAGTGGGGCCATGATCTCTCTTTCCGACTAATGTGAGCCTTCTTTTTTCCTATAAAGGAATGGTTTTTGGTAAGGCCACAGAAGAGTTGGTAAGTTAACATCCTTATGCTAGTGGAATTGGGCTAGGATTTCATTGATCTAACTTTGGCTAATTTGGCCTTTGCTTAAGAAGAGTTTTTCCTTACACTTTATCAATGATCTTGCTTTGAGGGTGCTTTGTGGACCTATAGTGTTCCACCTCTCAAAGTGTAAGGACAATATCCATATTTTGTTGAAGATATATTATACATGTTCCTAAGGAAGGAAGATTCTAGAATTAGGTGATTTGGAAGTACAATGACTAAATCATGAATGTTTTTCTTGGTTGGTGTACAACTTCTAAATTATATCTAGATTTATCTTATTTTTTTCATTGATTCATTGTTATTTATTTTATGAGTTGCATTTAGATTAATGAATTATTGTGAACTACTTCATTTGAAAGCAACTGAGGTTGATTATCTTTGAGATCTATTCACATGAGATGTAAATGTTAGAGAAAGAGTATGTTCGTAGTTTTCGGGTGTGTATTTGAGGCCATAGATAAACATGAAATTGATACAAAGGCAACATTGGATTGATTTAACCCACTTGGATCTACATTAAACTTCAAGGACAAGGTATTTCCTTCTCTTTAGTTTTACATTCCATGTATAAGGAATTGGCCTAGAGATAATTAAATTTTTTATCTACCTATAATTTGTAATAAGTTTCCAATATTTTTATTAAAAAATCCCAAATTTTAAATCAAAAAAACCCTAAAAAGACTCATTTTCCTCAAAGTTAACAATAAAATTGAAAACAAAAATAAAAATTGAATATCTTTCTAATACACAACTGAATACACACATTAAAAAAATTATGCATATTAAGAAAAAGTTATAAATTTTCAAAATCATATACATATCATTTTAAATTATAATTAATGTTTATATAAGTTTGAAGGGTCTAAAAACAAATAAAAACATAATGTGCACATTTTTTTTTTCAATAATGCACAAGCACATTCGTGGACACTTGTGGTCGCATTTCCACATTTTCACTCATGAGCAATGATCCTCTTGTACTTGAGTGGGCATAATGGTTAAGAGCATATGTTTCTTCCTAAAAGGCCACCCGTTCAAACCAGAGGGGTAAAGTATGTATGCCTCACTAGACTTACTAGTCAAATCCTTACTTTGGAGTGAATTTTTTGAAATAATAATGTAACAAAAATTTACCAACAAATATTTAAATGATTTTTTTTTTTTTAAATATATAATCTAGTATTAATACTTTATAAATTTATTTTAGATTAAAAAAATATTTAATTTTTTATTTTGAATATACAATTGTAATATTGTTTTATAATATGATTAATTGATTGATTTACTAGATTGTAACAATCTATTTAACAACAAAATACTTTTATCAAAATTGTGTGCAACTAGGTTAAATCTCTTTAAAACAATATAATCCTCGTAATTATCTCTTACCCTCAAACACTTCCCATTAAATTTAAACCAAAATTTTGATAAAAACTAACTCTTACACAAAACAACTCACCCCATTAATTGTATATATCACAAACATAACCCCAAAAAAATAAAAACAGTAAGAATAAAAGAAAGCATGGAACCAATATAGTGAACATGCTATAACAATTATTTCCTGCTGTGGTGGACATGCTATAATAATTTTCTGCTGTTTTAATAAACGAAGTTAGGGACTCTAGCTCTCCATAATAATAAACAGCTTTGAAACTTCTATCGTTATGTGCAACTACAGCCCATGCAGTAAACATTTTTTTATCGTTCTAACCGATTCAATCAAGTGATTGCATCGTATGGGTATCGGGTAGTTGAGGAACGATACTTTCATGATATTAAGGCAGGAATGGTGTGGTGAGCTCTGGTGACACCAACACTGTTATATATGGCGCCGGGTCCAGGAAGCATTTATACACGAACCATGCAACATTCTTTGCATATTAAAAAGTAGTATATTTGTTCTCTCTATATTGATCAGTCCAGAGCCATGGCCAGTTCTGGTTCCCAGAAAGTAAGAGGGCTGGATGGAGATGAAGCATGCCAAGAGAAGAAGCGGGTGGTTTGTGTAACAGGGGCAAATGGGTACATCGGCTCTTGGCTGGTCATGAGATTACTCGAACATGGCTATTATGTTCATGGAACTGTTAGAGACCCAGGTAATTTCTTGAATTTATCTAGATGGTAGATTTTAAGAGTATTATACTAGACATAAGCAAGGTCAATCAATTGAGTTTGAGTTTATGTTCAAAGGATTATGAAATATTTTCCAAAATCCACAAAATAAGAATGAGCAGTAATTTTGTTGTTCATTTTTCCTTACAGTTAAAAATATAATATATTTTATTAAAGATTTTTATTAAAGATTTTTAGGTTGTCATTATATTAGACAGAAAATTGTCTATCTATTGTCATCATATTAGTTGGTTCAAAATACACAGACAATTTTCTGTTTAATGTGATGACAACTTAAAGATATCTGATAAATTACTATGGATCACAGAAGTTTGAATTCATATAATATAATATTGTCATCACACTAGTTGGTTCAAAACTCATATACATTTTTCTGTCTAAAGTGATGACAAGCTAAAGATATCTGATAAATTATTATGGATCATAGAAGCTTGAATTCATATAATATAATATATCTTGATAGGGGTAACAAAGTTGGACTAGCTAGGGAAATATGTGTATTTGTTAAAGACTCGGTAATTTCTCCAATTTATCTTGATTATAGATGAATATGAACAAGGTTAATCAATTGAGTTCGCTTATGTTCAAAGGACTATGAAATATTCTCAAAATCCACAAAAATAAGAATGAGCAACAATTCCATTGTTCATTTTTCCCTAGAATTAAAAATATAATATATTTTATCATAGATCTTTCAGTTGTCATCACATTAGATATAAAATTGTTGAAGCCTTGTGATCACACTAGTAGGTTAGAAAAGCCTCTACAATTTTCTGTCTAATGTGATGACAACAGAAAGATATCTGATAAATTACTATGGATCACAGAATCTTGAATTCATATAATATAATATATATCTGATAACAACAGAAAGATATCTAATAAATTACTATGGATCACAAAATCTTGAATTCATATAATATAATATATATCTGATAACAACAGAAAAATATCTAATAAATTACTATGGATCACAAAATCTTAAATTCATATAATATAATATATATCCTGATAAGAGTAACAAAGTTAGACTATCTAGAGAAATATATATATATTTGTTAAAAGGTCAAGTAATTTCCCAATCTTGATTATAGATGAATATGAGCAATATCAATCAATTGAATTGGCTTATATCCAAAAAAAAAAATATGAAATATTCTCAGAATCCACAATAAAGATAAGAATGCGCAGTAATTCCGTTTTCATTCTTCCGTGCACTTTAATATAATATATATTGTGATGGGGCTAACAAAGTTGGACTAGCTAGGGAGATATATGTGTATTTGTTTGTTAATTAGGGTATGGGTATTGGTTTCTTTGAGTTGCAGAAGACCCAGGGAAGGTTGGGCATTTGCTGGGGCTCCCAGGGGCAAGTGAGAAGCTAAAGCTGTTCAAGGCAGATCTCAACGACGAAATGGCCTTTGATGATGCTGTGAGCGGTTGTGAAGGAGTTTTCCACGTTGCCAGTCCTGTTAATCTGGACCCAAATGCTCTTCAGGTAATAGTAGTCATAAGAGAAACTAACCACACACTGCTGTTAATGTTTAGCCACTCAAAATAGATATAATGAGAAGATGAGTTGGTATGGTATGCAGGGGGAGGTTGTTGGTCCTGCAGTGAGGGGCACAGTAAATGTGCTTCGAGCCTGCGAACGATCGGGCACTGTGAAACGAGTGATACATACCTCGTCCGTTTCAGCAGTGAGATTCACTGGGAAACCTGACCCCCCTGATACTGTGCTTGATGAATCTCATTGGACTTCAGTCGAGTATTGCAGAAAGACAAAGATGATAGGATGGGTGAGCTGTTTTCTTTATTTTCAAATTTCTCACTAGCATAGAGAAAGATAATCAGCCTGTTGAGCTGGGCCATCTTTATCTTGATTTCACGTTCTAGAATTTTTAGTAAATGTTGAATTTAACTTAATGAATATTTTGAATCTGACCTAGAGAGTCAAGTTAACTGTTTTACTTGATTATCGACATTATTATATTTAGAAATATTTTTCGAATCTGCAATACAGATAAAGATAGGCGAGGCCTATATATTACACAGACTCTCTTTAAATGTTAGCTGTGTCAGATCATGGTTGGGATGTTCATGGTTCCGCCAAACCCACTGCAAGAGTTTGTTGCTTCTGCTCATGCTCATGGAACCTTGATGTATCTTTGGCAGATGTGTGAGCAAACCGTGAGATGACAAACTGAACCTTAAATGCCATCAGGGTTTAGTTAGGGTTCCACCAAAAGTATGGCAAGGGTCTGCAATACAGATTAAGATGGGACAAGGCCTATATATTATACAGACACTCCTTAAATATCAGCTGTCAGATCATGGTTGGGCTGCTCATGGTTCCACCAAACCCACTGTAAGGGTTTGTTGTTTCTGTTTTTGCTCATGGAACCTTGATGTACTTGTCAGATGTGTGAGCAAACAGTGAGCTGACAAAATGAACCTTAAATGCCATTAGGGTTTAGTTGCTCATGGTTCCACCAAAAGTATGGCAAGGGTCTGCAATACAGATAAAGAGGGGGCAAGGCCTATATATTATACAGACTCTCCCTAAATGCTAGCTGTCAGATCATGGTTAGGTTGCTCATGGTTCCGCCAAACCCACAGCAAGGGTCTGCTGCTCATGCTCATGGAACCTTGATGTATCTTTGGCAGATTTGTGAGCAAAATGTGAGCTGACAGACTGACCTTAAATGCCATCAGGGTTTAGCTGCTCATGGTTCCACCAAAAGTATGACAAGGCTCTGTTGCTCCTGCTCATGCTCATGGAACCTTGATGTATTTTTAGGAGAACCTTGAACAGACATAGATCATTTAAAGCTAGTTTGTATAATATATAGGTTTTGCCTAAAAATGACTATCTGTAAATATAAATCTGACAAATAAAACCCAAGTCCACTATCTTCAAGATTTTCCAAAGTTAAGCAGCAGAATAGTTCTGACAACAGTTTTTTGTTAGAATTTATTAAACAAAATTTCAAAAAATTAGATAGTTAGAGTTTGAATTGCACTTTTGATGGTGGAAATGGATTCAGCACCATCAAAAACCTTTAGAGCACCCAAAATACTAAAGTTTCACGACTATAACCTAGAATTTCAAGAGTCTTTACCTAAATTTTTCATAATCTTACTTAAATTTTTAAATTATTTTATAAATCGTTTTAGACTACTACTTTTCCAAATATTTCAAAATCTGTACTAAATAAATCAGAAATTGAACATTTTTCTTCATTTTTCAAGTTTCCAAATTTGATTCAAAATGAAATGTTATTATCACCAGATGTACTTCATCGCCAACACTTATGCAGAAGAGGGGGCGTTCAAGTTCGGATCAGAGAACAAAATGGACGTTATCAGCATCCTCCCAGCAGTCACTGTGGGGGATTTTCTCACTCCTGAGATCCCAGGCAGCGTGGCTACTCTCATGGCGCTGCCCAAAGGAGATGCAGACTATTACTCTTACACTCCACGTCTCCCTTATGTACACATAGAGGACGTTGTGAGGGCTTTCATCTTCTTGTATGAACATCCAGACTCCAAAGGGAGGTACATCTGCTCTCTCCAGGACGTAGCCTTGGAAGAACTTGCTCTACTTTTTCAGAACCGTCATCAACTTAATGTGCCTGCAAAGTAAATTATTTTCTAAACCCATTGTCATTTTCTTATTTTCTAAGCTGCCATTTTATCATATTTCAAAATATTTTCTAAACCTATAATTCAAATAAGGATAAACTATCCACAATTCAAATAAAGATAACCTATTTTTCTTTTTAAATACTTTTCTGTTTTTGCAACAGGGTTACCCTTTTCCTAATCATCAAATTCTATAATATTCCCTAAATCTACAATCTACTTTTCTGTTTTTCAACAGGGTTATCAATTTCCTAACCATTAAATTTTATAATATTTCCAAAATCTACAATATACACCTCTTTCTTTATTTTGAACTTCTTGATAACAACAATGTGGGCTCTTGAGTGCAGGTTTGATAAACTTCTTGATAACAATGTGGTGTCT
Source organism: Pinus albicaulis (assembly GCA_034641835.2). Lineage (NCBI taxonomy): Eukaryota > Viridiplantae > Streptophyta > Pinopsida > Pinales > Pinaceae > Pinus > Pinus albicaulis. Next base: position 1,048,780,036 of record CM076579.1, read on the forward strand.
TGAATGCAGGTTTGATAATCTTCATACTGATTACATATATCCTTGTGTGGACTCTGGAAAGCTGAAAAGGCTTGGATTTGAGTACAAATATTCTTTAGAGGATATCGTTGATGATGCAGTCAAATCTTATAAACGGAGAGGACTCTTTTAAATGGCACATGTGCCTGGCAGGATAATGGTATTTGCTTGGAAGTGTGACAGTATGCTTCAATAGTTTCACTGTTACTCATATGTCATTTATATTTACAGAGAATAAATCTCATTCTACATTTTGGCATCTTGTCATCAATCTGTGAATGCGAACGATACTTCTTCGGTTTAAATTACCTTATTGGAATCTTAAAGCTCAGGCTGGCGGTGTTTATGTTTTCCCGGATATAATATGAACTTCTGTGACGTATTTAATGTTATAAAATTTTCTGTGACCTAGTTAATGTTGTAAAATTTTCAATTTTATTGTTGAGGAGAATATTTTTGAATTATATTTATATTTATGTAGTTTTTTGGGTCAAAGTCTGTTTATATAATTTTAGGCAATGGTGTGATTTTTTTTTGTGGTTTAAAAATGTGATAATAGTGTAATTTCTGATTTATCCTTGAGTATTTAGATGTTCTAAATTACCACATTTCAATTTACAATTTTAAAATTATCTTTACAGATTAAGTAAAATTGATGGAAAAAATTTTGCATCGTTTAAAATGCGATTTATTCTTGAGTGTAATTTTTGATATATCTTTGTGTATTCAGAGTCTGCCAAATACAAAATTCAAACTTATAATTTATATAATAAAAAAATACAGATTTCAAGTAAAATTCATAAGAAAAAACATACCACAAAAAATGTTAATATAGTTGAAATATATTTGAACTTTTTATATTTTTTTAAATTAATTTTTTTAATTAATTAATTAAAAAATTGTTTAAATTAATTAAAAGAAATATTTTGACAATATTTTTTAATTTTAAATTGCACATTGGAAATTCACTAAAACAAAATAAATAAAAAATAAAGATAGATTTTATTAATTTATATGAATTTAATATTATATATATAATTTTTAAATAAATTAACAAATTATAAAATATGAACTATAAATAATTTTCCTTCTTTTAACCATATGAGAGAATTTTTATATTAAGTGAAAATATGTGTCTAGATCGTGTATCAAGATATTGCAAGATTAGCTAGCCAACCTTATTAAAAAAAATCTTCTCAGTACCAATCTCCTCCAACTTACCTTTTAATAAGTCAAAACTAATACTTAAAGTGATACTTTCAAAAATATTCCCAAAATTAACTACTTTGTACACATACCCATCTCCACAGCAAGGGCTTGTCCATAGAGGTTAGGGAGAGCAAACTTGATAGAACTGTGTTGTTGGATGAGGAAGGATCGGATTGGCTTTGACCAAAAGAGAATTGCAATTCTTCCCATTGTTGGCATAGAATAGAGAGTTTTTCCTCACATCTCTGGATTAGACTTCAATGGTCAATAAGAACCTCCATAGTTGTTATGATACAAGAGACCAACTAATTATGTTTTAATTGAACAATATGGATCTCCTCTTACATTTGGTCCAACAATTCCAGCTGTTGTTGCTAAGAAACTAAACTTCAAAGCTTGTCATATGAGAAAATTGAAATCCACTACCTAGAAACTTTATCATCATTCCGATAAAACTAATCCTTTATGAAATAGATAGTGAGAAAACCCACTGAAAAATAAACAGACACATAACTGCCCCAACACTCATATAGACTGATGCACATAAAGAAACAAAGTTATTCAAAGCCTTAAGCAGCACCAAGAGCAACCTTGAAAAGGCATACAATGAGACAAAAACTTGGAGGCTCTGCTTCATGACCCATAATAAACATTAGAATTAGATCCTTGCTTCGAGCATCTGAAAACTAGAAGACTATAAGGGCATATAGGAAAATTACCCAATTGAGCATGGATTTCCATAAATAACAACTAAAACTTTCCCTATATATACAAAGCATCCCCAAAAGCTAATAAATTATCTAAGAGAGCATTGAAATTTCCTCAATACATTGACTCCCAAAGGTACCTAACTTTAACAAACATAATGACATGAAAAATCACATTGATGCAATACAATAGGTAGTAGTACACATACCAGACATGCGATCCTACAAATCCTACATTTTTTTTTTCTTTTTTTCCACTGAAGAAATCATGCCTGGAGCATCTTTTGTCTTTGCCCAAAATTGGACCATGAGAATTGTGGGTACGAAACCTCCCCGCCTAACTATTAGACCACATCCTCGAGACTAATCCTAAAAATCCTACATGCTCCATAGGTCAAAGTGGTGGTTTCCCATAGCCTACATGCTCCATGAGTGAAAGTGATGGATGCCCGTGAGAAGAACTTGCCACCGTGGAAAACATGCCCATGAGAAGAGGAACTTTACACCACGGAAAACATGCCTAACCCATCGCATATCATGCCAAATCATATTTGAGCAACATGATGGCGTTACCAATATGCTTCAATACATCATGCAATTCCCCAATTCACATTGATTCTCCTTATGTAATATTTGTTAAATCTTTCTCAGATGCGGGTGCCTCGTAGAGAGTATTTGGCACGCCACATGGGCTCCCCAACGCCGAGCAGCTATCCTCGACATGAGACAGCACATGGCCCTGGCATGGGTGCCATTAAATATGTCATGCTGGTTTCGCAGCCTGGCACCATTACTAGTATTCAATTCATTCGCCATGAATTCATTCATGTTTGTCCTGTTTGCAGAGCGCCCTGGCCATTTATGGGCAATGGCGTCGCCTCCTCTCAGCATTTCTCCCTCCGTATCTTTGTCAAGTTGGCTCTCGAATCTATTAATCCTTGTTGCGCCTCTGCCCCTCTCTCAGTGCTTCAGACGCCCTCTGCCCACTCGCTCCACATTGCATACAACCTCACTACTCACCCATCTCACTCTGTTCATTTTCCTGACCTGCATTCTCAAAAGTATGCCGACTCCATGCCTCATCGTCATCGAATGTGTTTCCGCAGAGGTGAAGGTCAAGGTTCGCCCTCCCATCCCTGAAATGGCAAAGTGCTCTGTGGATTTCTCCTTGGCCATGGATGCGCCGAAGGTTCTTGACCCTCATCACCTCTCTGCCCATATCTCTCTTTGAATTCCTAAAGCCCAGTCATGTCCTTCTGGTTCGGGGTCCAGGAAGAGGATGCGAAAATCAACTCTTTCTCCCTCTTACCCTCAGTAGCCTCGAAAAATGGTGGCTCTGCTCGTCAAACCTGTGGAGGATTCATCGGACAGCGGAGGTAGTCGCAGTTCCACAAAAGGGGGCAAAGCAGAAGGAAGGAACAGGCACTCGTTCCACCTCCACGCCTGAGCTGGATCCTCATCTCTCCAAGCCAGAGGATGACCCCTTCGATTATGTTTGCTACATAGAGGAAGAGCGGTGTTAAAATTGGACAACTAGGTCCAAACTCCGTTTGTGCTGCTCAGATGACGATCGCAATATTTTTATTGGATTCCTCTTTCGAAGAGGTGTAAGATTGATCTAAAGATCATCTCGATCGGATGAGCAGAACATGTACTTTGAATTTATTCCACTTATGTGCTGGGTCGGCCTGGAATAAAATATTGACTTAAATGTCTTAAAGGACGTGTCACACACCCCCAAAAGATTCCTATATATTGGAGAGACTTGGAGTTCATTTGACACACATCGATGTGGAGGAATTCTCTCTCTGGATAGCGTTGGAGCTGCGTTTTTGTTGTTCTGGGGTTATGTGTGACACGCTTGGCTGAATGACCTATTGAAGACTTTGCTAGTAGAAGCATCCTGCCGATCGCCGTAACATCACCATCTCCTATCTCTGTTTTGGCTTGTCTTCTATCGATCTATTAGTATGTTCTATCTTCTTCAGTATTGTGCCCTAATCTGAAATGGCATAGAACAGGAGCAAAATTTAACATGGTATCAGAGGGAAAGGTTGAAGACAATGCCCAAGTTTTAGATCAGCGTGAGCAAGTCTAATAAAGATAACGTGGAAGAGAGTCCACCTTAAGACAGCGTAAGGCCTAAATTCTATAGGGCATGCCGTCTAGAATGAAGGATTGCTTCAGGGGTAAATCAGAACCGAGATTCCTGGAGAAACTAATATATTAAACGCTGTAGACTAAAACTGGATGCGGAATCCTGCTGTGTTGCGGAAACTGGAAGCCGAAGTTGATGTCTGAAGGCCGAGGTAGGGAAGATTTGTTTGAGGGTCTTTTTGAAGGTAGACTGTCCTCAAAATAGGCTAACGCGGACTGTTTAAAGAGCCACTATCATAAATAGTAGAACAGTCCATGTTTAGGGCCCGAAACTGCCCATACATTACAGCGTGGAGGGAGATCCCTTCCCTAAAGGACAGCCGCAGCCTTTAGGGGCAATTCTGGGCATAGATAAGGGCTGAAGAGGGGACTGTCATGGTGCCCTAATTTCAAGCGGTGGAGCAGTTTTCAATCAGTCGACAGGGTTACATGTTTTAATGAATGCTTGCACGTATTGGATCCTAGTTCAAAGGATCAGCTTTGATCGGATTGGGCAGCCTGTGAAAAGTGAGTCAGATCCGTAAGATGCGGTCAAGCGGATTCAATTTGCATCCAGACTTCGCGTTATTATCAAATTGTCCGCGTAGGCGTCATCCACACGTTGTGCGTATTTTCTCCGAAGTCACTTTTTTTTTAATGGAGAGGGAATGTGCCCAACACTGCACTTGCTCTCAGGGCAACCCATAAATTCTGGAGTGGCCGCAATTAAATCTCAAGAGATCGTTATCCCCTTAAATACTGTGTTTTTAATCAGCAGAAAGCCGAAGCAAAGTGGCGTGAAAGAATTGATGGAGTTTAGTGATCAAACCCAACTAGTGATTCCAGCAGATTCAAAAGCGTATGAATTGAAAAATAACCCTACATCAATAGTCAAGCCCTCTGTCGTTGCGGCCAGCAGTGTCCATGAGCTGCTCGAATGTCCAGTCTGCACCAATTCTATGTATCCTCCCATTCACCAGTGCCCGAATGGTCATACACTATGCTCTGAATGCAAATCGAAGGTCAACAACTAGTGTCCCACCTGGAGGTACGAACTTGGTAATATTAGGTGCTTGGCTCTTGAAAAGGTGGCAGCATCTCTAGAACTTCCTTGCAAGTATCAAAACTATGGTTGCCAGGAGATATTTCCTTACTATAGTAATTTAAAGCACGAAGCTCAATGCACTTTTAGGCCATACAACTGCCCATATGCCAGCTCTGAATGCAAGGTAGTTGGAGATATTCCCTTTTTGGTGTCTCATTTGAGAGATGAGCACAAAGTTGATATGCATGATAGTTTCACCTTCAACCATCGATATGTAAATTCAAATCCACTTGAGGTTGAAAATGCTACATGGATGCTAACTGTATTCAATTGTTGTGGGAAATACTTTTGTCTACATTTTGAAGCATTTCAATTGGGCAAAGCCCCTGTATATATAGCTTTTTTGCGTTTCATGGGAGAAGATACTTTAAGTACAGCCTTGAGGTTGGAGGCAATGGTTGGAAACTGACTTGGCAGGGGGTTCCTCGTAGCATCAGAGATAGTCACAGGAAAGTTCGTGAGAGTCATGATGGACTAATCATACAAAGAACTATGGCACTTGTTTTTCTCAGGCAGTGACAGAAAATAATTAGAGCTTAGACTGACAGGACGCATATGGAAGGAACAATAATTATATGGACCTTGTGATTTGAGGCAGCCACAGATTCAAGCCAAAGTTGGATTCAGAGAAATCACATAATTCCCAGATCCGTGCACATGGCATAGATTGGATCTCAAGTGAAGACAAAGAAATTGTTTTGATGTACCTGACAGAGTAGTGAAGTGCCTTGTCCTAATTTATCTTGTTGGATGGTTGGGGCTGTAACATTGATGAGCAGGGGTGCCACTATGTTTGTGTCGGATCTGTATGCACTGACATGTAGAAGATTATAAAGTCTGTATGATTGGTTCCTAAATCAGTGAAATTCAGGGAAAAATAGCAGAACTGAGATCTGCAATCTTAGCCAGATCAGTGACTCAGCAAGCGTGATGAGTGTGATAGTTCAAAATCTGTGATTCTATGTCACTGTCATCATGACAGTGACATAGACAAGACACCCATGTTGAAGCTGGAAGTTTTAAGGGTTGACTGCTGAAGTCCTTGGGGAAATTCTATGTAGTGGTCAAAAAAAAATTTCAGCCCTAGGAGCAGTCTGCTGAAATAACCTAGAATGGGCAGATCTGGAAGCAACTCAAGGTGCAATGCCTCAAGTGCAGGATAAACCAAGGTAGATTGGATCCCTTGTTTTTTTTGTAAGCTGCAGTCTTAGAAGGTTGTTTGAAGGAGCTACTCACAGAATAACAGGTAGTGGCTGAAAGGACTTCTAACACAAGCTGATGCTTGCTGATATGTTCCCCCTGTATGTCAGTGACATAGATAGACACCTATGTAGCAACAGCATGTGACTGTATCAGTCCTACATTGGAGCGTTATGGTAAACTTAAAATGTGAACTGGGAAGTTTATGCAGTTTTTTGGTCACATGGTTGGAATCTTGAATCATGATCAGCAAAGTATGTTGGATGGCTTTGACTGTGGGAGATCAGGTCCCAATTTCAAGATGGTGTCTGGGATGCCCTCATTTAAAACAGATGTCTTCTCTCGAGAGAGAAGCTGACATTAAGAGGGCGATATATCTGTATATGCTCCTGAGTGGATGTCTTTGTTCAACAAAAGAAGATCCTCATGGCCAGGGACATATGGCTTCAGAGGGGGAAATTCCGAAGGAAAACCAAGAAGCCATATTAATAACAGGATATCTAGCAGCCATGAGTACTTTTGTACAATTTGAGGAAGTCGTAAAGCATCAAGTCTGGAAGGATGCTATGTTGTAGGACAAAGCAGTTGTCACCTCGAAATGGCTCTACAAGATCAAGTATGGATCTGTTGGAAGTGCTGAAAAGTTCACGGCAAGATTCGTTGCCTGTGAGGAAGATATAGACTATGATGACATATTTGCACCTGTGGCTCGAGATACCACCATTCGATCTATTATAGCCCTTGCTGCTACGCAAGGATGGAGTCTTCATCAGATGATGTGAAGACCGCATTTTTCTGCATGGTGTGATAAAGGAAGAGATATATGTGGAGCAACCTTTGAGGTTGGAAGTCCAGAATCGAGACACCCATGTCTGCAGGTTGAAGAAAGCCCTCTATGAGCTGAAACAAGCACCCTGAGATTGGTACAAGAGGATAGATAGCTACTTGATGAAGCTGGGCTTCACTCGAAGTAATGCTGATCCGAACCCTTACTTCAAGGTTGTCAAGGGAAATCCTCTCATTCTGGTGCTGTATGTGGAGCACCTTTTCCTGACAGGTGCTGACCCTCTCATTCATCAGTGCAAGAGGGAGCTCGCTGCTGAGTTCGAGATGAAGGACCTAGGACTAATGTCTAGGCCTAAAGGTCTAGCAGAGACCTGGCGAGATTTTCCTTTCTCAAGGAAAATACATTATGATTTTTTTTTGGTATGATGGACTGTAAGTCCATGGAACTCAACTTTAAGAAGTTGAGGAGCAACGTTGCTGGGCCCGTCCTACTGAGTATCGTGAACTCATAAGGACCCTGATGTTCTTAATGAACACTTGTTCGAACATATGTTGTGCAGTGAACACTTTGAGTCAACACATGGTTGATCATAACATTCACTGGGTTGGTGCCAAGAAACTCTTGAGATATCTCTGAGGCACGATAGACCATGGGCTTAGATACACTGCCGGGAGTATGACACTCCGTGGATATACTGATGCCGATTGGGCTGGCAGTGTGGTGGATCGTAAGAGCACATCGGGATACTGCTTCAATCTTGGTTCTGCTTCGATCTCATGGATGAGCAGCTTTGAACACTGCTGAGGCCGAATACATTGCAGCAAGTATGGCCTGCTGTGAAGCAGTTTAGTTGCGAAAGCTCTTTAGTGAGCTGTTTGGACATGTGCTAGATACCACTGTGATACTCTGTAATAACCAGAGTGGGATTCGTACGACTGAGAATCCTGTGTTCCATGATTGATCCAAGCATGTTGATGGCTGGTACCACTTTATCTGGGATATGGTACAGCGAGGCGCCGTAAGGCTCGATCATATAGGAACTGATGAGCAGGTCGCGGATATTCTCACAATGCCCTTGGGGAAGGTCATGTTCCTAACCTTCCGTGAGAATCTTGGAATCATGGAACGACCCTATTCTGAGGATCCTGTTGGACGATGAGCTCTGGGAGCTCAAAGGGGGTTTTGGGGATAGCTTCTCGAAGCTATAAGCACTTATGGTGCTTCTGCCCCACCGTTGTGATTATTGAGTTGGTTCGCCTCTCATTTATCTGTGCCCCGTATGCACCCTACCCATTGAGTTAAGGGCTCATGGGAAGTACCTCTCATTTGGCCAATGAGATGGGAAAGGCTAGAGACTAGTAGCAAAGACTGATGGACGCATCAGAATTTTCCGTACTCTCTATCTAGGATGGCACGGTCCAACTTGATCTGGGATCAAGTATAGTGAGGTTTCAGACCTCTGCCTGACTTCGGGTCAGATGAACCAACTTCGGGTTGGATGGAGACTCTTTGTGAGTCTGATAGTGAGGTCTAGGACCTCTGCCTGACTTTGGGTCAGATGAACCAACTTCGGGTTGGATGGAGACTCTTTGTGAGTCTGATAGTGAGGTCTGGGACCTCTGCCTGACTTCGGGTCAGATGAACCAACTTCGGGTTGGTTGGAGACTCTTTGTGAGTCTGATAGAGGTTTCGGACCTCTGGGCTAAATCTGTCAGCCGGGTATGATGTCTTTGTAACTGACCCACTTCTGTTCTGAAATAAAGAGGCCAGCAAAGCAAGTTACGGCGGGATGACGCACGATGTTTGAATTGCACTAGTGGACGGAGTTCTCCCTAGTTGAGAGGGAGTGTTAAAATTGGACAACTAGGTCCAAACTTCAGTTGTGCTGCTCAGATGACAATCGCAATATTTTTATTGGGTTCCTCTTTCGGAGAGGTGTAAGATTGATCTAAAGATCATCTCGATCGGATGAGCAGAACATGTACTTTGAATTTATTCCACTTATGTGCTGGGTCGGCCTGGAATAAAATATCGACTTAAATGTCTTAAAGGATGTGTCACACACCCCCAAAGATTCCTATATATTGGAGAGACTTGGAGTTCATTTGACACACATCGATGTGGAGGAATTCTCTCTCTGGATAGCGTTGGAGCTGCGTTTGTGTTGTTCTGGGGTTATGTGTGACATGCTTGGCTGAATGACCTATTGAAGACTTTGTTGGTAGAAGCATCCTGCTGATCGCCGTAACGTCACCATCTCCTATCTCTGTTTTGGCTTGTCTTCTATCGATCTATTAGTATGTTCTATCTTCTTCAGTATTGTGCCCTAATCTGAAATGGCATAGAACAGGAGCAAAATTTAACAAGCGGCCTCCTCAGCAAATTCTGGATGCAAAGGAACAGAACGCCTAGCACCATGGTTCCTCCTTTTCTATATTTTTCCAGCTTAACTATAGTTTTTATGCTTATTTACATTTTTCACAGCAAACTTAGTTGCTAGGTTCTATTATTTAATGTTTGTTTCCCCTTAAGGGGCAGCTCCTATTATGCTCTGTGGACTGGTTTATGGGCTAGTTTCCCCCCAAGGGGCAGCCCCATTTTTTTATTTTTGAATTTTTTCTTTCCCACCAGAATTGGCTAACTTAGCAATTCCGGTCAAGAAGTTGGACTGTACCTCTGTACTTTTTGTATCATATAATAGAATCTAGACTTATTTAGAAAAAAAATATTTGCTAAATCTTTCTCCAGAAGTAATATTTGCTAGATATCAAACCACATAGGAACCATATCACCCCAATTCTTCTCCAACGCACATGAACCAAGACAGTATTGATGATACAAGCATTATTAATTGAATTTTGGTTATCCTCCATTTACAGTCCTCCTACAAACCATACTAGAATTTATTTTTTTTACAGTGTACCAAACCCAAAGGAGGATGAAGGGAGTGGGCTAACGGGTTGATGAAACACCATTCGTATTTCATGCCCACTCATCATCAGTGAGGCCCCTCTAGCGAGCTTATCCACCCCGTCAACAAGAGTGGGCCTCGTCTCTGAAACGAACTTTTCTCGGTCTCAAGTCTTCGTTGACGTCTTTTTCCCTGTCACCATCCATGGAGAGCCATTTACATGCTCACCAACTATGACACGACGGCTCGCCTAACTCACGTAACCAAACCTATAAATGAATTAAAGAGGGATTTTATAATCGTCTGGTGAGCCTCCCTTTCCCGCCTTCTATTTTTTGAATTCCATTCACTCCCTAATCATTTTGAAATCATTGCACCCTTAGATGAAATCATTAGCTTCAGAGCAGTGTTCATTTATTGGACTGTAAAAATTGTTCCAATTTCCCCAACTGGGTTCGGCATCGCTCAGATTGTAAGTTCAAAATCGAGCAGGCTGTATGCGTTGTTTGTTCATGTAAGAATACAAATAGGAAATTTATGTTTATATTTAAATGTCTTTAGAAAACTTAAAATGAAAGCAGACTCATAAACCTGTAGTTAACATGTAGTTATCATCCTTTCATATCCTAGCTACGCAGATTATGGCGTTGGTTATAAGAATATTGTTGTTTTTCTGCATGTCAATTCCCACTATTCATTTTCAAAACCCAATTTGTAAAACCCTTCGCACAGGAACTCATAGTGCTTCTCATCGAATCATATTTCCTTACATTCCTGAGCAATAATACAATAGCGGGGGATTCATCTTATTATTAATATCAACTATTTACCTTCATCCTCCACATTACTAATTTAGATTCCACAAATAAATCTTAGTATATATCTTTGTGTTTATACATGGATTATGATGTATGCAAGTACAAATAATATATAATTAGAATACTATTATATAATTTATGCAGACTATTATATAAATAAAATGTCGTTCTAGGTTGATTTTTTAATTTATGCAAACAATGTTGTACTGTTTGACCAGTTCCCTAGAAAAAATAGGAGAAAAAACAATTGGTTGTTGCTTGTCAAGGGTTAAGATAGCACCAAACTTGAATACAAAAAATTCAATGGTTCATTGTTGCAGCAACAAATTATATCACCATTGTGGCAACTTGCTAGTTTTTTATTGCAACAACTCACTGGTTGACTGGTGTGGCAACTCGTTGGTTAACCGTTGCAACAACTCTTTGTTTGACCATTGTGGCAACTCACTAGTTGACCGTTGTGGAATATCATTGGTTTACCATTTCCACAATCATTGGTTGACCATTGTGGCAACTCGTTGGTTCAACTTTGCAGCAACGCGTTGGTTCATAGTTGTGGCAACTCATTGGGTCACCTTTGTGGTAACTAGTTGGGTCATCGTTGCAGCACCTCTCTGGGTTATCGTCACAACAACTCCTTGGGTCATAAAATGGTAAAGCAATTCAAATGGGAGACAATCATTTCCCTTACAGTGCAACACCCTAAAGAGAATATCATATTTTCTAGAAAGGATTTAGATTGGTCTGAAGTACATGTAAATAACATGGATATTAATCAGATTGAAAAAATCCCTTCAAATAAAATTGGAAACTTTATTAGAGGAGAGGAAATGAACCCAGATGCTGCATGTTCTTTCACCTAGGTAAAAAATAAATGCCCAAGATCAAGCCCTATTGCTTCCTTGTGATATGAAGTGTAAGTTTTTTAGAGGTGCATTGTTAGAATTTGGTATTAACAGTGCTCGATCATTTTCCATATGTATTTAATTTTCAAACATTTTTATGTAGCTATGTTTGTTCATATGGCCCTGAGGACGGAAGAGGAAAAAACAAATGAAGCAAAGATCCTCATTTGTGAAAAAAAGGGGTTGCCAATGTCATTTCATTGTAAAAGTTATGGTTCAAAACCCCAAGATAGCGATAATAACATATAACTTGTATGAGCATGAAGATATACAAGGATGGCCTCGTCATGGCTAACATGACACTTCAGGTAATGCTAGGGCCCTACATCAACCAAATTTATCAAGGGACATGGTTTCCTATGTAGACAGTTGCTTCTTTTTGGAAGTGTTGATTGACTCGGTTTGCAAAATGCATGTTAAAAAATAAGTTGACATGGATGCCACAACTCGATATAGGTATTTAGTTTTGTGTAGGAAAGATGTTGTTAACATATATAATCATCTATGAAAGGAAAGTAACAGTTGCATAAGAAGGATGAAATGAGTATGAACCTTTGGTATACAAAACACCAAGATGATTTTTTCTTTATCAAAATCCCATTGGTGGAGAGATCCCTTTTATAGTTGGAATTAAGGAAGTGGATGTTGGATACCATGGTGAAGTTGTCGCATAGTATCTTAATAAACATGGATTCAACATTCAGCACAAATAAATATGGGGTGAGTGTATTAAGAATGGTTGATCTAGTAGAATAATTTTGTACTGATTGATAATGATTAATGAGTTGAAGTTGACTTCTAGTATTCTTTTTTAATTTGATGGTATCAGTTATACACACTAGTTGTGTTTGATGAGCAACAAAGTGGGGAGCCAGTTGCATGGGTGGTGGCATCGTGTAATACATCACAAGACATTTCACTATGGTTGGAGCATCTCATGCATAGGTGTCACCAAATTGATCATAATTGGAAAGTTAATGCCTTCATGGTTGTTGATGCATTGGATGAAATTGGTGCTTTAAGGTATCTTCAATCTTCTTATTTTATAGTACAACTTGTATTTATTCTAAAAACAATGATCCAGGTGGATATTGGTGGTCACTCGCCTATTCCACTTGGGGCGCTCCACCATTGTCTATTTCAGTTTTTCAGTTTCAACACAGTTTACTATTTTTAGTAGTTTTTCGGGTCCTAAACTTCCGGAGCCGTTTTGAGGCCCTAAACGACGTTTTTTGGGAAAACGGAGAGCAACATGGGTCCATGGATCAATGTTGCTCGTTCCAAATTTGTAGTCCTCGAATAGATCTTTCTAACGAGGTATGGTACGCGTCAAACGGAGATCATATGCCAAAGTTACGCCCTTGGGAAGTTGAAACACCAATTTACCCAAATGGGGCCCATAGTTTTGGCCCTTCATCTCCTAGGGTTAGGGTTTTGGCTGTTTAGGATTTCCCATTGTTTCTAAATAATAAATAGGCCCTCGAACCTCATTTTAACTCAGTTCAGAGGCCTGTAGCCACCACATATCTTCTCAGAGATAGCTACCAGTGCCCTAGCTAGTTTTATTTCCATTCTGTCTGTAAGCAAATTTCAGTTCTTTAATATTAATGCAATGAAGTGTTATTTCCGCTGCATCTCTGTATTTATGGTTATATGTTTATTCTGTTGCATTCCTGCATAAATCCGGATCAAATAATGTGCTTGAAATGAATTGAAAGTGGCAAGAGAATCACAAGGTGCAATGTTATATTTTTTGTTTGGCACATACGTCGAGCTTGGCTAAAAAATGTGAATTGATTGGCCAGTAGTCCAAAAATAGAAAAAGAGATGTTTAGTGATTTGGATTTGATTATGAATTATTGTTCCATTTTTGAATTTATCAATTCAATTAATTATTTATTCAATAAATTTTCTAATGAGGAGAATTTCCTAGACTATTTCCACGAGAATTGGGTTTTCGGTGACAAGATTTGTAAGTTGACAAACTCTTTCTTACATTTCTCTTTTTGGTTTTCATACGGATGAAATATCTTCATTTTCCCAACTTTTATTCAATTAGGAATGTGGGTAAAAGGTTGTTAGGATTTTCCCCATGCAAATCAGGAGACAAACAATGTTGTGGAGTCATTTCATTGTTAACTAAAGACAAACTTGCTATCTGATAGAAAAAAGAAATATGCTTGTAGGATGGATTGGTTGATATATGTTCTTCTAGCAAATGTTGAACCCTATTATCGGTTTAAGGAAATTCTAAAAAAGGAAGTATTTTTGAATAATTACATGAAAGAGAAGTAATTTGAATCATCAATGGAGAAAGAAAAAATAATTCTAGATAGTGATTGCATCCCTCATGAGAAAATGTCTCGTGATTTTTGGGTGAGGATTCAATCTAAAACTAATAAGAAATATATTTTCACTTGTTATTGCACAAATTTCATAACTTGTGATTTCCCATGGTTTATTCGTGGCAACATTTGCAAGCATGTTATAAAGGTTGGTTGGTTGTATTCACGTTCAATGGCTTCGAATCAATTACTAAATCATCAAAGCACAATTGATTCATACAATGAGCCTCCTGAGATAAATATAGAGGCAATATCAGATATTGTTGAAGATACAAACACATTTCTCATGGATAGTCACAATGTTGATGTAAATGTTGAAGGACTTGAGTTGGCCAAAGAGGAGTTATTTGGCTACATAGACCTGCTTTGAAACAATCCTCCTGCTACTTTGACAAAAACTGAAGAGTTGATAGCTTTGGTTAAAAAATTTTGGATGACACCAACAATCTTCATATTATGGATTATAAATTCACGTATGGGTTGGGTGATCTTGAGTCATCTTTGAAAAGTAAGAAGAGTTTCATGAGCGCCAAAAATGGAAGAAAAACAAGAAAACAAAATGAAATATTGGAAATTGACTTGAATATCATTGCAGATGAAGATGAACCATTTGAGTTTTAACAACTCAACAAGCAAGGTCGCCCTCATTCCAATAATGTATGGTTTTCCAGCTTTGTTGTGATATATTTGTTTTCAATTTGATTTTAATATTTATTAGTGTATTACATTTATTTAATGTATTATTTTTTTGTTGAATATGTTCATGTATGTTTTATAGGTGGTGAGGCTATGTTTGTTGATTTGGAAAATTTGTCCCAATTGTCAATTAAGGTTAGTAAATAACTACATGCATTTACACTTAGTACTTCAATACATTATGGAAGATATATTTCATGGGTTTATTCCATAATTTCATTATGCTTGCATATATTGGTGTCTAATCATGAATCTTATATCTAAATTGGAATAAAAGTGATGGAAATGTAAAAACAAAAATGTAGCGAAAATGCAACAAAATTTTAACAAAACATGTAAAAACACAATTTTACTAGTTTTTGATAACTTCTCGATGCTAATGGTGATATATTATTGGAGAATAATATATATTACAACATCACATATTACTCATTTGTTGGCTATGAGTTTTTGCACCAGTGGAAATGAGTGTTAGTGTTGAGATTCAACAAGAAGATCCTAGTGAAAATTAAGCACCTACACTAGGATGGAGCCTCAGGCTATTTTTAGGTGGATGTCTATTTATAGATGCATGAAAAAATTCTATTTATAGATGCATGTATATTTATAGATGTATGTGCAAATTCTATTTATATATTGCATGCCTATTTATAGATGCATCTCGACTATTATTATCCCTTAATATTAGTTGGACAATAAACAATAATCTATTCTCATTGAGCACTTGGAAAATTGAAGTGGAAAATCAGTTAGCTAAAGGAATTTCAAGTTAAGAGGTTGGTTGGTGGGACATGCAAGTGGACTTAGTTGTAACTGACTGATTCGAAGTTGTAACAGAGTTGGAAGTGCATTTATGAAAGTTGTAAAGTAGTTTAACTCAGTTAAGTGAGTTAAACTCAATTGTGCTAGTTGTAACTGAAGATACACTAGTGAGAGATCAAGTGAATTAATTATTAATTAATTCACAACCAGTGGTCTCACATGCAACTGAATATTTACTACTATTAATTGCATGCATGTCAGATCCAGTGGAGACCCAGTTGAGTTCTAGGTGAAAGGGAAGTAAACTATCAGTTGTGACATTATCCGGTTGCACACATGCCACCACACGCACATTGGATATGCCCATGAGGATTGTGCAGTCAAGGCATGAATGATTTCATTAATTCAAGGATTGCTATCAACTGGGATTTCACAGTGGAGGCAGGTTGTCTGGAGACAATAAATTGGCTAAGGAACTTGCCAATTTTTGTATGACAGCGTGAGACAGTTAGCTCATGTACTAAGAGCTCTTGGATTAGAGCTTTGTATGTAATTGTTTCATGAACCATGATATAATACATAATAGAATATAGTGGGGTTTTTAGCTATAATATTTCCCGATAAATTATATGTTATGTGTGATTGATCTTTTTTCATGATATTGTGATTGGAGATTGTGTTTCAAATTCTGCAAAGATTTGTAGAAGCGATTATGTATTTAACAGTAGCATATTATTGTTAGATCAAGAGAATCCAGGACATACATGTATTTTGTATTAAATTTCTACATGGTATTAGAGAACAGGGAATTGCAGTAGTGATGCAAGAGCTGAGTTTGTTGGTGGAAAGAATTCGAATTTGCGGAAAGACTTTTTTGGTGCTAAAGCTGATTCAAGATCGAAATGGCTTTCAATGGCTTGAGGCTAGAGTATGCACTCGAGGGCAACTCGAACTACATATCTTGGAAGGACAGGATGGAGGCAGTGCTCAAAGGTAATGGCTTGAAGGAATTCATTGACAATGATGTTCCTAAGCCTGCTTCATCAGATGCTGCCAATCTTGATGCATGGCAAAAGAAAGTGGCAAAGGCGAGGAGGATCCTCTTGGAGGGAGTATGAGACCACATTATCTCAAGCCTCCATGGGAAAGCTACACCATATGTTATGTGGAAGGCTTTGATGGATCTATTCCAAAGCAGCAGCGACCATAGGAAATTGGCGCTCAAAGATAAACTCAGGAATATCAAGATGGAAAAGGGTGACAACATTCCAAAGTATCTCACGAAGTTTGTCCAATGTCAGGATGAACTAGGGAGTGTGGGAATAACTATTGTTGATGATTATTTGGTGATCTTGGCTCTCTTGGAAATTCCTAAGAGTTGGCACAGCTATGAAGACTCTGTCAACAGATGGGAAACATTTCCAGATTGGGAATGATTGTGGTTGGATATGGTGCAGGAGGAGTTCAGGTGGAACACCAGAGATGGCTCTTCATTAAAGCATGATGATGAAGAGAATTGTGCTCTGGATGCCAAGGTGAATAAGGGGAATAAATTTCATTCCAAATCTGATTCTAAAGGAAAGAAGCTGGATATGTCCAAGGTGAAGTGTTTTCAATGTCACGAACATGGGTATCTTGCTACTAACTATCCCCAAAAGAAGAAGAACAAGAAGTTTTCTAGAGTTGTAGCTGGTGAGGCCCTTGCCTAGAAATTTGAGCTTGAATTATCCTTGATCTCATGCATGGTGTCAAGTGAATTGGGATCGGTGTGGTATTTGGATAGTGGCGCTTCCTTTCACATGACGGGAGATAAGGAACTTTTCAGTGACTTGGAGGATAAATATCTCTAGATGCATATAGAGATGGGCAACGACGGATGCTACAGTGCTACCGGGATTGGTACCATTACCTTTCAGAGGGACTCTGGTAAACCATTTCAGTTGAAAGATGTTATGCATGTTCCAGGTCTGAAGAAAAATTTGGTCTCAGTCGCAATGTTGGAGGACATAGGCTATGACGTTGTTTTTAGCGATGGAAAATATTTCCTGACATAAAACAACGGATCAAGCCAAGAGGATAGGGATTCGAGTTAAGAATATCTACAAGATGGAGGTATATGGTTGCACTGCCATGATGGGAAAGGCAGAAAAATTGGTGAGCCGGGATGAGGGAAAATTATGGCACAGGCGATTGGGCCATCTTCATCATGGAGCCTTGAAATTCATGCAGCAAATATTTACTAGACATCCAATGGGAACAATTGCTCAGTTAGATGAGTGCAAGGGTTGCACCATGGGGAAGTATGTAAAGTCCACCATTCCTGAGAAGGAGAACCATGCTTCGGGGATCCTTGAGAGAGTTCACACAGACATGTGTGGATTGTTCTCGGTTGCTTCAACAGCAAAACATAAGTACTATATTGTTATTTTTGTTGATGACTTTTCTCGTAAATGTTGGATATTCTTCATGCAGAATAAGGATCAAACATTCTCAAAGTTTTTGAGTTTAAGGCATTGGTGGAGAAATATTCGAGGAATCAAGTGAAGGCTCTTAGGAGCGATAATGGTGGATAATACGTCTCTAAAGAATTCAAGAACTTCTGCAGCAAAGAAGGAATTCGAAGAGAACTCATAGTGCCTCATAACACACAGCGAAATGGGGTCATGGAGAGGAAGAACAGAATGATCGTGGGTGCAACACGAGTGATGTTGCATGATCAGGGCCTACCAATGCATTTTTGGGCGGAAACAGGCAACACTGCGGTTTTTGTGCAAAACCGTTTTCCTCATAGAGTACTTGGCATGAGTACACCTGAAGAAGCTTTCACTGGTAAGAAACCAGATATTTCACAGTTTAAGATTTTTGGCTCACCTGTTTATGTGCATGTGACCAAGGACAACGGGAAGAAGCTGGAGCCAACTGCTGAAGTTTGGGTTTTTTTGGGGTGCACAGAAACACCCCATAATTATCATGTGTATTTTCCAAACAGTCGAATGACTGTTATGCGACGGGATATAAAATTTGATGAGGGGAAAGCCATGTGGTTGTCGCTTGAGAGGGAGCTAGACTTACATGCAGAGGAGGAACTGTTGGTTCCTAAAGATGAGTCTCTAGATGTGAATCAACCAGAAGAGGAGGTTCATGGAGTGGAGGAGTCCAATCACGTAGAGCCAACCTTCAGAACTGGCAGAAGGTGTACCATGAAAGCTGATAGGCTGAGACTTGATGCTGCATAGAATGTAGGAGCCCCTACTTCACAACGTAGATAAGGACAGTCTCCTGACCGATTTACTGGATACATGGCTCTCATGAGAAAATGTATTGTGACTAAACCATCTTCCTTTCAGGAAGCAGTGCAAGATCCCACATGGGTAGATGCAATCGTGGAGGAGTATGATTCCATTTTCAAAAACAGTGCTTGGGAAATTGTTCCAAGGCTAGTTAATAAATTAGTGGTAGGTTCAAGATGGATATCCAAGGTAAAGCAAGCTGCTGATGGGAGTGTAGAGAAATACAAGGCCATATTCATGGCCCGGGGCTTCTCACAAATCGAGGGGATAGATTATGAAGAGACATTTTCACCTGTTTCAAGGTATTCTTCCATAAGGACCATCCTTTCTCTCTCAGTGCAAATGGGTTGGCGCATTCATCATATGGATGTAAGAATTGTGTTTCTCAATGGGATTATTGAGGAAGAGGTGTACATAGAGCAACCTGAAGGTTTCGATATCTTCAACAACGAGTTGCATGTGTGCCGACTCAAAATAGCATTGTATGGGCTAAAGAAAGCACCCCATGCTTGGTACACTCAGATAGACAACTATTTCACTGGACTGGGCTTCACCAAAAGTGAAGTAGGTGAAAACCCATACCAAATTGTGGTGGAGGGTAAGATTTTAATCATTTTTCTTTAGGTTGATGATTTAATATTGACTGGTGATGAGCAGTTGATACACTCATGAAAGGAGGATCTTTCAAGGGAGTTTGAAATGAAGGATATGTGCCTCCTTCATTATTTCCTTGGATTGGAAATATGGCAGTGAGATGGTGAAAATTTTGTGTCTCAAGGCAAGTATGCAAGGGAGATATTGGGTAAGTTTCACATGGAGGGCTGCAAACCCATGGATACTCCTCTTCCAGGAAGCTAGAGGAAAGAGGATGCTACTTCTGGAGATGTAGTGGATGCTACTGCCTATCGACAGTTAGTGGGTTTGCTAATGT
Source organism: Pinus albicaulis (assembly GCA_034641835.2). NCBI lineage: Eukaryota > Viridiplantae > Streptophyta > Pinopsida > Pinales > Pinaceae > Pinus > Pinus albicaulis. The sequence continues at coordinate 1,048,799,856 of CM076579.1, forward strand.
ATCTAGTGAACACGAGACCGAACATTTTCTATGTGGTTAACCAGCTTAGTCAATCTATGGTTAAGCCTACCAAGCTATTTTGGAAGGCAGGAAAGCATGTTATGAGATACCTAAGGGGCACATCAGAGTATGGTTTATGGTACATATAGGAAAATGAGGTGAATTTGCATGGCTTCATGGATGCAGATTGGGTGGGTAGCCCATCGGACAGAAAGAGAACATCAAGGGGGTTCTTTAGTATTAGATCTACAGTTATTTCTTGGTACAGCAAGAAGCAAAGATCTGTGGCACTTATTTCAGCGAAAGTGGAATACATGGCAGCGATTCAAGTTGCATGTGAGCCTATCTAGATGAGAAAGATCTTGGTTGGTTTGTTTGGTTCTCATTTAGATCCGATAGTGATTCATTGTGATAATCAGAGTTGCATTAAAATCTCGATTAATCTTGTGTTTCAGGATAGATCTAAGCATATAGATATTTGGTACCATCATCTCAGATATTGTGTGTAGAGAAGAATCATGTTTCTTCATTTCATTCCTACAGAATATCAGGATGCAGATATTCTAACGAAGGCGCTCACCAGGAGCAAATTCGAATACCACAGAGACAATATCGAGGTGAAGAATAAGCCCTTTCTTGTTGAGAGGGAGTGTTGAGATTCAACAAGATGATCCTAGTGAAAATTAAGCACCTACACTAGGATGGAGCCTTAGGCTATTTTTAGGTGGATTTCTATTTATATATGCATGAGAAATTTATATTTATAGATGCATGTCTATTTATAGATGTATGTGAAAATTCTATTTATAGATTGCATGTATATTTATAGATGCATGTCAACTATTATTATCCCGTAATATTAGTTGGACAATAAACAATAAGCTATTCTCATTGAGCACATGGAAATATTTAACTAAAGTGGAAAATTAGTTAGCTAAAGGAATTTCGAGTTAAGAGGTTGGTTGGTGGGACATGAAAGTGGACTTAGTTGTAACTCAGTGATTCGAAGTTGTAACAGATTTGGAAGTGAAATTATGAAAGATGTAAAGTATTTTAACTCAGTTAAGTGAGTTAAACTCAGTTGTGCTAGATGTAACTGAAGATACACTAGTGAGAGATCAAGTGAATTAATTATTAATTAATTCACAATCAATGGTCTCACCTGCAACTGAATATTTACTACTATTAACTGCATGCATGTCAGATCCAGTGGAGACCCAGTTGAGTCTAAGTGAAAGCAGAGTAAACTATCAGTTGTGACATTATCCGGTTGCACATGCAACCACACACACATTGGATGTGCCCATGAGGATTGCGCAGTCAAGGCAGGCAAGATTGCATTCATTCAGGGATTGCTCTCAGCTGGGATTGTGCAGTGGAGTCAGGCTATCTAGAGATAGTAAATTGGCTAAGGAACTTGCCAATTTTTGTATGACAATGTGAGATAGTTAGCTCATGTACTGAGAGCTCGTGGATTAGAGCTTTGTATGTAATTGTTTCATGATCCATGATATAATACATAATATAAGATAGTGGGGTTTTTAGCTATAAGCTTTCCCGGTAAATTATTTGTGTTATGTGTGATTGATCTTTCTTCATGATATTGTGATTGGAAATTGTGCTTCAAATTCCGCAAAGATTTGTAAAAGAGATTTTGTATTTAATAGTAGCATATTATTTTTAGATCAGGAGAATCCATGACATACATGTATTTTGCATTAAATTTCAATAGTTAGCAATGTTGCGTCGGTGTGTCAACAATGGTGAGTCAGACTATCAATAATGGTGATTCATTTTGTCAACAATGGTGAGGGAGTGAATTTCAGCAAGAACACCATAGTCACTCTAAATCTGAGGATGAATGGGGATGATCATGAAGATTTTTGATGCCATAATTACTATGTCTTGCTTCATTGGGACAAAGATACCCTATTGTTTCCATAATTTCATTCTAGCATTCAAAATCTTCCTTATTTTTAGGGTATATGACTTCTTATATATCCTTGTTCGCATCCAAATCATTGGATAGAAAAATCTAAGACCGATCTAGTTATTCCCACACTATTCCATGAAAATAATATATTTAGCAACCCTTGTAAATGTTAGCTTTAAGTTTAGCTATTTAAATGGATTTTATTTCGGGTTTGTTTTCCTGAGGCGTCCCACCTTTATTTACATCCTTCTTGTGTGCCAATCTCCAATATTTGAATCTGGTATGTGCAATATGCAATGGTCTACTCCATGTTCCTGGAAATAATCTATGCTTCCTCTGACAAACTAGCCAACTCATGTTGTTCTTTTATCACATGTGAAGGTATTTTATATTCTCCTCCAACCCACGGAATGCTCTTAGAATTTTTTATAAAAATTTAAGAGCTTCCACGCAACTGGCCTAATTTCTCAAATAAGATACAAAGGCTCTAAATTGGACATCTGTTATGAAACCAGCTCCAAAAATGGAAGAAAAGAGAGATCAACGTCTTATAAATAAGCCACTTCGAAGGGGAAACCTCCTTTACATTACATAAATGAACAATTCTTGGATGATACAAATGGAAAAACCTCCTTCTATATATAGGATTCCATGGGGTCACAATATATTCCTAGCCGACCTAACAATAATAATGTAAACGCACAATAATAACAATATTAGGGTTACAGGGGTACAACAATAACAATAAGGGGGATACACTAACAACAATAACACACTACACTAGTAATATAGGGACCTAAGATGCCCCTCTCCTTCAAAAAAAGTGTTGTCCTAAACGCTTGAGTAGCTTTAGGTGCTTATGTATAAAATTCTCATCCTCCCATGTAGAATCTTAGTGGGTAAGTTCTTCCGCTTGATGAGATACTCTGAAATTGATCAATTTCGTAGCAGTCGAGTTCTTTTTTCCATGATTTCTTCAGGTTCCAATATGATTTTTCCTTCCTCATCAAGTTCTGGAAAAATTGTTTGAACTGGAAGTTTTTCATCTATAACCTTGTTTAAGCATGAAACATGGAAAACTGGATGCACTCGTGAAGAAGCAAGAAACTCCAATTTGTATGCCATAGTACCAATCTTCTGCAACACCTTGTAAGGACCATAGTATTTTGGCGATAATTTATTATCCTTCTTAGCTTGCTTGAGGGACATTTGTTTGTATGGTTGTAGCCATAAAAATACCCAGTCTCCTACATCAAAACTTCTCTCGATGCGATGTTGATCTGCCTATTGTTTCAGTTGATTTTGTGCCAAATTTAGGTTATCCTTTAAGAGTTGGAGAACTTCTTTTTGATGCTCGATATGATCTTCCACTGCTTGAACCTTAGCATTTTATCTTAAATATGATGTGATGGATAGTGGATGATATCCATAAAGTGCCATAAATAGGGTCATTTTTTCTGCAGTATGGAAGCAAGTGTTATACCACCATTCGGCGAGAGGTAACCACTTGACCCATTGTTTTCGTTTATCAGATACAAAACAACGAAGATATCCTTCCAAAAATTTATTCACTACCTCAACTTGACCATCGGATTGAGGATGATAAGATGAGATACGAGCTAGTTGAGTACCCAAACAAGAAAATAATTCCGTCCAAAAATTTCTAGTAAAAATGGGATCTCTGTCGCTTACAATAATCTTTGGGTTTCCATGTAGAATTTGAATTGTTTCCATAAGTGCAGTAGCAACTGTACTTTCTTTAAATGGATGAGATAATGCACAAAAGTGTGCATACTTGGTAAGTCTATCAACTACCACCATTATGACACTCTTTCCATCGGACTTAGGTAAACCTGTGATAAAATCCATTGAAATATCCTCCCAACGTTGACTTGGAATGGATAAAGGTTGTAGAAGACCCGGGGTCTTAATTGTCTCGACATTATTTTGCTGGCAAACCAAACATTCCGCCACAAAATTTTGAATATGAGATTTAAGGCTATCCCAAAAAAAAAATCACCCTGTGGTAAGTTTTTAAAAATCCTGAGTGTCCTCCTAAAGGAGAAGTGTGTAATTCCAAAATAATATTTTGTTTTAGTTGGGAAATCTTACAAATATATAAGCGATCTTTGTACCATAAGGAATCATTTTTTCAACTAAATGTATCAGATATACTAGGATCTTGTTGCAACTTTTGAATGAGTGTCCACACTTCTTCATCCTTATTACATTCATCCCTTGTTGCGGTTATCCAATCTGGTTGGATAATAGAAATGGCACAAAGCAATGCTTCCACCGCTTCATTCTTTCTTGAGAGTGCATCTGCAACAACATTTAGCTTCCCTTTTTTGTAGATGATTTCAAAGTCATAACCCAACATCTTTGTGACCCATTTTTGTTGCTTTTCTAAAGATAGTCTTTGTTCCAAAAAAAATTTAAGACTACCATCATTATTTTTTACCTTGAAGTGTCTTTCAATTAGTTAAGGTCGCCATTTCTTTAGTGCATGTAGTATTTCTAACATTTCCTTCTAATAAATAGATTTTTATAAATAGTTTCCTTTGATTGGGCGACTTTCAAAAGCAATGGGTCTTCCTTCTTTCATTAAAACAACACCAATTCCATTTCTTGAGGCATCACATTCCACAATAAAGGTTTTAGTGAATCCTGGCGTAGCTAAGACCAGTGCTAGGCACATTGCCTCTTTAAGATGTTTAAAGGCCTTAGTTGCTTCAGGAGTCCATGAAAATGCATCTTTATTCAATAATGTTGTTAGAGATGCTGCTATTCTCCCATAATTCTTAACAAACTTGAGATAATAACATGTTAACCTGAGAAATCCTCGCAACGACTTTATGGTTGTGGGGAATTTCTATTCCTTAATGGTTGTGGGGAATTTCTATTCCTTAACACCCTTGTGAGATACAATATGACACAGATATTCCACCTCTTGTACTCCAAAGAAACATTTGGATGTTTTTGCATATAATTGTTTCTTCGCCAATAGTTTGAGCATCATGTCAACATGTTTAACATGATCCTTCCAAGAGCTGTTGTAGATTAGTATATCATCAAAAAATACTAGCACAAATTTTCTAAGGAAGGGTTTGAAAATTGAATTCATCAACCCTTGAAATGTAGAAGGTGCATTGGTAAGGCCAAAAGGCATGACCAAAAATTCATAATGACCCTCATGAGTTCGAAATGTTGTTTATGGAATATCTCCAGTCTTCATTCTAATTTGATGATATCCTAAATGAAGATCCAACTTGGTAAAATAAATTGCTCTATGTAATTTCATCCAATAATTCATCAATCATAGAAATGGGAAATTTATCTTTAATAGTGAGCTTATTGAGCTCCCAATAATCCGGACACATGTGTCATGATCCATCCTTCTTGTGCACCAATACTACTGGAGAAGAGAAAGAACTTTGACTAGGCTGAATTATACCAACCTATAACATTTATGCAATCATACGTTCAATTTCACTTTTTTGGACATAAGGATATCTATAAGGCCTAATGTTTGGAGGAACACTTCCTGGAATGAAATGAATAGCATAATCATGATCACGAATAGGTGGGAGTACTTTGGGATTTTCAAACACCTTGGAATGATTGTCCAATACTTTTTGGAGATCTGGACAAATATATTATTTTGATATTGGAACTTCTAGTGACCATAATTGTGCAATTATGCCTTTTTTTTCTTTCTTCAAAAACTTTTTCATGACATTAGAGCTTATTATCTTTCCTAGATTCCCTGCAATACCCCGTAATTCAACTTCCTTTCCTTCCAAAAAACATTTCAAGAAAATTTATTGAAAATTAAAAGCTACCATCCTCAAAGATTGTAACCATTGTACTCATAGCACAACATCAGCACCTCCCATTGGAATGGAAAGCATTGGAATATTCAATACATATTCCCCCATGGTTAGCTTGATATTATGGCATTTTCCAGAGCAATTATTAGTTCCTCCATTTACAACCATCACTTGACATTCTGGTGTTGGGTATAGGAAACAATTCAATTCCTTGGCCACCTTATAATGAATAAAATTATGGGTACTACCTGAATCAATCAACATTATTACAGTTTTCTTCTTGATATGACCTTCTATCTTGAGAGTTTGAGGAGTGGTAATTTATGCCAATGCATTACATGATATGGTCGGACTCATTTATTCTTCTTCTAGGGTTAGTTCCTAGTGTATATCATCTTCTTTTGAAGTTTCTTGTTCATATTCTTCCTCCTCTTCAAAATCTATGTAAAATAATTTCTTCTCAACACACTTATGACCTTCAGTTTATTTTCTATCACAACTGTAGAAAAGCCCTTTTGCTTTTTTTTCTTCCAATTGTTGTGGTATCAACCTTGTAGGTTTTGGAATTCTAGGAGTTGCAACACTTCCATCTTTATAGATGTGAGTGGTAGGCTTCCTTGTCGCCATAATTTTACATTCAATTTTTCTTGCCAACCTGAATTCCTTCTCCTATGAATCAAGTTCCCAAACGCGAACCTCATTTGGATGTTATCCTTTAAAGTTCCTATGAAGACATCAATCCTATGTTTCTCTCAAATATTAGTTACCCTTATATTCAATTTTTGGAAGTCCTCAATGTGCTCCACCACTGAACCCTTTTGTTTGAGATTTATCAATTGGCTAAAAAATGTGTTGCTCTTTGTATCCTCATAATGTACTATCATTTCCTCTATAAAAATTGACCAAGTGACAATTTTTTATGGGAGCAAAGCCATCGATACCATACAAATGTATTTTGTTCTAAATATAAAGGTGCAATGCATACCTTTTGTGTGTTTTTCACATTATTGAGATCAAAATATTGCTCCATCTGTAGTATGCATGTTACGGGATCCTTTCCATCAAACTTCCTCATATCAAACTTTGGAATATGGTGGGTCTTCCATCCAACATTAGATTTTATGAAATCACGATTAACATTTATTTTGTTCTCATCATGAATTTCCTCTACTATCTTTTAGCCATTAGGAATCATTTCTTGTATCAAATTTTTCAAGCCTTCCGTGTCTGCTTTTATATCATTCTTCATGTTTTCCATTTTTTCTTCCATGTCTTCGATGCCATTATTCAAACCATCCATCTTATCTTCCACACCTTTCTTCAAACCATATATATTAGCTTCCATGCCCTTATTCAAACCATCCATATTAGCTTCCATGCCCTTATTCAAACCATCCATCTTAGCTTCCATGCCTTTCTTCGAAACATCCATTCCATTTTTTGTTGCTCTTTGCGAGAGAAAAATTTGGTGCACTTGCTATTGTATTTTTTATATATCATGTCGCACTTCTTCATCTTCATGAGTCATAGTAGAGTGTTCTGAGGGCTTAATGGGTCTTGAATTCTTTTTAGGTGGAATTTTAGAATCTAATACTGATATATATGCTTCAATATGCTCTTGGAATCACTTCAAAATGATTTTTCAAACAATACTTATGAAATTTGAAAACAAATACACACCTTTTTCTTGCTTTTGAGGATCTAGATATTGAAAATGAATTATCCCTTTGATTTAGGAACTTCAATATCTGAAATTGGGTCATGTAGTAGCCCTATGAATCCTTTTTCCAATGCCATGGGTCTGACTTGATTTGGATTCTTCAAGAAAACGTTATTCCCAATCTCCCGCAATGACCTAATTATGGACTGGTTCAATAGAGCAAACTTGTACAGTGTTCCACATGTCACCGTTTCATACTTAGGCTCTAAAATTGATACATTGAAAACTATAGTCCATTTACTTATGGCAACTTTTTACATAATTCAAATCCGATGCCCAGAGAAAGAGTTATCAAGATTTTCCCATGGTCACCTATTTTAAATGAAATTCAAGAGCCTACAAAAACCCTAACTTCCACAGATCATATCTCTGAAAAAAATTCCAACCAAGATCTGAAATTTTTACTGGGTGTTCCTCTAGATTTCAGCTTCACGTGCTAAAAATTTGAGCTTCTAAACATTCGCATAAAAAACTGTATAGCGAAAATTCCACAATGACTTGTTTGGAGCAACAAAACCCTAGAATCCAAAGCTCTAATACCAAATGTTAGGAAACCAGCTCCAAAAATGGAAGAAAAGAGATATCAACGCCTTAGAAATAAGCCTCTTTGAGGGGGAAACCTCCTTTACATTACATAAATGAACAATTCTTGGATGATACAAATGAAAAAACCTCCTTCTATATATAGGAGTACATGGGGTCACAATATAATCATAGTCGACCTAACAATAATAATGTAAAGGCACAATAATAACAATATTGGGGTTACAGGGGTACAACAATAACAATAAGGGGGCTACACTACCAAAAATAAGGGACTACACTAGTAATATAGGGACCTAACAGCATCCCCTACATAAGGTTTGGGATTCCATCTTTTGTTAAGAGACAAAACAAAATTGTGTTGGTACAATTCATAGAGCAAGTCTTTATCTAGATTCATATAGGCCCTGTATGCTTCTATGAAAACATTTATGTATTCAACCTAGAAAGGATTATTATTGATAACAACACTCTTTTTAAACATAATAAATAATTCCTCCAAGTACATGTTGTAATTGGTTGAAGGAGCCCTAAAACTAAGTACATCATCCATTAATTGTCTTAGTTTTTTCTTCTCATTCTCCATCATAGTCACCTTCCTTTGCAGCTCAACCACCGTGTCTTTATGATTCCCTTCAAGTTTTTTTATATATTCTTCCCATGTCTTGCAAAGGTCACGAATTAAGTTTTTTTGCAAATGGAAAGGTATTATTTTTCCCTTATAAGATGGTATACACAGGACTAATTTATCTTTTGGTTCCTCATCCTCTATTTTCACAACAATGTTTTTTTTCATTTTGATCTTTGGTTCCTAATCCTTTATTTGCACAGGTATGCATTTGGTGAGTTTCATCTTTGTTTCATGTTCCTCTGTTTTCACATTCGTGCATTTGGTCAATTTCATCGATGGTTCTTGATCCTTTGTTTGCACACTAGTGTAATTGGTCATTTTCATCTCTGGTTCTTGTTCCTTTGTATGTAGAGTTGTGCCTTTGCTCAATTTCATCTTTGGTTATTGATGCTATGTTTTCACAAAAATTTCATCGGTATGTTTTTTTCCAAGGGGTGTATTTTCTTGTACCCATGGAGAAGGTATATCTATGACAAGAATGGGTAGGAAGTTTGCAACTTACGCAAAGAAATTTAATATTTCAAAACCTTCTTTTTGTCTAAGCTCATTTGTTAGGGTTTTAACTATGTTTTGAAGTTTTTTTTTCATTGAGAGAACCCTATTCTTCCTTAACAACGAAATTTTTAGAGGAATATATGAAGATGTACTTATTGTTTTAACGTGCTTCTTTTTCAATTTTGGTGCGCTTGCTTGGTACTCCTCACCATCCCCATACAAAATTGAAATTGAGGCAAGGCCATCTAATCCATATCATTCAGCTACTCCTTGTATGTAATCATAGTCAGACAGAGCAGAGGGAACCCTATCAACTTGTTCTTTTGTGTTAGCAAGGTGGTCGAATCCTTGTTCCATGAATCCTTGTTGCATGAATCCTTTCTGCGTGACTCCTTATTCCATCAATAAATATTATATATTCTCTTTTTTATCATTAGGGGAAACCTCTTCCATTTTTTCTTCTAAAAAAACAAGGAGGGTTTCAAGAAGTGCAGCAACACGACCTCACCTTATCCTATTCCTCTTGGATTTTTGCACCACTTCCAGGTGCTTCCTATTTCCTCTCAATATTTTGGTGGCAAGTTTACTCTCCAATATTTCTACTTCTTCACCATCATATTCTTCATCTCCTTTCTGTGGGGAATTAGCTACAGAATCTTTAGAAACCCTCATAGTTTAAACACTGGGAGGCTCGTTTTCCACATGGAAAGGTTTTATGGGAATTTATGTAGTTGGGAGGTCATGGGGAAAAGTTGCAATTGGGATTTCATGGGGTGGAATTTCAGATGGGATTTCATGGGGCACAGTTGCAGCTACTAGGGCATCCTCTAGTGGGGTATCAACATCAGCATGCAATGGCCTTTCAACTAGTTCATCCCAACTTCTCCCTTCCCTTTGTAGCGCACTAACCACCAAAATTTTAATGAGGAAATGGTGGAATAGGGCTTCCAATGGCCGCTTTGATTTATGTACCAATATAGCCATATTCTTTAGGGTTTTCACAAGAAAAAAAGGAATGTTAACAACCTCCCAAAGTGGTCTAACAACTGGAGGTGTTGGTGATAAACAACTACATACCTCCCTTCACACGTGAAAATTTTCTGGATAAGAAATGCAACATCATTCCAAGGTTGTGGTAATTTCTTCCTCTCAAATATTGTGTTTATCTTCTGTTGTTGTCCACCTGCCTCAAGGAATTATCGCAAAACATTAGGCTAGGTTTTTCAGGGCGCATACCATTGTTCTCCAGTCTGGGATGACCCTATTGCTTAGGTAATTGCTTCTTTTATAGAAAGAACCACTTTCCTTGCTACCTCAGATATGCCCTCCATGTAATGCATGGAAAAATATATATTTATGTCATCATCATACCCCTACAATCTGAAAATATACTCCATCCAGTTGGTTTATTTAAACTATCGTCTAATTTGTTGAAATTTAAATTCGTGTAGCAATTCTTAGGCAGGTTTTCTTCAAACTATTGGGCCTCCCATCTTTATTCATATTTCAGGATGGCTATGGTTGTGTTTGGAAAGTGCAACAATTTGAATGTGGGTGTTATAAGGAATTCTAATCTACGGATAAACTAGAGCTCCCTAAGTGTTGTGTTCCTTCACTCAGAACAACAGAAGAAATTCAAATATTCTTTTCTCTAAGACAAATAGATAGACAAAAAGTAGAGGGACCTACTTATGATCCTTCGCTCTCGTTCCCTTATTTCATTTTTTTCGTCGCCCTCAATCCAACTAAAGCCACTAGATCGATACCTGCAATCAAAGACAGAAGGCAGCAAACAACATACAAATATACAATATCTATCTATCTTAACCAAATCGAACCGATTAGATATGAGAATACATACACATTTGAGAATATAATTCACAAGATATAAGCATATATATGAGATAAAGAACATATATCTTTTTTAAGAAAGTAGGAGGAGAAGATTACAACCAATATATCGATTCATTGTCAACCTGATCCAACTTCATTCCATCCTCATCACACCAAGCATCATCTCAGTAGCATAACAGTACTCCATCTCTCATCAATTGAGAATCCAACAGCATAACACTTCACAAATTTATTCCTCCCTAGCACTTAGACGAGTGCTCAATTTATAGGGAAATTGTAAGTAGTTTCTCAATAAATGAAATTGAATGGATTTCTAATAATAGGTGAGACATGTTTCCAGGTTCAATGGTGACGTATGAACACATGTATTCGAAGTATAACACCTATGAGCTCTTCTAGAAGGCACTAGACATGTGGATATTCCCGTAACAATGATGATTTCGCTCTCAGGAGACCAATTCACCCTTAAGTGTCGGGAAGTGCTTTGCAAATCACCCTTTCATGGATATAAGTGCTTTGCAATGCACTTAGGCCCATTCAAAGGATATTTGATGAGTCAATGGGTCATTTAATCTATTTAAAACATTGTAAATCTCATGAATTAAAGCCATCAATGGAATGACTTCTCTTAGGGCATATAGCAACTGAATTAGGGGATGATAGACCCTACTAGTATTGATTTAGGGGATGATAGACCCTGTTCATACTGGTCCTGGGGGATGATGCCAAAATTGACCTATAACAGCTGCACCCTAAAGCATAAAGTCAAAATAATGATAATATTTGGATGATATGCTTTACGATGTGATGAGTAGGATCTGAAGCAGACGGTGACCTGCATCAATTTGCAATACATTAAATCATGATATATTACATCTTGGACATGAATTGTTGAGGGAGGCATACCCATTCTCAGCACATAAACTATCATAACACATATATAAATCAGACAGTCTTCTACAGATATAAACATGCCTACAGATATTGGCCCATGTTTGGATGATCATTTGTATGTAAAGCCATTGTATGGATGATGTAGTACAATTCATGAAATCGCAGCTCGAAAGGATGAAACTAGATCTGGGCTCTTCTTATCTCGTTCACTCGATCGTTCAAGTACAATTCTAACCATGCGAATATGTGATATGAAGTCAAACATGGGAAGACATCGTCTGATTACCAGTCGTTGATGAAAGTTGTTAGCAAATGCGAGAGAAACGATCGTTAATGTTAATGGTTCTCAAGGTATTGCAATACAATTTACAAGGTGTGAATAGATGATTTTATGTCGAAATCCAAACAAAATCTATCGGTCGAACAGGTCTGATGATGTCAACTTGTTGCCGAAAAATGAGAAACCTGTTGTTGATGTAAGAAAGCTCTAAGGCACTGGAAATATGTTTCTAAGTTAACTTCCTGGATGATGAGTTGATGTTGACTTGAAGCAATTTTATCGCGAAACGGGAGTAATGATTTTGGAGACAAAACGTGACTTGATGAAGCAATGTTCAGGGATGGTAGTCATGAAAATGAAGGTTTATGAATATCACAGAAGATGAGGAATTACTGGATGACTTCTCTTGAACATATCGGCGACACTGACATGAGTTGGCAGCATTGACCCAAAACCAAAGTGATGGTATGATGGACCATAGGTATGATAGACCTTCAAGAAGATTGCCCAACCCAAAGCCACGGTGATGAAGTGAAAGTGTCATGTTGAAGAGCGACCTGATACCATAAAGTGTTATATTCTTTTCCCAAATTTTCCCAGTCATTGCTGACTAGTACCTCTTTATTTTTTACAAGCTTGAGGAGGGTAACATATGCTTGATCTATAATTCGACCCTTCGGGTGAATCCATCGTTATTTAATGATTTAATGAGTCTAGATATAATGAAACTCGATCTTGCCATGATCGACATGTCCATCACTATCTTATGTTTTAACGAGTCTAACGATAGTGAAAACCCTGTCCTTTTTCATATTTAGAGAGTTTGAAAAAGGTACGAAAAGAAAACTCCATGAGTCCTTTTTCGTAAATTTGTTGCTCAGGTCTGAAAAAGTGTAAAATGATACATGAGAAAACCTCTTAGCCATGTTCGACTAAGGTGTTCCTTTTTCGTAAATATTATATCTTAGTCTGGAAAACGATTAAACTTATATTGAGTAGATGTCGTTTCATTTACTTTTACGAGCTAGAAAAGACAAGTGCTCGGTAATATTTTCACATTATCGGAGTCTGAAAAGAGCTAAAAGCAGACTCCAGGGGGTTCCTTTTTCACATTTATCAAAGCTCTAAAAAGAGAAAAGTGTGCTTTAAATTCCTTTTTCATTTTTATCAAAGCTCGAAAAAAGAGGATAAAAGTATGCTTTGTGGTCAAATCATTTTTGAATAATTGTGCACTTCAAACTCACAGTATCATGTGTAAAACTTGTTAAGAGAAGCATAAAACGGATTAAAAATACCCATTTCATAGTAAAAATGAATAAAAACCATAGTCACATCATTAAATATGAATAAAATAATCAAAATGACTATTAAAAAGAAGTTTTTACCATTTGAAATTTAGGAGCTCTGGACCTACTTTTCCCTCTAACTTCAGCGGTTGATTGTGACATTTTCACTGGATGATTTCTCGTGTTGTTGGATCCAGGTTGGAGATTTGAACCTTCTATTTCTTTTAGTATCATTTATGTTTCATTTCATGGTAAATTTTTAGGGTTTTGAGCCCCTTAGGGTAAATATACAATTCTTTGAGGGAAACACACCCTTGAATGTCGAATGGTGTGTTGCGGAGCACTGGAATTGAAGTCCAGGTGCATTTGCAAAGCTTTTTCCATTGACGAGAGGTGCGTTGGGTGCATTTCTCAAATGTGTTTATTGTTGTGTTCTCAAAATTTCCCAAATTTTTTGCATGAAATGAATCCTAATGAAGCTTATGGTTGGCTTTCAGGTATTAATCGGATCAAAATGACCATTACGTGGTGAGAAAGAGAACATGAAGAACAAGACATGATTTCCCTAGATGATCTGAGTACTGTAAGAACCCTCATGGATTGTGGCTTTCTTAAATACTTCAGATTATCATGGATGAGAAAGCATCTGGAACTACTAGAGTTCATAGTTCGTTCATGGGATCCGGTATTGCAGGCTTTTCACATTAGGGACAAAGTGCTCCCAATATTGGTTGAGGATGTTTACTTTCTCACTAGATTATCGAGGTGTGGTTCTCCTATTTTCCTTGCAGGATCTACTCTTGGAGGAGAGACAGTGAAGGATTACAAACACCAATATTGTCAGCCAAGTATTGAACCTAGAAAAGATGGGAAAATAAGTATTCGTGATGTGCGTGATTTACCTTTGAGAACCATCATTTTTACTATCGCAAAACTTGTTGGTTTTGCGACACTACATGTCTCAAACCGATCATACATGTAGTATGCCCTTGAGTGTCTAGAACCGACATTGTTCAACTGGGCTGAAGTAGTACTCTTTCAGATGAAAGAACAACTGACTAAAGCAAAGGGTGGCAGGAAGAAGAATTTTAGTTATGGCTCGAACCTGATTTCCTTCATTTTAGGGCAAGTTCCACTGCTGCAGCCATGGCATGTTACACTGAGCATATATGGTCCAAGAGATCCTCGGTGGAAAGATGGGTTGAATTGATGGCTAGACATGCTGGTCAATCAACCATCATATTCTCTACTGAATTCTTTGCCTAGTTTCGACAATGGATGATCGCCATAGAGGAGTATTTGTACACAAGCGTAGATTTCCATGGAGATCCAGGTTTGATTCTACTAGATGGCGCTCAATGGGGTGTAATGGGTAAAAATGTTTTGACCATGGTTTTGATTTTAATTTTTTACATGTTTTTTGTATTTTTGTTGTTTTCCAAGACTAAACTAAATTTTTGATGTACACAGATGTGGTTCGCGTTCGACCAGTGGGTCGACTAGAGCAGGCAGCAGATGAGCCAATAAAGATTACTATAGGGAGAGAAGTCCTTCGAGATTTAGATTTTACCGAGACTCTTGCTGAGTTGCAACAGCACGTTGCGGGATTGACCCTTGGGATACCGGTTTGACAAATCGAGGAGTTTCCTATGAGACTATAGCGCCATACTATTCGTGTTCCTAGTCATTGGATGAGGCTATTCTGCAGGATACCTAGAGAAGTTTCTTGTTATCATGAGCATCACTAGTTTTACTTTGACATTTTTTGTATACATTTTGAGGTCAAATGACCAACGTGTCTTGGGCACAAATTTTGTAAAAACCTAAACTATCTATCTATTTTTTTTCAATTTTTTCCTATGCTTAATGCACAATCCTATTCAATTATGTGATCTGAATTGAAAATGTATCTTTACATGTGTTGCAAATGTCTGCTAAGGAATCATTTAATGTGTTCAAATTTGTGGAAACGTGTTGATATTGAATGTAATCAAAATGTCTTTCCAAAATTCAAACTCTAAGGAAAATACGATGAAGTGTTGGATTTCGGACAATATAGACGGTAGTAAGTTGCAGTATGACAAGCTATGAGTGTAACCTAATGATGGTGTAGTTAATGCCAAATTAAAAGGCATCAGAGAGAAGTTCGATCAACGCGCTATACTCAGCGATATTGTTTGTTGATCGACTTATAAAAATCCCTTGAAAACTCACTAACTCGCCACTTGGAGTGAAAATGGCCCATGCTGTAGATGATAGGTTTTGTGTACTACGACTAGCACCATCGGCGTATCCAACGAATGGTTCCAAATATTCAGTCATATGTGATGAAATGTAAAGTGGATTACTAACTTCAAGAAAACTCTAGAAAAAGAAACTAAGACAATTAATTAAAATCCAAGGATATACACAATATGATACAAAAGTTTACTACACTCAATTAAGCATAGTAATGTTTAAGATATATCCCATTTCAAGGTTGTGCCAACAGAATTCCATCATAATCAACCAACTCATAGGCACCCTTAGACAGAAATCTTTTAACAATGTAGGGTCCATGCCATAGTCGCTCAAATTTTCTTGTTCCTATAACATAAAATTCCTGATCATAAAGCAAGACCAGGTCTCCCTCTAAGAAGATGTGAGGCTTGACATGTTGGTCAAATTGCACCTTAATTTATCTCTTATGTGCTTCGTTGGCCAATGAGGCTTCACGACGTGTTTCATCTAGATGGATGAGTTTTAAAAGAAGCGCTTCTTCATTAGACGTGTCAGGTAGCAGGTCAATAGTGATTTTTAATGACGGAATTTCACATTGGATTGGTAATATAGCTTCCAGACCATACACCAACTGAAAGGGAGTAAATCCAGTTGAATTTCTCACCTAGGTTCGATATGTCCACAAACCGAGTACAGGATTAAATTTCAATTTCGTTTATGAACCCCTATCATTCGTTGAAGCATTCGCTTAAGGATATTGTTAATGGCTTCAACTGTTCCATTATATTGTGGATAATAAGGGGTTTAACTATCATGCGAAAGTCCTAGTTTGGCAGTCAACTCATTCATCATGTTATTGTGAAAATTCTTACCATGATATATAACTATGGCTTGTCGTACACCAAACCGAGAGACAACATGATTGAAAAAGAACAATATTGTTGTTTCACTTGTGTTGTTGAATGTAGACATCACTTCATCCCACTTGTTAAAGTAGTCAACTGCGACAATAATATACCATGCCCCCCCCACCAAATGAGGGTTTCAGGTCATTAAGTCAATGCTCCATTTTGCAAATGGTCCCATAGCGATGACAAGATGCATTGGTGCTGACGGCATGCGGATTTTATGATCAAATATTTCGCACTCGTGACAAATTTTGACCGTGAGAATGCAGTCACGGAATATGGTTGGCCAGAAGTAACCAGCGTGGAGAATATTATGTGCTGTAACATAACCAGAAAAATGTCTACCACAAGCACTAGCATGACAATCATTTAAAATTTTCTCGGGCTCCTCATGAGTGAGGCACCTCCTCAAAATTGTATCGATACTATGACGATAAAGTGTATCGTCAAAAATCAGATAATATTTGGCTTGGTATCGGATACGTCACTGTTGTGAGCGAGAGGTATCGATTCAGAAAGATTGGGTTTGGAGATAAATGATAAAATCCCCATACCAAGGGTCAGGTGACCCAACCAGAAACAGAGACACATCAGGAATTTATGGTTCCGATGTAGTTTAAGTACTATCAGAGGGAAGGTCGTAGAGAAGCTCACCCAAATCTAAAGACTTCTTTGACTTGGATTTGATGAATTCCAAATAAAATTCTTGCAAAATGACGATCCAATTTGAATATTTCCCCCCGAGAAATTGACGTGACAGAATGTATGTCCTAGGGTTGCAATCCGAAATGAAAATGGTCTTCCGGAGCAGGATATAATAGCGAAATATTTGGACAGCTTGAACGGCCGCCAAGGTGAGATTTTTGATGTATGAATACTTATCTTCCATATCATTGAGATTAAGACTCAAATAATATATCGGATGTTCTATCCCATCTTCTTCTTGGACCAAAACCATAGCAATGGTCATATCTATCGCGGCGATATATGAGAAATAATCACTCTGATCATTATGGGGATACATTAATGACGCTCGGATCAGGGTATAGGCTTTAAGAGCATCAAAAGAAGCTTGCGCAACCTTATCCCAATGGAAGGGAATCCCCTTTTTCAAGAGACGAGTAAATCCTTTAGCCATTTCAATGTATTTGGGTATGAACCTCCTTAGGAAGTTAGCCTTTCCTTGAAGATTTTGTAACTAAAGTAAGTTTGATGGCACAGGAAAATAAAGAATGGCCTGGACCTTCAGTGGGTCGATTCGAATTCCATATTTTGAGATGAAAAATCCAATCAAACGACCAGAACCAACACAAAACACACATTTGTGTAGATTGAGGCGTATCTTGTAGTGTTGGCAGCATAAAAATATAGCTCTCAAATGCGTCGAGTGATCAGTCCATTTTCGTGAATGCGCGTGTAAATCGTCTAGATAAGGTTGAACAATGTGTTTAATTTCATGGAAATCATAATCCATTTCTCTCTGAAATGTTGCCTCAGCATTATTTAAACCAAATGGGAGTTTACGATAAGCGTATGTTCCCAAGGACAGATGAATTTTGTCCTATATTGTTACTCTTGGCGAATATTGATTTGATTGTAACTGGAGAATCCATCCATGAACAACAAAATTTCACAGCCGGTACATTCGTCAATAATTTTGTCGATAAAGGGAGTGGGATAATTGTCTTTTGGACAAGCAAGATTGACATCCTGATAATATACGCACACTTTTATTGTGCCTTGTTTATTCATGACAGGAAGAATGTCGAAAACCCAATCAATAAGAGGAACAGGGTAAATGAAACCAGCACGAAAAACTTTTTCAACTTCTACTATTATGAAACCAGCTCCAAAAATAGAAGAAAAGAGAGATCAACGCCTTATAAATCAGCCACTTCGAGGGGGCAACCTCAAATAAATTACATAAATGAACAATTCTTGGATGATACAAATGACAAAACCTCCTTTCTATATATAGGATTCCATGGGGCCACAATGTCATCCTAGCCGACCTAACAATAATAATTGAAGGGCACAATAATAACAATATGGGGGTTACAGGGGTACAAAAATAACAATAAGGGGGTTACACTAACAACAATAAGGGACTATACTAGTAATATAGGGACCTAACATGCTCCTCTCCTTCAAAAAAGTGTTGTCCTCAACGCTTGAGTAGCTCCACATGCTTTTGTATGAAATTATCATCCTCCCATGTAGAATCTTCAGTGGGTAATTTCTTCCATTTGATGAGATACTCTGAAATTGATCGATTTCGTAGTGGTCGAGTTCTTGTTTCCATGACTGCTTCAAGTTCCATTATGGTTTTTCCTTCCTCATCAAGTTCTAGCAATATTGTTTCAACTAGAAGTTTATCCCCTATAACCTTTTTTAAGCATGAAACATGGAAAACTAGATGCACTCGTGAAGAAGCAGGAAGCTCCAATTTGTATGCCATAGTACCAATCTTTTGCAAAACCTTGTAAGGACCATATTACTTTGGCGATAATATATTATCCTCCTTAGCTTGCTTGAGGTAAATTTGTTTGTATGGTTGTAGCCGTAAAAATACCCAGCCTCCCACATCAAAACTTCTCTCACTGCGATGTTGATCTGCCTATTGTTTCATTTGATTTTGCGCCAAATTTACGTTATCCTTTAAGTGTTGGAGAACTTCTTGTTGATGCTCAATGTGATCCTCCACGGTTTGAACCCTGAAGATGTGATGGTTGGTGGATGATATCCATAAAGTGCCATAAATGGGGTTATTTTTGATGCAGTATGAAAGGAAGTGTTATACCACCATTCAGCGAGAGGTAACCACTTGACCCATTGTTCTTGCTTATCATATACAAAACAACGAAGATATCCTTCCAAAAATTTATGCACTATCTATGTTTGACCATCGGATTGAGGATGATAAGATGAGCTATGAGCTAGTTGAGTACCCAAACAAGAAAATAATTTCTTCCAAAAAATTCCTGTAAAAATGGGATCTCAGTCACTTACAATAATCTTCAGGTTTCCATGTAGATTTTCATTTGTTTCCATAAATGCACTAGTAATTGTACTCACTTTAAATGGATGAGATAATGCACAAAAGTGTGCATACTTGGTAAGTCTATCAACTACCACCATGATGACACTCCTGTTGTGCTCAACTTAGTGTTCCTAAATTGAGGTCATAAATTATCAACCAGGGTCAGTAAACTGCTGAAGTGTGGTGCACTATATGTGCCTAGGTATCTATTTCTCACTACGTTGTGTTTAGTGTTTTTATGATGTTTTTGGTTTTATGGTTTTATGTCAAGAAGGAAAAGAACTAAGTGTTGGTAAAGAGAAGTGGATGGTTACACTACAACAAAGCAAAACCTACTCTAAACTGTGTATGACACTAAAGAACAGAAAATGCAAAGCTTGATAATGACTCCTAGTAAGGAAACAAATCACAACATGAACTCAATAACTCATAGCATGAACTCATCCAATTCATTCATTAGGAATATGTTGGAATAGTTTTAGAAAAGAACAAGTTTAATACAAATGAGGTTCTCCTAAGGACACAATCATATTACAATATTACAAAGAATCTCATCCATGGCTAGAGGTTTATTGGAACACAATTGAAAAGAGATTATGTGTCGCACAATAAGATTTCTACTCTAAATTAACTTGTAATGCGAAGATTACTCCATTCTGCAGCGCAGCTTGTCACTAGTAAACCTCATCCAAAAGTTAGAGATTTTCTAAAATAGTTTTTGGAAAGAAAGGTTTAATTGTGAATTTGCAAAGGATTGCAGAATAATCAAGGCCTTAAACTGATATTAATAACTCTTGTCCAAATGATGATGTATTAATAGAAAGTCAGAACAAAAGAATTTTTGTAAATAATGAAGGCCATGGAATCTGATGTTAACAATTAATACTACTTAAAGAACAATGGATAACACTGAGAAAGCAATTGATCAAACTTGAAACACAGTAACCACAACTAAACTACAGTGCCATTAACCTAATTTGAAATATAGTGAACAAAGTTGAACTGGAATGCCACTAATCTAACTTGAAATGCAGTGAATTAAAACTAAACTAGAGTGCCATTATCAAACTTGAAATATAGTGACAGAATTAAACTAAAATGACATCTACCTCCGGAGTGCTACAACTAGACTAAAGATGCAACTAATCACTAAAATGTTTCAGCTCTGTCTCATTCGGAATTAGTGGTATTTTGGAATAGTTTGTAGAACAGGACTGGTTGCAACATGTTATGTAAATGAGCATGAAAGCATACAATTCAACAAAACACAACAAAGCTCTAAAACACCACAGCTATGTCTCATCCGAAGTTAGTGATATTTTGGAAGAATTTATAAGATCATGACTAGCTGTAACAACTGATGTAATTGAGCACAAGAACGTAAAACTAACTCCTAAAATACTACAGTCACACCTCATTCGACATTAGTGATATTTTGGAAGAGTACGTAAGAACGAGACTAAACTGTAGCATCTAATGCAAATGAATATAAAACTCAAAGTTCAGAAAGTCAATTAAACTAGGAATGAAACGAGGCTAAATTACTTATCTAAATTATATGAACAAAGCTCCTCAGGTAGCAGGGGCCCTCTACCACCGGAGTAGCACACAAATCTACTCAAGATTGACTCAGCTCGTGCAATAAACTGATGTTTCTTTCATTAAAGGAGAAATTCTTCAAAACAGAGTATTTACGGCCTTCAAAGATCTAGCAAAAAAATAAAATCTAACCAACAGTTTCTTGATCTCCCGAGTCATACTTATAATGAAGTTACATAACTACTCTTTGAGAAAAACGGGGATAATTGTCTTTCTCACTTCTAATCAAATTAAAATTCTTATTAACAGTCTTGTGCTTAACTGCGGACATATGTAGAGTCCATGTTTTGATAGGAAACTGCTTCTCTTCTACGTGCATAACCGCTTTGATACTTTAACTCAGACTTCGTGGGGAGAAAAAGATGATGGGGAGGTGTTGTGGATTTCACCCATATGCCTTTTTCTTTGCAATGACACCTGGAACCTACATAAACATGAGGATGGCTGCAGAACAGATGACTGGCTACGGAATGCCTGTATTCTGTAGCCAAGTCTTAGTCAAAATTACCATACCAACAAAATCATGAAAACATAGCAAGTTAGTCATTATATAAATTCTTAAATCAATTTTAATTAATCCTATTGATCAGTTAAGCCTGTAATTGATGAGGGACAAAGAAAATGAAGTAGAATGTGGTGAAAGAGAAGAACATCTTTGGGGCTCAACAACTCCTTCCTTCGGACTTAGGTAAACCTATAATAAAATCCATTTAAATCTCCTCCCAATGTTCACTCGTAATGGATAAAGGTTGTAGAAGACCCGGGGTCTTAATTGTCTCAACTTTATTTTGCTGGCAAACGAAACATTCTGCCACAAAATTTTGAATATCAGATTTAAGGCCATCCCAAAAAAATTATTTCTTTTCCCTGTGGTAAGTTTTTAAAAATCCCGAGTGTCCTCCAAAAGGAGAAGTGTGCAATTCCAAAAGAATCTTTTATTTTAGTTGGGAATTCTTGCAAATATATAAGCAATATTTGTACCATAAGGAATCATTTTTCCAACTAAATGTATCAGATGTACTAAGATCTTGCTGCAAATTTTGAATAAGAGTCCACACTTCTTCATCCTTCTTCCAATCATCCCTTACTTTGGTTATTCAATCTGGTTGGATAATTGAAATGGCACAAAGCAATGCTTCCACCTCTTCATCCTTTCTTGAGAGTGCATCTGCAACAACATTTAGCTTCCCTTTTTTGAAGATAGTCTTTGTTCCAAAAAGTATTTAAGACTATCATGGTCAGTTTTTACCTTGAAGTGTCTTCCCATTATGTAAGGTCTCCATTTCTTTAGTGCATGTAGTATTGCCAACATTTCCTTCTCATAAATAGCCTTTTGTAAATACTTTCCTTTGATTGAACGACTTTCAAAAGCAATGGATCTTCCTTCTTGCATTAAAACAACACTAATTCCATTTCTTGAGGAATCACATTCCACAATATAAGTTTTTGTGAAGTTTGGTGTACCTAAGACTAGTGCTAGGCACATTGCCTCTTTAAGATGTTCAAAGGCCTTAGTTGCTTCAGGAGTCCATGAAAATGCATCTTTATTCAATAATGTAGTTAGAGGTGCTGTTATTCTCCAATAATTCTTAACAAACTTGTGATAATACCCTATTAACCCGAGAAATCCGCACAACTGCTTTATGGTTGTGGGGACTTTCCATTCCTTAATGGCTTTAATTTTGTTAGGGTCTACCTTAACACCCTCATGAGATACAATACGACCCAGATATTCCACCTCTTGTACTCCAAAGAAATTTGGATGTTTTTTCATATAATTGTTTCTCCTCCAATAGTTTGAGCACCCTGTCAACATGTTGAACATGATCCTTCAAAGACCTGCTATAGATTAGTATATCATCAAAATATACTAGCACAAATTTTCTAAGGAAGGGTTTGAAAATGGAATTCATCAACCCTTGAAATGTAGAAGGTACATTGGTAAGGCCAAAAGGCATGACCAAAACTTCATAGTGACCCTCATGAGTGCGAAATATTGTTTTCGGAATATCTTCAGTCTTCATTCTAATTTGATGATATCCTGAACGAAGATCCAACTTGGTAAATTAAATTGCTCCATGTAATTTATCCAATAATTCATCAATCACGGGAATGGGAAATTTATCTTTAATAGTGAGCTTATTGAGCTCGCAATAATCCAGACACATGTGCCATGATCCATATTTCTTGTGCACCAATACTACTGGAGCAGAGAAAGAACTTTGACTAGGTTGAATTATACCAGCATCTAACATTTCAGCAATCATACGTTCAATTTTTCTCTTTTGGACATAAGGATATCTGTAAGGCCTGATGTTTGGAGGAACACTTCCTAGAATCAAATGAATAGCATGATCATGATCACGAATAGGTGGGAGTCCTTTGGGAGTATCAAACACCTTGGAATGATTGTCCAAGTCTTTTTGGAGATCTGGAGAAATAGATGATTTTGATGTTGGAACTTCCAGTGAGCATAATTGTGCAATTATGCCCTGTTTTTATTTCTTCAAAATTCATGACATTAGAGCTTATTATATTTCCTGGATTCCCTGCGATACCCCGTAATTCGATTTCCTTTCCTTCCGAAAAAAATTTCAAGAAAATTTCTTGAAAATTAAAAGTTACCGTCCCCAAAGATTGTAACCATTGTACTCCTAGTACAACATCAGCACTTCCCATTGGGATGGAAAGAATTGTACTATTCAATACATATTCCCCCATGGCTAGCTTGATATTATGGCATTTTCCAGAGAAATTTATAGTTCCTCCATTTTCAATCATCACTTGACATTTTGGTGCTGGGTATAAGAAACAATTCAATTCCTTGGAAACCTTACAATGAAAAAAATTATGGGTACTACCTGAATCAATCAACACTATTACCTTTTTCTTCTTGATATGTCCTTCTATCTTGAGATTTTAAGGAGTGGTAATTCCTACCAATGCATTACATGATATGGTCAGACTCATTTCTTCTTCTTCTAGGGTTTCTTCCTGGTGTATATCCTCTACTTTTGAATTTTCTTCTTCATTTTCTTCCTCCTATTCACAATCTATGTAAAATAATTTCTTCTAAGCGCACTTATGACCTTTAGTGTATTTTCTATCACAAATATAGCAAAGCCCTTTTGCTCTTTTTTCTTCCAATTATTGTGGTTTCAACCTTGTAGGTTGTAGAAGTCTAGGAGTAGCAACAATTCCATATTTATAGATTTGAGTGGTAGGCTTCCTTATCGCTATAATTTTACATTCAATTTTTCTTGCCAACCTGAATGCCTTCTCCAATGAACCAGGTTCCCAAATGCAAACTTCATGTTGGATGTTATCCTTTAAATTCCCTATGAAGACATCAATCCTGTGTTCCTCTGGAATATCAGTTACCCTTATAATCAATTTTTGGAAGTCCTTAATGTGCTCCAGCACTGAACCCTTTTGTTTGAGATTTATCAATTGGCTAAAGAAGGTGTTTCTCTTTGTATCCTCATAATGTTCTATGATTTCCTCCGTAAAAATTGACCAAGTGACAATTTTTTTATGAGAGCAAATCCATCGATACCATACAAATGTATTTTGTTCTAAATGTAAAGTTGCAATACGTACCTTTTGTGTGTTTTGCACATTATTGAGACCAAAATATTGCTCCATCTGTAGTATCCATGTTACGGGATCCTTGCCATCAAACTTCCTCATATCCATCTTCGGAATATAGTGGTTCTTCCATCCAACATTTTAGTTTATGAAATCGTGATTAAAATTTATTTTGTTCTTATCATGAGTTTCCTCTACTATATTTTTTCCATTATGAAACATTTCTTGTATCAGCTTTTTCAAACCTTCCATGTTTGCTTGTAGATCATTCTTCATGTTTTCCATGTTGTCTTTCATTTTTTCTTCCATGTCATCCATATTAGCTTCCATGCCAGCTTCCATTCCATCCATATTAGCTTCCATGCATTTCTTCAAACCATCCATATTCGCTTCCATGCCTTTCTTCAAAACTTCCATTTCATTTTTTGTTGCTCTTTGCGAGAGCGAAATTTGGTGCCCTTGCTCTTGTAATTTTGATAGATCATGTTGCAATTCTTCATCTTCATGAGTCATAGTAGAGTACTCTGAGAGCTTAATGGGTG
The DNA here is from genome assembly GCA_034641835.2 of Pinus albicaulis. Lineage (NCBI taxonomy): Eukaryota > Viridiplantae > Streptophyta > Pinopsida > Pinales > Pinaceae > Pinus > Pinus albicaulis. The sequence goes on from CM076579.1 coordinate 1,048,825,219, forward strand.
TTGAATTCTTTTTAGAAGGCATTTCAGAACCCAATACTAAAATATATGCTCAATAGGCCCTTGGAATCACTTCAAACTGATTTTTTTTTACACAAGACTTATGCAATTTGGAAAAAAATACACACCTTTTTCTTGATTTTGAGCTCGATATTGAAACTAAATTATCTCTATGATTTCGGATCTTCAATATCTGAAATTGTGTCCTGAGGTAGCCCTCTGAATCCTCTTTTGAATTCCACAGGTATGACCTAATTTGGATTCTTGAAGACAAAGTTGTGCCCAATCTCCTATGATGCCCTAATTATGGACTAGTTCAGTAGAGAAAACTTGTATGACTTGCCACGTGTCACTGTTTCCTCCTTCGGATCTGAAATTGATAGACAGGAAACTAAAGTCTGTGTACGTACGGCCAATTTTTACATAATTCCAATATGATGCTCAGAGAGAGAGTTATGAAGATTTTCCCACGATGACCTCTTTGAGATGAAATTCGAGAGGCTGAAAATCACTAACTTCCACAGATCATATCTCAAAAAATGTTGTGAACCAAGATCTGAAATTTTTTGAAGATGTTCCTCAGGATTTCGGCTTTGCGCTCTAAAAATTTTAGCTTCTGGACCTTTGTATAAAAAACGTTATAGCAAAAATTCCACGATGACCTGTTTGGAGAAGCAAAACCCTAGAATCCAAAGCTCTGATACCAAATGTTATGAAACCAACTCCAAAAATAGAAGAAAAGAGAGATCAACGCCTTAGAAATTAGCCACTTCGAGGGGGAAACCTCCAATACATTACATAAATTAACAATTCTTGGATGATACAAATGACAAAACCTCCTTTCTATATATAGGAGTCCATGGGGCCAGAATGTAATCCTAGTGGGGCCACAATGTAATCCTATCCAACCTAACAATAATAATTGAAGGGCACAATAATAACAATATGAGGGTTACAGGGGTACAAAAATAACAATAAGCGGGTTACACTAACAACAATAAGGGACTATACTAGTAATATAGGGACCTCACATCTGCTTTAATGGCAGCAGCCTTCTTCAAATGAACAAGACGAAGGCGTTGACGTATCGGTCTATCATCAGGGTAGAATTTAATTGTGTGTTCGATAATACTAGAATCTATGCCTGGAATTTCCTCATAAGACCAAGCAAATATATCTCAGAATTCACAAAAAAAGAGAGCAATAAGTTTCAAGTTCGGATGAAAAACAAGACATGTCGACATGAATGTTTTATACAATGCTAGGTTTGGTCGAAATATTGATAGAAATAGTTTAATCAATATTTGACAGCTTTTTCTCCGATTCGATGTCATTAATTGGAACAGAATTCGAAAATAAATCAGAGATCGTGGGATGATATAGCTCAATAATATAATCTTCGTTGTAATCTGGAAGACAGGAACGATGATGATAATCGTCCCATGGTTCTAATTTTGTCATCATGACATCCATAATGCTTTCATTATTCAACAAAGTGGATGAAAAATTATTAGGAGTACCAAAATCTAATGAACAATCGACCCAAACGGTCGGTGACGATGAATCAGGATGCACCACCCAAGCCATGAAAATTGATTTCTATGCAAACTCAATTGGGCTTGGCATTAGAAATTCACCCAGTGTATCAGCTTTAGAATAATTTTTAATCTTCCTTAAGTCAGATTAAGTGGAAGATATCATGCAGCAAGTCTCTATTCTTGCAATTTACGCTGACATCGCAGGCGACAGTAATGAAAAGGTGCCCATTAGGGAATAATATTTTAAGATCCCTACACCAATGTTTTGAAGTGCTAGCTGGGGTGTGTGAATTAACAGAATGCTTCCAATTACCTGATAATTAGAGGCAAATACAGAGAGTTGATTTATGACTGTGATAATGCCTTTATGAGGGAAGATGATCATTCAAAAGTAAGTAGAAACAATTGTAGTCATAATGTAAACCCATGGCCTTCCAAGTCAAAATTTTTATTCAAGGAGTCCATCAACGACCTCAGCTTTAAGAGTTACAGTTTTGGGCCCTAGTTCAACATGCAAGATATTGATGATACCGCAAGGCTTATATGTACGATCGTCAAAAGCTTTCAACATCTTAGGCGATTGAGATAAGCTAGAGGAGCCAAGTGAATTCCATCAATTGAGAGACATAATACAATTATATTATCCCTCATCAATAATAGTACAATGAACAAGGTGATTGAGAAAATTTACTTGGATTTAAAATGCTAATTCGGCTGGTAATTGTGGCACATAGCCCGTGTGATTAAAGACTACAAGTTTAGAATATGTCGGGTCGATTCCACCAATTTCTAACAACAAAGCTTGTTTTTGGGAGGGACAATTTTGAAGTACCTCAAGCGTCAACATAGCTAAAGGTGATTGAGCCAGATCTTCAACTATATTATAATTTTCAGTTGTGCGGGCTTGAGGATTAAACGTCGATTTGTGGACGACTCCCTTCGGCGGCTTTATTGTTAACTCTGGAATAGGAGTTGGCAGAATTGATTCAATAGATGGATTTGTGGTCGAGGTAGTAGGTTTATCAGTAGCCTGACTACCGTAATATTTATTTCATGTAGACACCAAAACATCAGTTTTTGGCATTGTGACAGATAGCATAAGCACTTGGGAACTAGAATCGAGATCCGTAGCAACCATGTTTATATCTGGATTCAGAAAAGGATCTGTCAACATAGCAGATGTAGCCGAGGTCTTAAGAAATTTTGAGACTTCGGCACAGTGAGGACAGTCTCGAACAAACTGATCCTCATTACATATCAAGCAAGGGTAATGAGGTTTCTGATAATCACCAAATTATAGATCAGATGATCGTTCCTGAGGGGTTGAATTTTTCTTTTTCTTCACTTTCCCCTTTTTCTTGCTTCCGGGTTGCTTGTCACTTTTGCCTTTGTCAAATGACACGACATGTATTTCTAAAGAAGGTGCAGGATCAGATGTAGTAGAGGTGTGAGTGTTTTCAGAACTGATCATATTGTCACTGGCATGAGAGTCCTTACCAGATGGAGGAGGAACAGTAAAATTTGATAGCGGGGCATTTGGAATTTTCTCATATAGCATTCCAGACTGAGTACAAATCAAATCTAAGTACTGGGCATGAGAAATTACCTTCTCTTCAGTGCAACGCCGCCTTTAGCCACATCATCGGTGATAGATAGCAGCAAGGACTTAATAAACCACTCAGCCAAAATATGATCTGGAACAAATGTTTTAACCATTCGACAACGACGACGACACTCATGAATATGGTCATAAATGTGAGTAGCAGTTGTCTGTTTAAATTTTTTCAGCAGTTCCATTCCAGTTTCATATCGTATGGGTAAATGGAAGTGGGTTAAAAAGGTAGTGGTTAAGGTAATAAATTTATCATAAGAAGCTCATGGTAATTCAATATACTACTTTGCAAATGGACCAGTAAGCGTACGCTGGAAAAGACGTAGTCTAACGGAGTTGTCATTTAAGGAGTTTGATGAGCACCACAAATGATAAGTCATAACATTCATTGATGGGTCTTCTCCAGGGTTTCCATTGAATTTAGGAATTTCGGAGGGTAATTTATGTGGTATCACTGGCCACCAAGGAGAATATTTTATGGGATCATTGGTAAGACAGTTTAAATAAGGTAATTATAAATTTGCAACAAAGGGCAACTGTCGATTCAAGTCAAGTTGAGCATAACCAGGATATGATGGAATTTATTTGGAAATAAGCCTGTATGCACCAGCATAAGGCATTTGCTTCTAGTAACCTAGATAGGGGTTTTTTTGATGACCAAATGCTTGAGGGATCTATTGACCAAGACCTGGGTAGGCTTCTTATTGTTGGAATTGTTGTTGTGGAATTTGAGGTTGTGGTTTTCAAGGTGAATGCTCACCAAATTATAACCCAAACCCAAATAGATTGGACCCGGTTGTGAATAAGTAAGACTAGTAGGAGCCTGTGACATCCCATAAAAGGGAAATCCAGCATGTGGTTGTAAGATTCTAGATACGAGTGGTTGTTGTAAACCAGCCGAAAGAGGTGGAGTCTGGAGGCCCAATACTTGAGGGTAATCGGTTGAAGGACCCACCTAAGATAGTTGAGGTACAACCAACTGACCGTGTAAAATGGGTAATGAAGTATTAACAGGTGGGTTATATGTGGGAACTACAGGTTGAACTAGTTTATATGAATGCACAATCGTTTGTGGTTGAATAATAAGGATAGGCTGCCACTGACAAACAGTCATTCCAACAATTGGGTGACCATAAAATGACGAAGTACTGTCAAAATGGGTGACCATAGGTTGCCCACCAGGATGAGGAGTATAATAAGATGGAATATATTGATATCAAAATGGTGGGAGTCCAATCGAGATTGAACTGGATGGAATGTACCTAGATGGACCAGCTTGATGTTGCACTGAAGATGTGTATAAAGGATCAAGTTGTTTAGTACTCATTAGATATGTACCAGATAAGATACTATAAGATGACATGGGTGAAGTCCGTGGATTTGAGGAGGCACTAGAGTAGGTTCCAAATAATGATTGGTAACCCAATGGGATGGATGGACCACCATAAATATGTGACTCAGGTGACGTGGTAAACATCGACGGAGTAGAAACAGTAGATGTTGTCGCAACTATAACAAACGGTACATTCAGAGATTTCTACTTAGCCATGGTCAAATGTCCCAGTGTATACCCTATAGTATCTACGGGAACTTGAATTGAAACAGGATCAACAAAAGCAGTGTAATTCAATCTAGGAATAGACTCGTAAAGATAAAGCCCCAACCCAAAATGAGTTGTAGTTGAAGGGTGTGTTTCTTTTTTAGGTTCTTCCTCAATTGAATCAAACCAAGTGGAATAATTTCGTCGTCAGGCCCGAGATATATTTCAGGTGGTTGACTGTGCGATAAAAGATAAGACTCTGTTATCGTTCTATAATTTTAAGATTGGCAAGAATTATTATATAGGACAACATCAAAACCACTTTGGAGCCTAGGATCTAGCCCTCCTAGACTCAGAGAGGGATCTCTCTTTTAGATTTAGCTTTATTTAATGAATATGATATTAGGGTAGTTATGATGATTGTAGGGATTACTTTTTTATTGATTGTTTGGTTGGATTATTAGATCTATTTAAACTAATTCAATTGGGCTATGGAGTCATAAAAGGCTGGGTTGTTGCATCAAATTTTAAAGAGCATCCACAAGGCAAGCTAACTACACTTACTGTATCTTAAAACATAATGAATTATGAGATGAAATAAATAGTGAATTCAGTAATGGTTAAAAATCAATTAACAATTTATTAACCAGACTTTAGAAGAAAAACATTTATATTGTAAATACATCCAGAAATAAGGTTCTCTTAACAACAAATCTTAATCTTCATATTTATGCTTTGCAATTAGATTTAAATGATGCACTGAGAGAAAAAACAATGGAAAAAATTAACACATAAAAGAAATAAAATCACCAGATAAACATAGCTCAAGTATCCTATAAAAGGTCTTTTATTATTTATGCTCCAGCTTCAATAAAAATACAATCCTCCAATAGAAAAGTTTTACAATCTTGGGTCCAACCCCTGGTACTCAAAATGTGTGTAGTATTTAACTGAATTCTAAAATGATTGACGAATCTACATAGGCAATCTATTATTAATTACAAAATAAGAAAAATGCGTCTAATGTGACCACGAAATGGACACATGAGATAACTTGGACATCTGGCCCTTTTCTTCATAAATTTGTTGCTGCTTGATTCGATCTCGTGATGTACTTGATGATTTGGCTGATCTGGTGCTATGCTAATCTAGCGGATACACTGACCTTCGCCCTTCTTGGTATTCACACAGTTTTTCCCATTGCTGCTCATTTGGAATCTTTATCCTAATTACTTTTTGATGGATTTCATCTGTCACTATAAATCTAACGAAAGTGGGCCTCAAAACAAAAATGTGTTTAAATTCATTTTGGATGAATATATTGTTGCTCATGGCTTCAAGAAAATCTCTTCCAGTCATTGCTCCTCTAATACCTGAAAACTTGGTTGTATCCGTAGCAATGTATTTTAGTTCCTTTACATAGTCGTCCCTGGAAATAAGCTTATCATTTATCACAAACAGTGAAGGTAACCCTCTTTTGGTCAGTGGCTCGATTTTGTTAAAGAATCTACTGACAGCAATTTCTAAATTATGGAATTTTTCCTCCAACTGTGTGACCAAACTTTTCTTAGTGAGTACCTTCTTGACCTCCATAATTTTTGTTGTTTTGTCTTCAACTCCAAGTTCCTCCAATTCATACCTGCTCTTTGAATTTAAAAAACTAATGATGTTTTTTGAAGTCTTAGGCATGTCCCCAAGGTCCTTGGTGACCCTAGCTATGGCATCATTTACCTTTTCAATGAGTTCCTTCCATTCAAATATGATTTGAATAGAATTCCATATTTCATTCATAGATTCGATATTACTTTTCCATATGATCTCCTTTGCCTGGAAAATGGTGTGACCAATGGAAGCTTCCTTCTCTGCTTTCTACATTCTTTCAATTTATTTTTGGGCTCTTTGCACTTCTATTTGATGTGCATTTTCAGATATTATCTTTTGATCCTTCAAGGTATTAATTTGTGCTTCCAGTTTTTTAATCTCCTATGTTTGGATGGACATATTCTCCATGGCTTTAGCCAGTTGTTCTGTACCACTTGATGTACCTGTATTTGTTGAGGTTGTTGAAGGTATGACTACAATAGGAACATCCTCTAAGGGAATTGTTGAGCCCTAGAATTGCCTTCACTTTTACAAACCTCCACTTCATTTCATCATTCTTTTATCACTTCATAAGCCTAAAATCAATGAAGAATGATTAGGATTGCTTAAAGGTTACATGAAATTGATTAACATATTGTATTTTCATGGTTTTTGTTGTTTTAATAATTTTGTGCAAAATAGCTACAGAATACAGGCGTTTCGTAGTCGATCAGGCGTTCCGCAGCTATTTTAGTGTTTAAACAGGTTACAGGTGTCTTCTGAGGGAAAGACGTATATGGTTAGACTCCAAAACTCTCTTGCATCATTCCTTGTCCTCCATGAGGCCTGAGAAAAAATCTGGAAGTGGTTATGCATGTGGACAAAGCCAAAACCAAGAAGCAAACTTCTATAAGGAAAAGGACTCTTGAGGTGTCTTCAACAAAATACGAGTCCTCAACAGGAGTTTTAGTTTGATTTTGATTATAAAAGACACCTATGCCTACTTCTACTCAATTTCAGTTATGTATTTGCTTATAAAAATAACTCGGTGAACCGAGAAACAGTTAGTTGATGTTTTGTTGTTAGTTTTCAAAGACTGTGATACTTTGTTTCTGAAGCATTTTATTTTAATAAAAGAAGTATAACTTCGATGCATGATCTGAAGCAACGTAAGGAGTTAAGGATTCATGTGCCAAACTGATGGTAGAGGGCCCCTACTATCCGAAAAGGCTTTTGCATATTTTCTAGATAAGTGACCTTTAACTCTGTTTTGTTCTTAACTTAGGCAGTTTTCTAAGTTTATCCTCTTGCATCATGTCTTACGTCATTTACTTACATCAAATATTACAGTCAATCTTGTTCTCATGAGCTGTTCCAATATATCACTAATATGTGAATAAGATCTAGCTGTAGTACTTTGATTTAATTTTATTTTAGTTCTGTTCATTGCATTTCAGTTCTGCTAGTTAATTGCATTTTAGTCCTGTTAATTATATTTAAAAGACCCTCATTATTTTATAAGTTGCTCTTGTTCTCAACTTCTTCTAACACATCACTATTATAAGAACAAGAATTAGTTATATTATTTTGAGTTCTTGACTGTTTTGCAGTTATGTAAGAGATTCTCATGATTTTACAAACAAGTCTTTTTCCCAAGTTGTTCCAAGAAATCTCTAATCTTTGAATTAGGCTTAATAGTAACATTGTGAGTGGCAGAATGAGTTAATTTTAGTGTCATAATTTATTTTAGCACAAGATTCTTTACTGTGTCATAGATGATCTTTTTCTCAAAATGTTCCAATAGACTTCTAACCATGAATAAGATTTCTCTGTGATGTTTTAAGTTGTTGTTTACTAAAGAGAACCTCATTACATCAAAACTAATCATTTTCTCAGTTTGTTCCAATATATCTCTAATGAAGCGAATTGGACTAATTTTAATGTTATGAGTTACTTTATTAGCAGCTTTACAATCTGTGGATTAGCATTCTCTGTTCTTTTTATCATTCCTAGTTTAGAGTAGATCTTATTTTGTATTAGTGCATTCAGTAACTTTTCTTTGCTATTAATTTAGTTTTTCACCTTAGCATAAAATAACAGTAAACATAAAACCAAAAACATTAGAAAAACATTGAACACAACAAAGTAGGAAGAGGTTACTTAGGCACATATGGTGCACTTCACTTCAACAGTTTACTAGCCCTGGTTGACAATTTATGTTATCAATTTAGGAACACTAAGTTGAGCACAAACATTTTGGCGCCGTTGCCGGGGAAGTGTAACTAGGTAACCTTATTTCTTACATCCAAAAAAAAATATTTCAATCACCTACCACACCCACTATATCATGTGGTGCAGTAAGAGCCACACATCCACATCATGAATTCATATTTTTGCAGGTAGAAGAAGAGGTGACAAAGGAGGATGAAGAAATGGATGGAGATGATGACAATGAGGAAGATCCTTTTGGATTTCCCATTCAATAAACTGATATCAATGTTCAAATGAAGAACATCCATCCATCTGTACTTCCTAACTTCAAAGGTATGAGATCAGATGACCCGGAAACCTTTATTTTTGAATTTGAAATAATTTGTAGATCTTATGGCTACTCATTGCATATGCAAAAATTGAATTTGTTTCCAGCAACATTGAAGGATAGAGCTCTTAGATGGTTCATGACTTTAGGAACAAATTCTATAAGGACATGGGATGATATGAAAAGAGTATTTTTGGAAAAATATAAAGGTTATTGCATGCACCATGACCTTAGAAATTAAGTCTTTAAGATGAACCAAAAAGAGGATGAAAGCCTAGAAGATTTAGTGGAGAGATTTACTTATAATATCAAAAGATCTAAATTGCATAATTTAGGATTAGATGCATTAAAAACTCTCCTACTAAATGCTATAAAGGATGAATGGATTGATCTTCTTAATCTTGTGGGAAAAGGAGATGTTTATCGATTATCATTTCAAGAAATTTGTGAACCATGCAAGAACATATCAAGAGGAAAAGCAAAGTGTGTAAGATCCCCTCAAGATCCATTTATGGCAAGAGTAAGTAAGTCAGCATCAAGATTGGTAAGTCAAACTGAACCTAACAATTTGCTAAACATTCTTGGTAATTTAAATGAACAAACTGACATGCTAAGAATGCAAAACAAGAAAAAAGTTGCTTCATTCATATTTTGCCCTAAATGTAGAAAGAAACATGCTTTGCATGAATGTCCACTTGATAACATTAAAATGTGTAAAATTTGTGCAGGATCACATACTACTGAAGATTTCCCATCATTACCAGGGTTGAGGGCAATTTATCATAATGATAATGGAGCAAATCAAGCACAAAAGCAACTTTTTTATGTAGCTCGAAGAGGACTATGGCAGCCTCATCAACCCAATACGATGAAATATCCTTATGCACAGTATCAAGGTTATGCACAACAATCTCAATCCCAACCTCAAAACCAATCTTGGCAACAAAGTTGGCAAATGCCCTATAAAGGAAATCCACCATATCCTCAATCTTTCCCTATATATCCTCAATACCATCATCAATGTTATTCATACCACTCACCTCCACCACAACATCAATATCACCCTCATTTGACCTCAATTCAACCTTTCCCATTATCATCCACACAAGCACCCCAAAAATTCATTCCCACTCCACTACCTCCACAACCATTTAATATCCCCAACAATAAAACACCTCAATCAACTTACAATTTTGAGGTATTGCAAAATGATTCACTAGCTATCATTGAAGAACAACAACCAGAAGAAGAATACTCAGATAAGGTCCAAGAATCATGGATGTCTATTGATAAAGAGAAGATATTGGAACCAGAGATTGAAAAGTCTCATGCATGCCTATCACTAGATTCTATGAATGAAGATTACATCTCCGAAGACTTGCATTTCATGATAGAGGAAAGACAAGGAAGACAAGATTACATTGAATCTTGGTTCAATTCAGTCATCAGATCCCAATGCTCAATTATTCAATATCTTCTGACATCATCTAAATCAAGACAGTTGGCATCTCATATACTGGTACATATCAAAGAGTATCTTTCAAACCTGCATATGAGTTTATCTATCATCTTGTTACAAACATGGTTCCATTGGAAGTATTCATATACTTGAACAAGATTTTCTTTTTCAAGTAGAGTAGGATATATATATAAAAAAAAAAAAAAGTAAAGAGAAAAATAAGTCCTATTGTGAAAACCAGCTTGTTGGTGCAATTGGACATGAGCTTTGCTTGAAAACCAGGAAACTTGCGAGCAAAGTTCACAATAAGCTCTACAATTTCATGATAGTTTCAATCTTTCATGGTTTTTCAAATCATTTTTGGTTCTATGCTCGAGTTGGATGATGTGGAGTTCCTTAAGGTCCACCTTCCAAAAAATCTTGTCCCATCGACCTCAACACTTTATCTGGGATCAAGATTAGATATTTTCCCCTGTTCACACATGACAGTGCTAGATCCAGTTATTATTATGATCCCTTTCAACATCTAGAGGGAATTTATGCCTATTTAAGATATGTATGGGCCTCTTTACCCATTTATTCATCTAACTAGGTGTAAAAATCAAAATCAATATTCCTATTAGCTGCATGCTAATTTAGGAATATTATACATTTTTTCATCATTCTTTGCAAGGTGCATTTAAGTTTGCAGACCCAAATATCTCTTTTTTTTTAATGAAATTTTAACCTATTCTTTCCCTTATTCCTTCCATTGACTCAGTTTAAACTGTTGAGTCAATTTTATTTCTTCCTAACTATTGATTTTCCAAGATTGAACTATTTGGCAAATCTTTATTTTCTAAACTATCCAACAAAAATTTGAAATTGTTCAATTCATGCTTAGACTGTATGAATTGAACCAACTAATCTAGTTAGTAGTGGCATTTTGATTTGCAATACTTTCAGTATTATTCTTTTTTGGGGTTTTCTTTATTTTGTTTTCTCTTTTTTTTTTATCTTTTTTCAATATACCATCTTATATTTTTCTTTTTCTTTTTCATATTTTCTTGGAAATCATTTAAATATTGAAAATCATGTACAATATGGAATTGCAACTTGAAATACTCAATCACCTTGAGATCCTATAATTTATAGGATCCTAAAAATGGCTCCAGCTGGGGATGGCACTTCTCCAAGTGAAGTGTTAAGAACCTAAGATCAGTAGCCTTGAGTACTCCATTTTCTACAAAGTCTTCATCTGATTTCTTTTTCTATTTTATGACATCTCATCAAACCAGGCTTAGGGCCTTCTCTACAGGCTTCAACCTTTGTTAATGAATTATCCAAATCACAAACTGTAAAACAATGGTATTTGCTATGATGAAAGATCAAATTGTATTCTTAAGAGAAGTAATGCTTCAGCATCTTGCCATTGACAGGACTTCCAGGTATCTCTGTTCCATCTAATTCCTTAAGGAAATAGGCATTGTTTCCTTTGAAAGCCTCAGTAATGTATGGCCCTTGCCAAAGATTTTCAAATTTTCCATATTTACCTTTGTCTTCTCTTCTGGAATCCCATTTCAAAACTTTTTCACCTAGATTAAAATCATCAGACTTTGTTCTTTTATCAAAAAAATTCTTGATATTTTTTTGAATCACTTGAGTCCTGTTATAAACCTCTTATCTAGATTTTTGTAATTGAATAGTTTGATTTATTCTTCTCTGTACATCATTTGGTTCAAATTGTATCTCCTTAATCATCTTCATGACTGTAACTCCTAAAGAGGAAGGAAAAATTACATCTATTCCATAGACCAAATGGTATGGAGACATGCCAATTGATTTTTTGGTAGTAATTCTATCAGCCCAAAGTGCATTGACCAACCTATTATGCCATGATTTCTTATTGTCTTCCAAGAGGTTTTTGATGATATTCACCAAAATTTTGTTTGAAGATTCAGCCAATCCATTACCCTGAGGGTAATAGGCTATTGAATGCCCCAAATTTATATGGTATTTATGACAAAAATCAACCATTTTCTTGGACTTGAAGGCTGCAGCATTATCAGTGATGAGATTTCTATGACAACCAAATCTAGAAAGGATATTGGTTTCAATGAATTTAATAATGACAGAATCAGCGGCATTTCTGGAAGGAGTGGCTTCTATCCATTTGGTAAAGTAGTTTGTGGCAGTAAGAATCCACTTGTTTTGGGTAGAGAAGGGAGGATGAATTTCACCAATGAAATCTAATCCCCATTGTTGGAAAGGGATCTCAATAGAAATGGGCTTTAAGGGCAAGGGAAAAAATTTTCTCTTTCCTTCAAAAATTTGGCACTTGTGACAGCAATTACCATCTTGTGGATGTCTGGAAAAAGGGTAGGCCAATAGAAACCAGCTCTAAGGATATTATTGGCAGTGGTTTTCCAATAAACATGGCCACCACAGTCACCTTCTTGTAATTCTTGCATAACTTTATCTGCACCATATTTTAGCAAACATTTGAGTAAAACACCTCCAACTTCTTTCCAGTATACGACATTTTCTAGAATGCAGAATTTGACATATTTCAAATTTATAAATCTTTCTTTAGTTTTGGACAAACCAGGAGGAGCATTCAAATTAAACAAAACATATAATATATCTGCATACAAGAGAGAATTTAAGAATGATTCATCAATTAGTGGAGTCGCCAGTTCCTCTTGATCATCCAATGAATAGACCATGTTAATATCTAGTGCATGAAAATTTGATTCGGCCATCAATTTGGCTAAACCTTGTCCTTTGACCAATTTTGTAGGTTTGATTTCCAAATCATATTCCAAAATAATAGCAATCCATTTGCCTCTTTTTCCATTAGGACCATTCTGCCTTAAAATGTCTTTGATTACTGCATTAGGCACATAAGCAATAATATGTGAATGTAAAATGTAAACTCTGAAATATTTTAATTTTTTGACCAGAGAAAAGGCATGTTTTTCCATGATGTTGAACTTTAAAGATGCATCTCTCAAGGCTTTGCTAAAGAATGCTATTGGTTGTTCATGTCCTTCATTGTTTTTCTACAATAATAAAGCAACAATAGTATGTTCAGATGCAAAAGAAAAAACTATGAAGTCTTTGGTAAAATCTGGGCTGATTAGAATTGGATATTTTGTTAATGATTGCTTGACTAGATCAAAATATTGTTTAGCTTCAATATCCCACTTAATTTTTTAATCTTTTTTAAGCATGTTGGTTATATTTCTCAAAAGTTCTGCAAGATTGTGTATGAATATCCTTAAAATTTTGATTTTACCAATGAAAGATTGAAGTTCTTTGAGGTTCCTGGAATGACTGATTTTGAGTATACCTTCAATCCGGCTAGGGTCCATTCTAATTCCATCTTTAGAAATAATGTGACCAAGCATATTTCCTTCTTTAAGGCCAAACAATGTTTCTCTAGGATTTAGGAAAATTCAAACCTTCTACATTTTTCAAAAACTCTTCTTAGATGTGCCAAGTGTTCTTCATAATTTTTTAAATATACAGTAATTTCATCAAGATATAAAATGAAATGGCCAATTTCATCTATAAAAGCAATGCCCATGTCTCTCTGAAAAGTGGCACCAGCATTCATTAATCCAAAGGGCATTTTCACATAAATGAAATTCCCCCAAGGTGTAGTAAAGGTTGTTTTGTCTTGATCATTAGGATGCACTAAAACTTGATTATATCCTGAAAATCCATATAACAAAGAGATCCTACTGGACCCTACTACCCTCTGCAATATGTGGTCCATTTTTGGTAAGGGTGAGTTTTCCTTAAGGGATACTTTTCTCAGATTCCTAAAGTCAATGCAAAGTCTGATTTCACATGTTTTCTTTCTTGTAGGCACAATGTTGGATACCCATTTAGAATATCTAAGTGGAACTATGATTTTGGATTCATATTTTTTCTTCATTTCTTTCTCAACCAAGGGCATTAAGACAGGATTTATCCTATGCATTTTTTGTTTCAAAGTTTTTTTATCCTCTTTGATTGGAATTTTGTGTTGAATAATGCTAGTATCATAATATTTTAGGTCCTCATAACTCCAAGAAAATACATATATGAATTCCTTAACAGAGCTATATACCTTTTTTTGTAACTATAGGTAGTGATTTTGACAATTTTATCATCTTGGGGCTTTGTTCATTGCCTATGTTACGCTCTTCAATGTTTGTCCCAGTTGGTTCCTTTTTGGTTTCTTGTGCATGTCATTGAAGTCAAATAGTTCTTCTAAAGGGACAAGCCCTCTAGGAAGGATATTATCCTTGAGTTGAAGTACTTCAAATTCTGCTTTTCCTGGGTCTTTATGTATTTTTGTTTCATGTACATTTTTATTTGCTGAAATATTTACATCAGAAACAGCAGATTGTTTATCTACACTAATTTGTGCATTAGAGTGACTATCTTCTTCACAATCTAAGTCTATATTTCTATCCTCAAATTCATCCTTTGATTGTAAGAAACTTTCACTTTTTTGTCATTACCAAATACTTGCCAGTATCTCATGTTATCACGCACAGATGGATGATGTTTAACCTATACTATGTATTGTCTATTTTGGTGAGGCAATTGACATGTGCTTGATGAAAAGGCTAAACCATTTGCTTGATTTCTTGGAATAACAGCCAAATCATATTCTTCAAATGTTCTTAAGAAATCAAGAACATCATTTTTGTATGCTCTCAATCTAGGATGTTTTGCAAAATATTGTTCTTTAAATTGTTTTATGATTAGTTCAGAATCACCATGGACATAAATCCTCTTAGCTCCTAATCTTTTCAGCAATTATAATCCTAAGAGTAGGGCTTCATATTCTACCATATTGTTGGTGCAATGGAAATTTTGTTTGTAGGAGTGACCCTCTACATGATTGTTCCTTGCATTATATACCCAAATACCTACTCCTGAGCCTGCTTTGCCACATGAGCCATCAAAACTCATATTCCAAAGAGGTTCATTTTTAGGGTCTTGTTG
This sequence comes from Pinus albicaulis, assembly GCA_034641835.2. Lineage (NCBI taxonomy): Eukaryota > Viridiplantae > Streptophyta > Pinopsida > Pinales > Pinaceae > Pinus > Pinus albicaulis. The sequence continues at coordinate 1,048,840,468 of CM076579.1, forward strand.
TACAATTTGTATTTGGTTGTCATGTTTTTCATTAAGATCATTTTCTACGTGAGTAACCTATGTGTCAATGCCTCCATCATTATAAATAATAAAGGAGTCAAGGTCGGTATGGACAGAGTACAGAGGATAGTTATGTGGTTTTTCTTGACTACTCACCATGTACTTCATTAAGGTTTCCCTACACAATCTTCTTTTTTTACCAAACGCTGGTATTGTGGCATAAGTCATATCCATTTGAAGGGTTCCTTGCAACTTCGCTCCCCATGAGCATGATAAAAGCATGCCATACTTTAGAGGGATGTCAGCTACTACTATATCCATCACAAGACTCTTTGCTGGTATCTAAGCTAAAGTGACACAAAGATAAGACCTAGGCATCTAACTTTGCTAGAATCAAATGAGTACAAATATTTGTAGTGTCTAGTAATTTCAAGGCCAAGCTTCTCCATAAAAGCCTTTGGCATAATATTATGTGATGCACCTAAATCCAACGTGGCATTATGGATAATTTTGTCATGAACATTAAGACTGACATAAAATGGAGGGACACCTCCTTCTTGGGGTTTACCATCAACTTATGGCCCAAAAAAAAGTTCGGGTTAATCATCATTTAAATTAACAGTATCATTAATTTCCCCTATGTTTAGTACCTTTATGACCTGAGACCTATACACATTCTTGTTTATCAATTCAATGAGAGGAATAGAAATTTTCAGTTTAGCAAGTTCATTCTCAATGCTGACTGGTGTTTGAACTTTGAGCATATTTGAAAATTTGTTTCTTTCAGCCACTACTTTTTTGGTAAGTTCAGTTTGTTGGCTCGTACTAGGGATATCAGTTTGGGCAGTTTTGGCAGGGGTATCAATTTTTCTCCATGTAATGCTTTTTGTGTTCTTCTTTTCTGAGATGTTTACACTTTTCTTTGAATTTTCTGATGTCTTATTGAGATCAGATTCAGAGACCTTTTTGGTAGAGTTTTCGGAATTATTTTTATTGGAATTATCAAAGTTTTTCTTACTTCTAAGGTTATACTATCCGTGAACTTCCATGACAACATTCTCAAATTCTTGTTTATAATCATCAGATTCTCCATATTCCAATTATGTTTGAGTTAATGAAAATAATTATTGTTCTTCTTGAGTGAGAAAAACATAGTCATCTTCATTAATTCCCATCAATTTTATTTTATTTTCTTCTACTTCTTCAAATACTCCCTCATCCTCATCAGCATAATTCTCTTGGAATGGAGACCTAATTTTCTTATCAAAACCTCTTTTTTCTCTCTGTCTTATCTGAGGAGGGTTTCTTCTAGGATTTTGATTTCTGTTTTGAGGAGCTATTTGATTTTCCCTGGGAATAGTTATCTCGTTTAGATTAATCATCTCCATCATTCTCTGCATAGTTATAACCAATGAGTCAATTTTAGCATCAGATGTGGAGGTTGAAGGTTCTTCTCTTATAGTAACTCTTCTCTCTGTTCTCATTCTTGCTCTTTTTGCTAACAGGTTGGCTTCTACACTCACTGCATCCCTCTGCATTTATTCTAATGTGGCTGAGTTTCTTTCTCTTAGCTGATAAGACATTTCTGGCTCAAAACCATCTGGAAATTTAACTAAGGCTAAACCTTGTGGTGGTTTTATACGAGCAAGTATTGCATTATATAAACTGTTGAATCTGGTGCAATAATCTTGAACACTTTCAGCTCATCCCCTCCTAATGTTTTCATATTCAGATAAAATTTGAAGAGGGTTCTTTTTTACTTCCTAACTATTGAGGAATGTTTTATGAAATGTAGGGATGTCATTGATGTTATTTGCAGGTAAATCTTTAAACCATTTTCTAACTTCTCCACTAAGACTCTGAGCAAACATTCTTAACTTAACACTTTCTTCATCTACCTCTTGAAGGTAAAAACAGTCATTTTTTTTTTCAACATGTTGTTGGGAAGTTACAGGACCAGTTCCATCATATAATGTAATTTTAGACTGGTAATCATTTGGCATAGCTGCCAATGGTGCTGGAAACACCAATGGGGCATACCTAGCTGCCATGATTGGTGGAGGTGGTGGAGGAAGGTGGACAGTGGACGAAATAGGATGGATGATGAGAGGAGATGTGTGTGTGGAGGTTTGAGTACTCTTATGAGGAAGGATAAAAGAAGTAGTGGGGATTATAGAATCAGTAGGACTAATTGACTTAAGATGGGAATCCTGATAGATAATAGAAGAATTTATTATAGTCAATGTCATTAGTTCTACAGATTGTTGAAGGTAAGCATCATCAACAGCTGAAGTAAACTCTGTTACCAAATCTTGGAGGGTGTCAAAATCTTGGAGAAGCTGAAGATTAGATTGAATTTGTGAATAATCTTTCGTCACTGGACTTTGTTGCAGAATAATGAATCAAATATTGTTTGGTCTATCCAATTCTCATATTTAGTCCTAAATAAACCTTGTTCAAAGTGTAAATCAAACTAAATGTCTTGTAAGGTAAAAAAAATTTCAGGGAGGGAGTTTTCTCTATGAAGAAATCTGCTACTTGTTTGACTCTCGGTTCTAGGATTTTTTCTTAAAATTTTCTTAGGATTGTTCAGTATAGTAGGAGGATTTGGATCAGGATGGGATCTAGTAGAGATTCTTTTAGGAGCCAAAATTCAGATCTGAAGCACAAACAAACTGATTATTTACACAAACTCAAAGAAAAACAATCTTAGAAAATACTTCTATCATACAATGCTTTTTAACTGGGGTTTCTGAATTCAAATGAAATGTCCAGTTTTTTAGTAGCTCCCCAATATGGTTGCCACTATGTTATTGTTCTATAATTTTAAGATTGGCAAGAAAAATTATATAAGACAACATCAAAACCACTTTGGAGCCTGGGATCTAGCCCTCCTAGACTTAGAGAGGGATCTCTCTTTCATATTTAGCTTTGTTTTATGAATCTGATATTAGACTAGTTATAATAAGTATAGGGATTTCTTTTTGATTGATTGTTTGGTTGGATTAGTAGATCTATTTGAACTAATTCCATTAAGCTATGGAGTCATAAAAGGCTGGATTTTTGCATCAAATTTTCAAGAGCATCCACAAGGCAAGCTAACTATGCTTATTGGATCTTAAAACATAATGAATTATGAGATGAAAAAAATAGTGAATTCAGTAATGGTTAAAAAGAAATTAACAATTTATTAACCAGACTTCAGAAAATAAAATAAATAAATAAATAAAAATTGTATTGTAAATACAGACAAAAATAAGGTGCTCTTAACAGCAAATCTTCATCTTCATATTTCTTCTTTACAATTAGATTTAAATGATGCACTGAGAGAAAAAACAGTGGAAAAAATTAACACAGAAAGGAAATAACATCACCAGATAAACATAGCTCAAGTATCCTGTAAAAGGTCTTTTATTATTGATGCTCTAGCTTCAAGAAAAATACAATGCTTCAATAGAAAAATTTTACAATCCAGGGTCCAACCCCTAATACTTAGAATGTATGTAGTATTTAACTGATTTCTACAATGATTGTCGCATCTACATAGGCAATCTGTTATAAATTACAATATAAGACAAATTCGACTAGTTTGACCACGAAGTGGACACGATGAAATAAATTTGACATCTGGCCCTATTCTTCAAAAATTCATTGTTGCTTGATTCGATCTAGTATTGTGCTGGTTGAGTTGGCTGATCTGGTGTTGTGCTGATCTGGCAGATATGCTAGCCTTCACCCTTCTTGGTATTCACACAGTTTTTCCCACTACTGCTCATCTAGAATCTTTATCCTAATCACTTTTCAATAGATTTCATTTGTCTCTGTGAATCTAATGAAAGTAGGCCTCAACACAAAAATGTGTTTAATTTCATGTTGGATGAATATATCATTGCTCATGGCTTCAAGGAAATCTCTTTCATTCATTTCTCCTCTAAGACCTGCAAACTTGGTTATATCCTTAGAAATGTCTTTTAGTTTCATCACATAGTCCTCCCTAGAAATAAGCTTATCATTTATCACAAATAGTGAAGATAGCCCTCTTTTGGTCAGTGTCTCGATTCTGTTAAAGAATCTGCTAACAACAATTTCTAAATTATGGCACTTTTCCTCCAACTATGTGACCAAACTTTTCTTAGTGAGTACCTTCTTGACCTCCAAAATTGTTATTGTTCTGTCTTCAACTCCAAGTTCCTCCAATTCATACCTGCTATTTGAATTTATAAATCTGATGTTGGTTTTTGCAATCTCAGGCATGTCAGCAAGCTCCTTGGTGACCCTAGCTATGGCATAATTTACCTTTTCAATTAGCTATTTTTGTTCAAATATGATTTGAATAGAAGGCCATATTTCATTCATAGAGTCGATTATACTTGTCCATATGATCTCCTTTGCCTGGAAAATGGTGTGACCAATGGAAGCTTCCTTCTCTGCTTACTGCAATATTTCATGTGCATTGTCAGATCTTATCTTTTGATCCTTCAAGATATTAATTTGTGCTTCCAGCTTTTTAATCCCCTCTGTTTGGATGGGCATATTCTCCATGGATTTAGACATTTATTCTGTACCACCTGATGTACCTATATTTGCTGAGGTTATGGAAGGTATGATTGCAATAGGAACAACCTCCATGGGAATGATGGCCATTTCTGCTGCTTTTTCCTTTTCCTTAACCAATTTCTCCATTTTTGTCTCCATCTGCTTTAGCTATGCTGACTGTTCCATTATCAGCTTCATCATCTCTTATTTTTGTACCTCATTCTGCTATATGTCCTTTGTTAGAGGGTCTTCGGTACTTGAAATTTTAAGCTACTTTCTTATGGTTTCTATGTCTGCCTTTTTCCTTTTCAGGATCTCCTCTACTGCCTCTACATTTGTTGGATCATACCCAATATTCACAACTAAATATTCACAACTAAATCCTCTAGGGATTTGATCTGTTATCCTTTATAAGAGAAGAAATATTTTCCATCTTGAGGTGGGACTAAATATTGGTCAATGATACCTACAATTTAGACATACTCATTGTAGTGCTAGTCAGTGTGGATGAGATCATTTCTCCAGTATGCTTGTGCATTTCCATCTGATCTATTGGGTGGATGTCCTTGACATTAAACTCAAAATATGTATGCTTGAAATCAGCAGGTGATTTTGGCTGAGAAATCTTGGCTTCTAAGAAAGCCATACACATCTTTCCCTTTTCTGAATCGAAGGCTAATAAAAGCCTACTTTGTGAACTGGTGGTCTGCTTCCAAAATTGGTTGTAGGTGCTGGTCTTCAATATTTCATTTTTCCTCTTGATCTCTCTGAAGGTTTCATATAGTATTTCCTCCTTTTCCCCTGTAGCAGCAGTAGATGTACGTGTTTGAATACTTTGTTGCTGAAACGGAATTGTAGTTGAAGTTGTAGGAGAAAATATAGTTTGGCCACCTACTGGAGAGGAACTAGGAGAGTCTCTGATTGTTATCACTGTCGGTTGCTCTGATTCCTTGCCTTGATCAATATCCATGTGAACTCCTTCTCTCTTCCTATATTCATTTTAAACTCCATGCTAGATGTATCAGTTCCTAAAGGAGACTGATCATCTCTCGGTCTTTTTCTTGTGGCTTCTTTCTCTTGTTCTTTTCCTTTGTCTTGTTTATCCTCTATACTTTGCTTTTATTTTGGAGTGGGTTTCTGTATACTTGGAGATGAAATCACCTCCTCTTCCTCCTCCTGCAAGGTATTTGCTATCTACTATGTCTGGTTCATGAATTGTTCAATTTCGGGCCTGTGGGCATGAATGTAGGGAGTTGATTTATTTTCTAACCTCTTCTTAGAGATAATGCTCAATGGGTCATAAGAACAAGTGAAACTATGTGTAAATTGCATCTCTTTCAGCATCTTGTAAGCCTCCTCTCCTGCTGCTCTACTGTTACAAATGAAAGGAACAATTTGGGGTTTGATCCTGAATTGAGACTTATTTTTGGCTGATACAAAATGTACCTCATCTGCATTAATCATCTGCCTAATGTAATACAGGGCAAAGATCCTCATGGGGAGGAACTTTGGCAGCTTGTAAGGGGGAAACTCACAACCATATATTCTAATTTCTGTATAGTTCTGGTACAAGTACCAGTCTCCAATTCTGAATTGGTATGACAGTTGCATGATATTTTTAATCTCTTCACTGATCCATGGTTTCACTGCGTTGTTGAGGATACTCATAGCTGGATGCATAAATAATTCAACAAATATTTTAGAAGTGTAATCCTTATGATCTTTCATCAGCATTGTTATCCAGAAGAAGACAGACTGAGGTTGGGAATCTTCATTCACTTTTCTCATTTTAAATTGGAACCTGTTTGCCTGAAAATATACAAACATATAAACAATGAATGAAGTGTATTTGAACACTTCCTCTGTGTGAAACTTGAAAAACTGATCATGAATGGAATCTACCAGGAATTGATTGAAATTAAACATAATGGATGATTTATACTCTGATGAAAGTATTGACAAGAAGCCTATCATTGCTTCATCTAGCCACTAATCTGAATGATATCCTAGAAGGTAAGAAAGGAAAGTGACTATATGTTGATTCCTATCATGGAATGTAGAATATGGATATGGAGGATTTTTCTTAGGAAAGGGAGTGTCTGTAGCCATGAATAATTCAAGAGTTTTGGCTTTGTTGGAAAAATATAATTTCTAGTACAATTCTCTAAGGGTTTCATAGGAAAAGGTGTGGTTTCTTCAATAACATGAGCTTGCATCATTTTCATGATAGATTGGGCACTAATGGTGAATATAACTTGCCCTATGGGGGCAACAACAACCCTCTAATTTATATCATATCATGCATGACACCTTCTAATAAATTCAAGGCAACTGTGGTTTTTTGGGAATATATAATATGGTATTTTAGTGTCCCACAGTCATATGTCATCAACCTCATCGATGAGCTTATCCTACAACCATCATTATATGTCGAAGAGATCAAACTTTGAGATAGTTTCATAATCTTAAAATCCCTATCAGCAAGGGCCACATGGTTAAGGTCCACATGAGGGTGAACCACTGGATTGAATGGCTCCTAATCCTTCTTCTTTGGATGTATGATTTTTCTTGAAAATGAAGCTGGTTGTGTTTTTGATATCTGCAAGTGCACATATTAGAAAGGGAATCGAATAGAGAGGGGAAAAATAGAAGGGAATTATGTTGATCAGAAGGGGAAATGGGAGAAAAGGGGATTGAAGAAGGGGGAGTTATGCTTGATCTGTAGACAATTGAAATCTTTCGCACTCCCCTGAGATCTGTAAAACCTTGAATTTCATTACCAGTAACAATAAAACAGTGAGAACATAGTAACCTTTGAAACAGGTGGGGAAAGGTATTTTTGTAGAGTGGTGGGGTTTTCGTTGACATGGCGCAGGCCCATTGGGTAATGGATTTAATAATTAATTTTTTAATGGTTCTTTAGGAGGGAGCAGAGGTGATTGGGAAGATGCGACAGGAATGGCGACATGGATCAACAGAAATGGTGGGGGATTAACGATCAAGAGCATGGTTTTATCACGGCAGAAACCACTTTTCATAGGGGGTGTAGGCTGGTAAGCAGGAAAGCATGGCGCGGGTGAAAAAATATTAGTGCTCAATGCGTAGCAGATGGGATGGTTTCGGAAACCGCCCATTTCGAACTCCCCCCCACCCCCCTCATCGTTAAATTTCGGAGAATGAGGGGGGGCGGAAAAGAATGTGGGTCATTGGATGTAATGGTGGGGGCAGAGATGAGACGAAAGGTGGTGGGAGATTAATGATGATGGGATGGGTGAGTGGATGGTTAGGTCAGTTGAATCATATGAAATGTGTCAGGTGGAGATTAAGGTTTGGGACTTTAGAACATGACATAAATTATGTCAAGTAACTCTAAAATAATTAATCCCGAAACTTAGGATAAAAACTCCTTTGTTTTTTATTTTTTCTCTTTATCCTGAGAATACTTGAAACCCTTTGAATGATGGTTTGGGATAAATTTCATGTATCTTCACATTTATTTTTCTTTCATTCTACCTACCCTTTCACTATTCTAACATTTTTTCATCATTCTTTGCAGGGTGCATTTAATCTTGCAAACCCAAATCTCTCTTTTTTTATGAAATTATAACCTATTCTTTCCCTTATTCCTTCCATTGACTCAAATTAAATTGTTGAGTCAATTTTATTTCTTCCTAACTACTGATTTGCCAAGATTGAACTGTTTGGCAAATCCTTATTTTCTAACCTATCCAACAAAAATTTAAACATGTTCAATTCATGCTTAGACTATATGAATTGAACCAAATAATCTAATCAGCAGTGGCATTTTGATTTGCAGCACTTTCAGTATTATTCTTTTTTGGGGCTTTCTTTCTTTTCTTTTCTCCTTTTTTCTTTATCTTTTCAAATATACCCTCTTTTCTTTTTCTTTTCTTTTCATATTTTTTTTGGAAATAATTTGAATATTGAAAATAATGTACAATATGGAATTGAAACTTGAAATACACAATCACCTTGAGATCCTATAATTTATAGGACCCTAACAGACTCAATGGCTACGATCGATAGAGGAGTGACTGATACAGGAACAACTTCCAATTGTTCGGCTTCGGGATCTAGATCTCCTGGTAAAAGAACGATGGGATCTGGATCAACTTCCAGTTGAACAACGTTGGGTTCTGGAGGTATGGTCTCACTGATTGGATGTGCAGTGTCCACAGGTAGCTATGAGTACTTCGTTTCAATGACAGTAGATAAACCAAGATGTGTAGAAACGACTCGAGATGACTCTAGTAGATGTGATGAAGATGACACACCAGAGGTACTGATGGTACTGGTTTCAGTAGAACGGGGTCACCTTGGGATAAATTTCATGTATCTTCACATTTATGTTTCTTTCATAATACCACCCTTTCACTATTCTAACATGTTTTCATCATTCTTTGCAGGGTGAATTTAAGCTTGCAAACCCAAATATCTCTTCTTTTTTATGAAATTCTAACCTATTCTTTCCCTTATTCCTTCCATTGACTCAGATTAAACTGTTGAGTCGATTTTATTTCTTCCTAACTATTGATTTTCCAATATTGAACTGTTTGGCGTTTGGAAAATCCTTATTTTCTAACCTATCCAACAAAAATTTAAACATGTTCAATTCATGCTTAGAATGTATGAATTGAACCAAATAATCTAATCAGCAGTGGCATTTTGATTTGCAGCAATTTCAGTATTATTCTTTTTTGGGGTTTTCTTTCTTTTCTTTTCTCTTTTTTTCTTTATCTTTTTTCAATATACCCTCTTTTCTTTTTATTTTTTTTCATATATTTTTTGGAAATCATTTAAATATTGAAAATAATGTATAATATGGAATTGCAACTTGAAATACACAATCACCTTGAGATCCTATAATTTATAGGACCCTAACAGACTCAATGGCTACGATCGGCTTAGGAGCGACCGATACAGGAACAACTTCCAGTTGTTCGGCTTTGGGATCTAGATATTCTGGTAAAATAACGATGCGATCTAGATCAACTTCCAGTTGAACAACGTCGAGTTCTGGAGGTATGGTCTCACTAACTGGATGTGCAGTGTCCACAGGTAGCTATGAGGACTCCGTTTTGATGACAGTAGATAAACCAGGATGTGTAGAAACGACTCGAGACGACTCTAGTTGATGAAGATGGCACACCAGAGGTACTGATGGTACTGGTTTCAGTAGAACGGGGCCACCTTCACCAACCAAAAATGGATTCTTGTGGTAAAGGTGGTTTAAGTGCTTTTCTACACGAACGATGGGAAAAGGGATGTTCTTCTTCCACGATGACTGATTGATTTTATTACAAAAAAAAATAAACAAATAAAAGGGTGATACTAGGCAAAATTTTTACAAAGTAATTGTGAACTGTAGAATACCTACTGGCGAACTAAGAAGTACGGGCAGGCAATCTCCCCGAATGTTGTGTTCGATGTATCATAAGTTACAAGGAAGCCACCCCGGTTACCTATGGATAGTAAGCAACCTAAATTTGTCCACCCAAATATACCCAGAGGTACGTGGAGGCCCAAGTCCGTATTAGTGTTTTCTAATGCGAAACTGCACAGTGAGAGAACCCCCATTATACTTTTCATACTAGAACACCGTCCTATATACCTGAAGGTACATGGACGAGCTCCGATATACTTACGTACGTGGAGTGGGATTTCACACTCGGAATGTATCGCATACAATTTAGTGACATATGCTATGTTTAATGACATAGGAACACGTCTCTAGCCTATAACTTCTAAGTGTTATCGGTAATGTTACAATGCTTTCTTAGGTTGATTGAAGTGAATTTTATGTTGACCTTGCTTAAAATTTTATCTTTGAAGCTCACCGCTTGATGTAATGGGAAATTCCTATAATGAAAACTAAATGAGAAGAAAAATTTTCAATTTGGTTTTTCAATGAATCCTAGCTACTAAAGGGATAGAGCAATCAGATTTTTTAGCATAGAACAAAGAGCACAAACTAAATGCAGATTTCTCTAATTTATTCCTATGCAACACACACAATCTCTAAATGCACATGCATGTTCTTCTTTTCAATTTCCTTTAATGTGAATGAGTAAAAACAAACTAAATGCACAAATCAACCAAACAAATGTTTTCTTTTGAGAAAGGAGGAATGAAACAACAATTTCTCTTAGGAAAATGAAGAATGAAACGACAATTTTCCTTTCAGAAATGAAGAATGGAACGACAATTTTCTTTTTGAAAACATATAATTGATCTAATGCAAAATATAAAACTTTGGATTTAATTTTCCAATGATAAAGAAAACAGATAATGAAACATTTAACAAACAATTATCCAAAGGAGGAAGAACAAGTAATGTTTACTCGTCTCTAAGAGTAATCAGACATTTGAGAATACAACAGAAAATTGGCTGAAACTGAATGCAAAGAAAAATTTTGATGGAATTTGATTGGCTGAGGGGGAAATGCACCCTGTAAGGGCAGGCATTGTGTTGCAAAGCACCCCTGAATGGGAAGTAGTGCTTTGCAGAACATTGTACCATGACCAACAGTGTATTGGGCGCAGCTAAGTTTGGAAAACAAGCAACTTAAACACACTTCTAAGGAAAAATGTTCATTCAAATGACTGATAAAGTGAAGTAAAGTCTACTAATGATGGTAAACAAAGACAAAAACACCAGGAATGATGGATTTCTCCCTAGTATGATCTCCAATTTGTTATAAGGAAATCTAATATACAGATAAACTAGAGCTCCCTAAGTGTGGTGTTCCTTCACTTAGAACAACAGAAGAAAGACAAATATTATTTTATCTAAGACAAATAGATATACATAAAGGAAAGGTACCTAATTTTGATCCTTCTCTCTCGTTCCCTTCTTTCGTTTTTGTCGTAGCTCTCAATCCAACTAAAGCCACTAGATCAATACTTGCAATCAAATACATAAGACAACAAACAACATACAAATATAAAGTATCTATCTATCTTAATCAAATCAAACCGATTACATATGAGAATACATACACATTTGAGAATATAATTCACAAATATAAGCATATATAGGAGAGAAAGAACAGATATATTTATTAAGAAATTAGGAGGAGAATATTACAACCAATAGATCGATTCATCATCAACCTGCTCCAAATTCATTATGTCCTCATCACACCAAGCATCGTCCCAATAGCATAACATTCCTCCAGCTCTCATCAATTGAGAATCCAACAACATAACACTACACAAATTTCTTCCTCCCTAGCACTTAGATGAGTGCTCAATTTATAGGGAAATTGTAAGTAGCTTCTCAATAAATGGAATTGAATGGATTTCTAATAATAGGTGAGACATGTTTCCAGGTTCAATGGTGATGGATGAACACATGTATTCAAAGTATGACACCTATGAGCTCTTCTAGAAGGCATTGGAGATATGGAGATTCCAGAAACAATGATGATTTCACTCTCAGGAGACCAACACACCCTTAAGTGTCGGAAAGTTATTTTTAGATCACACCTACATGGAGATAAGTGCTTTGCAACGCCCTTAGGCCCATTCAAAGGAGCATTGATGAGTCAACGGGTCATTTAATCTATACTTCAAACATTGGAAATCTCATGAATTAAATTCATCAATGGAATGACTTCTATTAGGTCATATAGAAAATGAATTAGGGGATGATAGACCATGTTATTATTGAATTAGGGGATGATATACCATGTTCATAATGGTCTTGGGGGATGATGCCCAAATTGACCTGTAATAGTGAGATAAAGGCAAACAATGGAAGAGTTGAGGGTAAGCATGTAATAATCTCGGCTTGTAATCATGTGGTGTCATTTAATGTAGCGTCCAATTGGCATCAACCATTCCTTTTTATTGTGCACATGGGAGATTCCCCTTGTACGCAATCAGGAGTGGTCTCCGTGACAATCATTGGAATGGGAGGGCGACTACTCCATTAGGAAATTTCCACAACCTATGAAATTGATTTGTGGCTTTGATTTTCCATCATAATAATTTAAATTTTGTTTACATGCAAATTTGTGGGCCCATGCAACATTAAAATCACTCCTTTAATTATTTTCCCTAAAATGTATTGGTTACATTTTATTAGTTAACTTGAATGCATATTATAATTTTTGAGGAATATCAAGTTAACTTCATTGATTTGCAAGTTGTTCGTATTATTTTCACTATTTTGCAGCCTTAGTTGTTGTTGTTGTTGTCATGTATGTCAGAATGTGCTTCAATTCAATTCACCTTATCTTTTGGATGAAGATGTTGATAATGGAGAAATTAACAACAATTTAATGGTTTGTTTGGTTATTTATACAATTTTGTCCCTTAAATGAGGTTGGATCTATCAATTGGAAAAATGCAATATATCACAATTGAATTTTTCATAACACCATCTGTATAGGAAAAATTAAATAATAATGATTTATCTATAATCTATCTTGGTTGGCTTATAACCAAAGGTATCTCACATAATTTTTTATGTTAGGGGCTTCTTTAATAATTCGATCTCATTAGAATTGTATTAGAGACTTGTATAAATTTTGCATGTGCTACTCATGAATAATGAATGAATGAATGCTCCTAGAATTTTTTTTTCATATTGTATCCTTGAAACTCCATTTATTCTTTCCAACTAAGTATAAATTCCTAGACTAATTGTGAAGTTGCCTATGGTGACAGTGGGACTTTATCTGAAGTTGTTGTTGTGCACTCTAGCTTTATCCTATTCATTATGCATGCTAGTTTGTGCAGCAAAAATTCAAAAACCTTAAGTGCCAAACCCTAGATGAAGACCCCTATGCGCATTATGTAGGAAAAAACCCTAAGTGAAAAACCCTAGGTGGAAACCCTTGCATTTTTAAAGATGTTAACCCTGGGTAATGAGACTCTAACATTGCTTGTTGAAGATGAAAACCCTAGGTGCATTGAAAATTAATTGTTAAAGCAAGCCCTCATATGCATTTATGAAATACAAAGATGACCTAAGAAATGAATGCATGAATGAAGCCCTAAATTAATATAATAAGTGCATTAAATCCTAAGCATTTACTATTCCCTTACCCTAATGGATGAACAACACATGTGGAGAAACCTTAGCATGAAAGATTACCTAGCAATACAATGTCATTAAGAATATATAGGAAGCACTAACATTCTCCAAGGCATGTCATTATGATGGAAAAACCCTAGCTACAAGTTCAAAACCATATATTCAAAAACCTAGATTCAAAACCATAGGTGCATTGTCTATGAGAAAACCTTGAGCACAAAACCCTAAGTGCATTGTCTAAGAGAAAAACCTAAGTGCAGGCCCTAGCATTGTTAAATATTATAACCTTGGGTAATGAAACCCTAGCATTGCTTGTTGAAGATGAAAACCTTAGGTTCATTGAAAATCCCTTGGTAAATAAATCCCTAATGTGCATTGATGAAACCCTAAAATTACCTAAGAAATGAATGCATGAATGAAGCACTAAATGAATATAAGTGCATCAATTACTAAGTATTAAATATGTCCTTACCATAATGGATAAAGAACATCTATGATGGAAAAACCTTAGGTACAAGTTCAAAACCCTAGCAACAAGTTCAAAACCCTAAGTGAAAACCCTAGGTGTAAACCCATAGGTGCATTGTCTACAATAAAAACCTGAGTGAAAAACCCTAGGAGCATTGTCAAGTAGGAAACCTTGAGAGAAAAAATCTAGGTGAAAACCCTTGCATTGTTAAAGATGATATCCCTAGAATTCATCACATCTCGTGAACGAGAACATTTTGAGAGAGAAAGATATTAAATATTCATGGTGGAAAAAACAAAACAAAACAAACAAACAAACAAAAACAAAACATAGGAGCAAGGAGAAAAATTCTTCACAACTCGTGAACTAGAAAATTCTGAGAGAGAAAGAGAGTACCTTGTTCTATAGGATACATGTAGGATACCTCCATCTAGCTTGAAAACAATACATCTGAAAAGTACAAATATGAATTTTGGGTTGTAGTGTTCCTCTGCAATTTCGACCTGTGTCTCTGAATTTTCGGACTGTGGTATCTCTCTGCAACCTGGGCCATCTCATCACACTACAGACCTGTCCAAAAATAAACCTTTGTACCCTCAGATATGTGGAATTTTGGGTGTTGGAAATTTTATGATAGAGCTAACCTTTGGAATAGTAAATTGTTGGAAACCTTCATTGGAAATATGAAGAAGTATTGAAGGTATTCTAAGGTCTTGTTTTGTAACATCTTTTGAAATACTTTTGGATTCCTAGCTATTTTTTAATAATAATAAAAAATAAAAAAATTGTTCATTTTTGGGTTCTGTTTAAAGTGATCTTAACTGGTAAAATAACATTTATAAAAGGAAATATTGATTCACCCCCCACCCCTCTCAGTATTTCCAACAATTAGACACACCCGAACTATAATGAAAACGATACAACTGAACTGAAATGAACTATTAGACACAACTGAACTGGACTCAAAATGACACATCTAAATTGTAATCACAATGTAATTCCATTAATATAATTGGCTGAAAAATACATTCCTTACATACACATTGTGTTGATATATCAAAAAGGTACCAAAAAATAAAGTGAGCTCGTATATATATATATAAACTCATATAAATACATCAAAAAGGATGGACATGATGGTTGTTGATACTGCTACAATAACATCATAAGAAATAAGAACACCATAATAACCATGATAACAATCACAATAACAATGCATTCATTAACAGGCTATGTATATCGATGCATATGAATGACAATTAGTGGAGCACACGCTGACTCCTCCACATATCTTGCAAATATGCCTTCATTAAATGTTTCTTCACATATTATATCATCAACAACCCTTTGAACATCTTATCGGTAAGTTATGTTAAAGATTTGAAATTATGAAGCAATGCTTTTCTCTTGTTCATAGAGGGGTTTCAAATTTTGACTTCTAACTTGGTAAATTCCAGCCATTTGATTGGTTATCAATTTTGAATTGGTGTTAGTGACAATTTCACCAGCACCATAATTCTTTGTTACTATTAGCCCATCAACTAGGGAAAGATAGTAAGCTTCATTATTGGTGATTTTGTCATGAATTTCTCTATTGTTTTGATAGACTTGACTTAGTGATTCATTTTGAACAACAAATATAGTATGTGTTTGACCTAGGTTTGGATGGAACCAAACTTGAATGATCAAGGTCCACTTTTTCACTAACTGCAAAACAAGAAAACAATTAAATGAAATATTATTAGATTTTGTTCAAACTACGTTGTAGCAACTTGTTGTTGCAGTGGCGGCAACTCACTGTTACAGTGGCGGAAACTCCCTGTTACAGTGGTTTTAAATCACTGTTACAGTGGAAACAAATCCTTGTTACAGTGGAGGCAACTCCCTATTATAGTGACGGAAACTCACTGTTATAGTGACAACAACTCGGGAGGGAAATGGACACTTCGTTATGAAAATACATAAAATTTGTTTTCAAATTTCCAATCAAATCATATATCAATGAACAAGAAGTTTAAAAGGTTGCAAGGGATGTTAACTTCCTAAGTTTCCAAATTCAAGGCATGTTAAAAGGCAAGCATCAACATTGTTAAACAAAATCGTCACATTTTCAAATTTTAAATGCATATCGCAAAAAAAACACATCATCTTAAAACATCTGTTAATCATTCTGTGTATGTCCTTATACATCAATCACAAAAATTATGAGTAAATCATGGTTTATTAAGTTTACCTAAGTTTATTAGGTTTACCAAGCTTACCTAGGTTTACTAGGTTGACTTAGGTTTACCTAGGTTGACATAGGTTTACTAGGTTTACCTAGGTTTACTAGATTTACTAGGTTGACTTTGGTTTTCTAGGTTGAACTAGGTTGACATAGGTTGACATAGGATAACTTAGGTTGACAAGCTTTAGTAAGTTAACTAGGTTTACTAGATTTAATAGGTTGACCTAGGTCTATTACTTTGACTTAGGTTTACGACGTAGACCTGTGATTACTACATTGACCTAGATTTAGTATGTTGTCCTAGTGTTACTAGGTTGGCCTACGTTTACTAGGTCGACTTAAGTTTATTAGGTTAGCCTAGGTTTACTAGGTAGACCTATGTTTACTATGTTGACTTAGATTTACTATGTTTACCTAGTGTTACTAGGTTTACCTACATTTTCTAGGTTGACATAGGTTTATTAGGATTACAAATTTTAATAGATTTCCTTAGGGTTACAAGGTTGACCTAGGTTTATTAGGTTTACTAGTTTGACTTACATTTAAGGTTGACATAGGTTTACTAGATTTATCTTTGTTTACTAAATTTTCTAGGTAAGTCATAGTTAACCATGGTCAACTAGTCAACCATATCAATGATGGTCAACTATAGTCAACCATTGTCACCATGGTTGGTTTTTGTAAACCTTGGTTGATAACTTTCAACATGATCAAAAATGAACAACCATGACAAACCATAGTTAATCATAATCTATCATAGATAACTAAAGTTTAATGTGGAGAACCACGCTCATCCATACTCAAATAATTCCAACGTTGATGAACGAGTGCCAGTTGCTGTAGAGGAGTGAAGAATTCATAGTATAGTGGTCAACAACGCAAAGCAGAGTTGGCAACAGTGTAGGAAGGCATAGTGCAGAAGTCAGCAGCAACGAGTAGTTTCAGAGGGACAGCGCAGAGGTTAACGGCAGTCATATATTCAATACCGAGATGCATCATGTTGAATACTTTGTTACACCAATTTTTGGGCATCTAACCTGTTACTATTAGATGGACCAAAGTACACCATGTAAGACCAATTTTACCCTAGTAAAATTGCTTTCACTATGAAAAATAACTTAGTAATCCATAATTTATTAAGTTATTTATGGTCTAAACAAGAAACCCCACGAGGAAATATTGAATAAATCCTTATTTGTTTGATTTTCCTCAAGGTATAATTAATTAACAACAGTATAATTAATATTCCTGGTCATATTTAACCCAAAACAAGAAAATTAATTAGATAAATCATTATTTATCTTATTATTTTCTAGGAATAATTATTTAAATAATATTCCTTGTTAAATTTGACTAAATCATTTATAAATAATTGAATAAATCACTATTTATTTAATTATTACTCAACCACATTCTTAAAATAATAAATAAATCATTTATTTATTTAATATTTACAAATAAAGGGATTTGACCAAATTCAAATTCCTTTTCCCTCCAACAAAAATAGTAAAATATTACATAAAAGTTGGATCTAGATTTGTTTAATAATATTTTAATTATGCACCAATATCTAGACTAACTCAATATTTTGTTATAAATAGAAGGGTTTTCCCATTCATTCGCTACCTTTTTTTGCCTAAAGATCATTCTGCATCTATACTTTTGGTCTGACTTTTATCCTCCATCATTGCCACATTTTTATATCTTTTTACTTGTGAACTTCCCTAGAGTTCCATTTTTTTGTTAGGGTTTTCTACACCATCAAAAGAGAGAGATATTAGATCTGAAGCACTGAGGACATCCAAGAACCCATCCCATTGATGGGGACTGGTAACATCTTTCTATGTTCCCTTCCCAGGTGTCATAAATACGAAAGTCTTTAAAAATATTCTTGTCTTTTCTATTGGATGCATGGAGCAACTCTTGATTTTATTTGATGTTTAACATCTTTAACTGCATAGATCTGGATTTTGTAGCATTTATCTTAGTCAACTAACTGTATATCTAAGGAAATTGGCAGCCATATTTAATGTTAGGGTTGTTTGTTATGCACAGCTAAAGTGAGTTTTTTTTGTACGCTTGCGATTAGAATTCACACTAACAACTGGCGACTCCACAGGGGATTATACTTACAACCGTTGTCATTTTTCAGATCCCTGCATGACCAGCTGCTTCAACCCCCAAGGTTTTTCTTCAGCTTCTTTTTTTCTTTTCTTGATGTTGTTTTTAACCTTTAAAACCCTAAAACAGTAAAAATTCTAACTTCTGTGTGTTTCTGGACCTATTGCACAGGTGACAGGTATCAGCTGCAGCTAAGAAGATACTTTTTTCTGAAACCTGCTCCTGAGACTTCTGGAAGTGCAGGTCACACTTTTTGGGCCAAAACCTGCGACCTCAACCTTCATGGCATAGAAAATTGCAACCTCTGCTTAAAACAGGTTAGAAGCTGCGACCTGTGATTTTTGCAGGAATTTTTCTGTGATTTTTATGGGTTTGTCTCGGCTATTGTTCAAGGTTGTCTGACCTCCGTCTCCACCCGTCTTGGACCTGTACTTTCTATGTTTCACTCATCGATGTAGGAACCTAGCCCCCTAGGGCTTCAGTACGCTTCCACCTTTTTAGGAGGATTCTAGCTAAAGCAGGTCGTCTGAGATTTCAGTGTGTTCAGCCATTTTTTCAGATCTGATCCTATACTTCCAGATCCATTTCAGATTGGTTATTCATCCATCCAAAACACCTCTTTTCAGTTTTTTTTGGTCCTCCTCTAGGGTCCCCTGCATTTCCCTTCAAGTTATAGCCTTTCGCCACCTCATTTACAACACTTTTCCCTCTGATTTTGTTGTTTTCTGCACCTATTTCCAGCAGATCTGACTTTTACATCCCTGTCCCTCCCAGCTTTAGATCCATTGGAAATTTCGTGTGTTTTGACTAGATTTTACCCACCCATAGACTATTTTTTGGGAAGCCCTCCTCCTTGGGTTTAAATTTATCCATCTTTAGTTGTTTATTTTCTGTCATATTTCAGTTTACTTCACTGTTATTTTCATATTTATTTACATTTATGCAGCACCTTTTTTCTTTTTTCCTCTACACACATATGGGTTTAAATTAAAATTAACACACTTATCACATACATGCACACCCTAAGTGAAGAGTGCCTGGTTTACACCGCCAGGTCAAGACTATAACATTGTAATCAATTGATCATGCACCTCCCTGCCCTTATTTCGACATTGTAATCATTTGATCCTGCACCTCCCTGCCCTTGTTGGTCTCTCTTCCCTCTGTGATCCGTGTCTGTTTTTCCATCAAATCGCCCCCAAGGCGTTTATCCTAGAGACTTCTTGGCCTTCATCCTCAGTTTCTGTTAAGAAGACTTACTCCTGCACATAGGGTTCAAGTTAGTCCTCCAACAAGTACCCATTCTGACTCTTCTTCTAGTTCATTGGGTTACCCTTCTGATTCTCCTCTTGTCACCTTCACCATGTATGGTTTAGGACCTAACGCTGGTGGTAGCCCCGGCCCTAATGTCAAGAATACTACTAGTGGGACCGTAACAGGAACTATCCCGGCTACTCCCTTGCTCCCTTATATGGCAGACCTCAGTCTTCCCGATTTCAACCAGTTTATTAATGACCCCATACACCATGATCCTAGTTGGCCTATTATGCCAACCAAGCTCCCTTCAGACATCCCCAAGTTTGAAGGTCTTGCTGGAAAGGATCCTACAAACCATGTTCAATCTTTCCACATGTGGTGTTCGTCTAACTCCATCATTGATGACCCTGTTCGTCTTCAGTTGTTCAACCGTACACTTACTGGAGAAGCTTCTAAGTGGTATGCCAACTAGGCCTCCTCCTCTCATACTACTTTTTCGAATCTTGCTAGGGCTTTTATTCCTTACTTCCAACTTCCCCTTTGTTATGACACCGGTACCGAACTTTTGACCTCTTTCTATCAATCGTCTGTGACCCGCCTATCCGATCATGTCCAGGAATAGCAGATAAGAAAGAGCCTATGTCGAGACCCTGCCTTCGAAGACCGTGTCTACATGGACTGGTTTCTCATATCCCTTTTTCCTGCTATTGGAAAATATGTCGCATCTCATTTCCCTTAGACCAAAGAAGTTTACCTCCAGATTGCGTTGAAATATGACCTGATCTACGCATAGTCTAGTTATGTTTATACCGTCTTACCTGATCTCCCTAGACCCGGTGGTGCCAACGCACCGGGGGCATCCCATGTCACTGACGGTATCGTTGGATCCCTTTCTCATCAGTACACTCATCCTCCCATGGATTACAGTTTCCCTCAAGGAGGGGCTAGCTCCTCAAACACATCCCCCCCTCGGTAGCATGTATCTAGGATACAGAATGCCTCCTCCTTTTGCCCAACCTGTCTACCACAATGTTACCCAACCTCCTTATTATCTGTATCTGCAGCCTGGTGCTCTAGCTCCTCCAGCGTTAGCACCTCAACCTCCCTTGCCTTCTCAACCCCCGCAACAGTAGCCACCACCCCCCCAGGGTTAGGTGTATGTACAGCAGGGCATGACTAATCCTCATACTTCCAAAAAGAAGAGGAAAGGTAACCAAAACCAATCTACCCTAGGTAATCCAGGAAACAATCCCCAAGGGAATGCACCTAACACTGCTAACCAGCAACAGGGCACTCAGGCTAAGCAGGACAGGCTTGTTTGCATGAATAAGCCTTGTTCTTTTTGTGGTTTATATGGTCACTATACCCACGATTTTCCTCTTTTACCTCAAATGCGTCAGATGTGGGAAGCTCAAGCAGCATCCTGAGGACAGAAAACCTCCCCTTCGGTTCCTCCCAATGATGCACTTATCCAGCTAGTTGTGTTTACCAATCCTTTCCCCCAGCAAGAATTTGTGGCTACCCAACCCCCTGCAGGTCAGGCGGCCACTCAACCTCCTCCATCTGGTACCTCTGATTACCAGATCCTCATGATGAACTCTAATCAACCCAATATCGTTGACGTCAACTTTCAGACTCGGTCCTGTCAGTACAACAAGCCCCCTGCTACGTTTTCCCCTGAGCCCCCTTCTTCAGGTCCATCAGAGCCTCTTTCGATACCCAATGGTCCTTTACAGATCCCTCGGCCTAAGGCAGAGGTTCATACCAAGATCCACAAGGGACCATTACGTCGAAACATTGCTTCTGGTAAAGCTGCCCATTCATATAGTATAGTACATGATTTGGCGCAATCCCCTGATGCCATATCAACGCTGGAACTCCTCCAGTCGTGCCCTTCACAAAGAAAATATCTACTAACTGCCATGGGCGTTTTGGATCCTTCAGATGATCTTTTGATTGTCTTCAATGTTTACCAGTCATAACATCCTCCCCTTCCTGCTTCCATCGCCTTCCAAATCCCTATCAAGATCTAGAATGCCAACGTCTCCCATTGTATCATTGATGAGGGGGCATCCTCCTCTGTGATGTCCGCTTCGTTTTGGACAACTCAGATCTCCTGAGTTGGCCCCTTCCACTATCACCCTCTGAGCGTGGGATGGCCACTCTTCCCAGCCCATAGGCTTATTCCGCAACTATCTTATAACTCTTGCGGGCAAGACTGTTTGTGTTGACGTAGAAGTCATTGATGCCCCTTTAAACTACAAAATTCTATTAGGTCGTAGCTACACTTATGAGATGTATGTTGTCCCATCTGCGGTTAAATTTAAGATGTGATTTCCTTACAACAGAAAGATTGTCACCATCGACCAGTTGACATATTACGAACCAAAGTCTCGGATCTCCCCTGAGTCCATCATCTCTTTGGTGGCCAATAAATAGATAGTCGAACCTCCAACCAATTTTTCACCCGGAGTCTATAAAGATTCATCTCTGCTTGGTTCTTTCCCTGGTCCTTCTCCTCCTATCTCTAATCCTATCTCGTCGAAATTTTTCATGATTCAATCGTCTCAGTCCAACCTCAAATGGACTGGTTCGACTAGTCAGCAGCCCCGCCCTCCGAAACCTACTCCTAGCACCTTGAATTAGCCTTCATGACCCCCTCCTCAAGGCCCCTCATCTACAATGGTATCCATAAGCCTATCTACCCTCCTGTAACAGTTCCTCCTAGCCTTAACCATCTCTAAGTTGTCCCGCTTTACCATTACCCCTCCGGTCAGATACAGTTTCTAGCTCCTCCGCCTGGAGTATTTTCGGTACCTATTATGGCCACCTTATCTCTCCCTAACATGACCCTGGGGATCCCAGTCTGGTACATCGATCCCACAGCAACTATCATGCCTGGTCAGCCCAAACCTTATACTGCTTTGACCCCAGTCCAACCGGTCGCCATGACCCCTCCCCTTGCTTATGTTCCTCAGCAACCTCAACAGGAACCTACTCTTGTTGTGAAATATTTAGGCAAGGGGGGGGAATCTTGCAAGAAGGCACCTAAGGACAAGGTTTCCCAAACAACCATTTCTCTTCCTCAACCTCCAAAGCGTACCCCCCCCCCCCCCCCCGTTTGCTTTGTGTGATGTTTTCGGTCAAGCCACCCATCATTGTCCAGAATTGCCTCACATCAAGCCTATGGTTAATGTCACGCTTCCTGAGTCTAAGGTCCCTAAAGCCTCTATTTCTTCCTGGAATGTAACCAAGAACCCCAAGATTGTTCACACCAACCACCCATGTGCTTTTTGTGATCTCCATGGTCATTATACTCATCTTTGTCCCCACCTCAAGCATTACCGCACCTTTTTGGAAGTAGTTCAGGAGTATGAGACTGAACAAAACCAGTTGGCCTCTCCCGTACTCATGCAGTATGCTTCAGGCCAACCTGAGGATACCTATTCTCCCATTGGCATTCCTCCTTTCGATGTTGAGATGAAAAATCCTTCAGCGAATATCCTCTACCTGTCATCATCTACGAGACCCATGGTGGAAGATCCCTCTAGGACTTCCCCTTCCATTTCGCTTGACCTCCCTTCAGTGATCACCCTGGGCTCAACATCAATGGATCCCTTATTTGCTTGTCCTTCCGTCACCCCTCGTGACGATGTGCATGTGAACCTTTCTTCTCATGATGATGAATCAGGTATCTTCGCCGCGTCATGTGGTTTTTCTTCCACCAGTCACCCCATCTTCTATTACGATGATGACATTATGGAAGAAATCACCACCCCTGACTTTATCTATCCCCCCTTACATCGAAACCATACATTGGAACCACATACACCTTGTGGTCATTACATTGACACACAATTTTTTGGTAAGGAGGCACCCATATTTGAGAGTCCAGGAGAAACAATTCTCCACAACCCTTATAGTGCATTTGGTTGTGTCGACTCTAGTCCCATCATTCTTCCTCATTTAGAAGAACCTCTAGAGTCCCATATCACTTCAGATCACTCTAGGTATGCCCCCCCTCATCATTCCTTATTCTTACATCAGTAACCCAGTCCCCTAGATATTGTTGTTGACCAACCTCTGTGTTTTTTAGGTGAGCACCAGTTCATTATCTCCAAATCTACTCTTTGGGATAGTGACACCATGTATCAAAATCCAGAAATATATTCCATTTGCTTCATATATGCAGTACCAAAAGATATTGGTTATACTCCATTCCCTTTCTCGAACTACATCTATCCATTCTTCCCACAGAATATAACCATAACATAAACAAATGGTGAACCACATCATAAAAAAGTATTTAGATTCCCCTTTTCTAAATACATTTGGCATGACCATAACATGCTTGGGGGCACCTATGCCCATCAACCATAAAAATCCTAGCTCTCAGCCAAAAACAGCACTAAAACCCCCTCTCTCTCACAAATATCACTTTTCAGGTCATTTCCTGGGATAGGTCGTAGTTTTCTATCCATTACCTGCTACCCAGGTCGCAGAACAAACCCAAAAAATTGTGACCATGACTATTCCTGAGCTCTAGGTGCCTAATCTGAAACTTTTGTCGACTGAATTGAAAGAGTATGGTTAGGCATCTTACCCGCAGCTGACGGATCTTGATTCCAACAGTCGATTTGTCCGCTACGATTGCTGCAAGATTTAGGGTCTTTTCTCCTCTCTACATTCACAACAACTACACTTGAAAATGAATCAAATTGGAGGGAAAATGCCTTATTAAAAGAGAAACCCCAGATTTTTCTTTCGCTAGCTGCAACCAAACCGTATCTCGGTTTGAAAAATCGTCAGCACTGTTGGAAATCTCTCACCGAACTCTCAAACGGGTATCATTTATTTTTTTGTGATTTGATACTTCACCTCGACACATTTTTTCCAAGAAGGGTCACTTCACCACTCCTCAAAATTGAATTTCTTCACTTGCAACACTTGTACTTGGGGCACCACTTTGCCTTCATACTTGTCCATGCTCATGTCGATTTTCATCATGAGTAACCATATTGTACTCATGTTTTTATGGTCCCCGTCGGGCCTATTCTATGTGGCAGCATCATCAAGTCGCCCTTGTTTAGAGCATCTGATTTGAGTCATCATCGCATCCATGGAGTCTATCACGAGTCCCTTTGTATCTCGCTATAGTGATCCATCCTTCATTACTTTGTTCCCATCTCGTGTCGCACATTTTTTCCTTCATTTATACTGTCCCCTATCCCCTCTGGTGTTGCGTCAGTAGCTACCAGGTCATCCATGCCCTTTATGCTCTAACAAGGGAATTCGTCAGCCCACTACTCAGTACCCTCCATTCCACCATTATCCCTGGTGTCAGACTATTAGTCGCTCTATTATTATCTCTCGTGCCTTAGTTGAGGATCCCTTATTGCCTCACCTATGGCAGACCTTTTTCTGTCGACATCAGCTTATTCATTCCAAAAGACAGGTCTAGAGGGCGGCTTACCTTGGTTCCAGCTTCCACTCTTGTTTGGTGCCTCGGATCAGGCAAAGGGACTCTTTATTACCCTTTGGCTTGATTGTTTCTCAGCTCCAGCTCCTTATGACATGATCGAGATCCGTATACTTGATGGTTCAGTGATGCAACAAATTATACTAGTGATTTCCCGGTTGTGTGTGAGATGCTTCAGACCTCATGAGGGGGTGGCCCTTCAAGTAGCCCCCCACATGCCTGGATGACCTCTCTAATACAGCCTTGGATGTAGCTCCATAGATTTGATGGTTTTGGCCTCAGCCGCTTGCAGCACCTCTTTAGTTTGCATGTATCATTCACATTTTCAGATCCCTTTCCTGTTTTACAGGGCCTCTTTGGTTGTACTTATATCTCATGTACTCATATATTATTGTATAAGTCCTGACTTTTGTCCCAAGCACAGTATGTATGTGGGATCCATTATCATGTATTTATCTGGCCCATGTTTATGCCATCATGTACTATATAGTTCGGTCCCTTTTTTACTGGACGCATTATTCTTTGTACTTTTTTATCTCTGCGGGCATAGGTATGCCTCCCCCGCCTCATGCAAAACATGTACTCACTCATAAAAGAGACTTGTCACACCTGTAAGTCTCGCCTCCTCAAGGTCTTTTCCTCTAGTGCTTTAGTCTACCTTATATTTCTCTCTCTCTAACTCCCCCTTCGGTGTCTAGTGATTGAGTTCTTACAACGTACTTCAATCATACGATTATCTCCTAACGCTCACACGTCGGGGGGCAATATGTTACACCAATTTTTGGTCATCTAACCTGTTACTATTAGATAGACCAAAGTACACCATGTAAGACCAATTTTACCCTAGTAAAATTGCTTTCACTATGAAAAATATATTATTAATCCATAATTTATAAGTTGTTTATGGTCTAAACCGGAAACCCCATGAGGAAATATTGAATAAATCCTTATTTGTTTGATTTTCCTCAAGGTATAATTAATTAAACAACAGTTTAATTAATATTCTTGGTCATATTTAACCAAAAACAGGAAAATTAATTAGATAAATCATTATTTGTCTTATTATTTTCTAGGAATAATTATTTAAAACATTATTTAAATAATATTCCTTGTTAAATTTGACTAAAACATTTATAAATAATTGAATAAATCACTATTTATTTAATTATTACCCAACCACATTCTTAAAATAATAAATAAATCATTTATTTATTTATTATTTACAAATAAAGGAATTTGACCAAATTCAAATTCCTTTTCCCTCCAACAAAAATAATAAAATTTCTCATAAAAGTTGGATCTAGATTTGGTTAATAATATTTTAATTATGCACCAATATCTAGAATAACTCAATATTTTCTTATAAATAGAAGGGTTTTTCCATTCATTCACTACCTTTTGTTTCCTAAATATCACTTTGGATCTATACTTTTGGTCTAACTCCAATCCTTCATCATTATCATATTTTTCTATCTTTTTAATTGTGAACTCCCTTAGAGTTCCATTTTTTTGTCTAGGTTTTCTACACCATCAAGAGAGAGAGATCTTAGATTTAAAGCGTTGAGGACATATAAGAACCCATCCCATTGAAGGGGACTGGTAACATCTTTCTATGTTCCCTTCCCAGGTGTCATAAATACAAAATTATTTAAAAATATTCTTGTCTTGTCTATTAGATGCATGGAGAAACTCTTGATTTTATTTGTTGTTTAACATCTTTAACTACATAGATCTGGATTTTGTAGCATTTATCTTGGTCAACTAACTACATATCTAAGGAAATTGGCAGCCATCTTTGATGTTAGGGTTGTTTATTATGCACAGCTAAAGTGATCTTTTTTCGTACACTTGACATTAGAATTCACACTAACATAGTTGTTCAGTTTTGGATGTTTTTTCTGTTGCAGAAAGAAACAACATAGCAGTGTAGTGGCAAGGACAGCAGCAACACAGATGCATAATTTGAGGAGTTTTAGTACATATGTAATGTTGATAGTGGCAGGTTTAGCAGCAGTATAGATGTATCGTTTGTGCAATGTTGGTGGGAAACAGTTTCAGACATCAACGGTGCAGAGGAAGATGTTGCATAATCATAGAAGTACTCAGCAGGGTGTATTTTTATAGCACTTTCCTCACTAAGAGGGAGTGGTTATTTAGGTAGCATCAAATGTGCTCTGAGTCTCAAACTTGGCAAGGATTCTTAGGCATATGTATTCCAGAGAACCCAGAAATTGTTTGTGAAAATTCCACTCAGAATGTGTTTTATTAAAATAACTCATTATTTTTAAAGGGACCCTAAGTCTAAACTTAGGAAAATAAAATAATTAAAGGGTATTAATAAAATAGAGTGAGAATGTTCTATAAAATTCAGATATCAAGTCAAAAGTTAATCTTATTCATTGATTAGAGATTTAAGCTCGCATGTTGAAGTTTCAACGAGAAGATTATAAGAAGGACTTGACGGGTAATTTTGAAAATACACCGAGAGAGCTAGAGGATTAAGAGACCAAATTTATGAAGTGAGCAGTGCTCAAAGGAAAGATCGATTGAGAGATTCTTTGCAGAGAGGGACACTAATTCTGGTTGGAAGAATTCCTGATCCGGAGAGTGCAGAGCAAAGGACGTGGTGGACGCCACAAAGCCAGTGTAGATCCAATGATGCAAAGGCTACACAAGCATTGCGCAGAAGCTGAGAGGGATTTTTTTCTGTTGAGGAGACAGCGTTGGGTCAGTGCAAAGTTCCCGAAGAGAGTTTTCGGAGGCCAGAAGGCCCTAGTTTTCAGCCAGCATATCTAGCGTCATAGCATAAGTCAGGGATCAAAGAGCTGCGTATGAAGCAGATCGATTCCCCAATTAGTGCGCAGTCCAAGCCAGGAGGGATAAAACCAAAAAGGAAAATCTCTCTCTGAGTGAGTCGACATAGAGGAAATATTTTTCTAGATTGCAGTTTGGCAAAGAAAGAGGGATAAACGCAGCAGATCAGTAGATGGAGGGACAAATTTTTCTATGTAGAAGAGATTTATGGTGCAAAAAGTGTTAGAAGAGAGATATGGAGACACTTTTAGGAAAACTTCTTCCTTAGAGAATTCCTAGCCGGGGAACTCTATTTTTCGAGAGCTGAGCAACAGTGTTGGGTGGAAGATCTACCATCTCCAGCATGGAGTGCATAGGCCAGGTCAAAGCTATGCAAAGGAGAGAGAGGGAGCTAGTTTGACATATTATTTCGTTCAACAGAGATGGAAGCAAGTGGACTGAGAGATCAATATCGGTTGGAGGGAGCCTCCAACTATGTGATTTTGCAAGCAAGGATCATATGCCTGCTAGATTAACATGATCCCAAATCCTTCATCAATGGTGTGATGGTTAAACCAATAGATGCAGATTCTCTAAAAGAGTTCAAAAAGGATATGACTAAGGCAAAGTGCTTGATCCTCGACGAAGTGATGGAGCATGTCATGTGTCACATAGCTAGAAGAGGGACCTATTACAGAAATGTGGTAGGCCCTGGAGAAGCTATATCAGGGATCTTTCAAGCAGTGAAAGATAATTTTGGAGGAGAAATTATGAACTACCAGGATGTAGAAGGGTGAGAGCATTGATTCATTCCTGGTTAGACTTCAAGAAAATCGAGATCATCTGGCAGTTGTAGGAGAAGCTCCTCAGGCCAAAAATATGGTCATATTGGCCCTCAACTTAGTGTCTGAATATTATCAAGTCTTTGTCCAGAGCATCCTAGGTAGAGATAATTTAAGAGACTGGAAGTCAATGCGGGTAGATCTTCAGCAGGAAGAGATGAGGAGGGACTTACTTAAGTGTCAAATTGAGGGCAGAATTAGCAATGGGAAGAAGCCAAAGGAGGAGGAGGAGAATGTAGCCCTTGCATCAAAGGGGTAGCAGGAGCAGCGCAGGAGGAAGAAGGACCTTTCCAAGATCAAATTCTTCTAATCTGGCGAGATGGGTCATTATGCCACATAGTGTCCTCTCAAGAAGAGATACAAGAATGAGAAGCATGATCCACATGTTTCACCTGCAAGGATCGATGAGGAGGAGTTCACCATGATTTCCCATATACCTCTGGGAGAGAGGTGGGGTGATTTGGAGTTGTACACCCAGAGAGCTACAGTATGGGCAGGATGATTGAGGAGTCCACCTCTCGGATCAATACCTTGCTACGGGAGTCCAAATCAGATGTAGCAGGATGGACGAGTCCTAGTTGGTGCAGAGGAGTGCAGAAGTCACAATGCAGTGGTTAGCAACGCTAGAGTCTGAGCAGCACAGAGCAGAGTTGGCAGCAGTGCAAGAAAGCACAGTGTAGAACTCAGCAGCAACGCAACAGCTTAAGAGGGACAGTGCAGAGCCTAGTAGCAGTCAAATATTTAGTACCCAAATGCATCATGTTGAACACTTGTTCAGTTTCGAATTTTTTTTCTGTTGCAAAAAGCAACAACGTTGCAGTGCTGTGGTAGTTGGCAGTGGCAAGGCTAGCAATAGCATGGATGCAGAATTTGAGGAGTTGTAGTACGGATGCAGTATTGAGAGTGGCAGGGTCAGCAGTAGTACATATGCAGTGTTTTTGTAGTGTTTTTGGGCATCAGTGTCATACATCAGCAGCGCAGAGGGAGATGTTGCATAATTAGAGTAGTACTCGGCAGGGTGTATTGCTAGAGCACATTCCTCGCTAAGAGGAAGTTGCTATTTGGGTAGCATCGGATGTTCTCTAAGTTTCAAAATTAGCAGGGAGGCTTAGGCACATGGATTTAGAGAAACCGAAATCATTTGTGAAAATTCCACTCAGAATGTGTTTTATTAAAATAATTAATTATTTTAAAAGGGACCCTAAGCCTAAACTTTAGGAAAATAAAATAATTAAAGGGTAATAATAAAACAAACTGAGAATGTTCTAGAAAAGGCGGAGATCAAGTCAAACGTTAATATTAGCCTTGATTATAGATTTAATCTTAGTCGTTGAAGTTTCAATGAGAAGATTATAAGGACTTGAAGGGACATTTGGAAAATACACCGAGAGAGCCAAAGGATCAAGAGATCGAATTTCTGAAGTGAGCAATTCTTAGAGGAAATATTGATTGAGAGATTCTTTGCAGAGAGGGGAAGTAATTCCGGTTGGAATAATTCATGATCCAGAGAGTGAATAGAAGACGAGGCAGTGGAAGCCACAAAGGCAGCACAGAGCCTGTGATGCAGAGGCTACTCAGGGGGGAAGTAATTCCGGTTGGAATAATTCATGATCCAGAGAGTGAATAGAAGACGAGGCAGTAGAAGCCACAAAGGCAGCACGGAGCCAACGATGCAGAGGCTACATAGAGCTTGAGAGGGATTTTGTTTTTGTTGAGGAGACAACATTGGGTTAGTGAGAGTTCCTGAAGATAGTTTTCGGAGGCCAAAAGTCCCCAGTTTCTAGACAGTAGAGATCCCATCGAAGAGACATAGAGAAACTACAATTGTGACGCAGAGACTGCATAGAGTAATGCATTCACTACGCAAAGGCAACTCGTTTGGGGTGCAGGCCAGTATCGGGTTCCCGTGGAGGAGTGAGGTTTGTCTCACAAGATTTTTCTTTTCAGTTTCTTTGCATGATTTGACAAATTCATCAATCATAGATTTGTACTCATAATTTACTGCATAATATATAAACCCTCAATTGTTGCACCTTTTTTCCCACATTGGGTTTTTTCGGGGACATTAGTCCGAAAACAATGGTGTCAGATGTGTCTATGATTTTCTATTGCTCAGATCTTGTTTCCAAACTTTTTTTTCTTTCATAGTTTTATTTGTGAATGTTGTAGTGTATGGATTTCGATATTTTCTTCTAGAAAACAGTGAATAATTTGTTAATTAAAAAACAAATAGAATATTTTCAATCAGTTGCTGCAATAGGATTTCAGGTAGTACAAATTTTCACATGGTTTTAGATCTTGTGTAGCTCAGTGCAGGAGGAGCAAGAGCACAGATCCAACAAATCTAGCGTTGTAGCAGAAGTCAGGGATCAAAAGCTGCGTAGGCAACAGATTGATTCCCCAATTAGTACGCAGTCCAATCTAGGAGGGCTAAAACAAGCAAGGAAATCTTTCTCTGAGTGAGTCAACAAAGAGGAAATAATTTTCCAGATTTTAGTTTGGCAGAGGCAGAGGCAGAGGGAGAAATTCAGATCAGTAGCTAGAGGGACGCATTTTTCTAAATAGTAGTGAATGTTGGTGAATAAAGTATCAAAAGAGAGATCTAGAGACACTTTGAGGGAATCTTCTTCGTCAAGGAATTCCTAGCCGAGGAATTCTATTTTTCGAGAGTTGAGCAGCAGTATTGGGTGGTAGATCTACCATCTCCAACAGGGACTGCGTAGGCCAAGCCAGAGCTACGCAGAGGAGAGAGAGGGAGCTAGTTCGAAATATATTTTTTAGTCAGCAGAGATGGCAGCAAATGGGTTGAGCGATGAAGATCGGTTGGGGGGAGCCTCCAACTATGTGATCTGGAAAGCAAGGATCAAATTCATGTTGGATGAACATGATCTCAAAGCCTCCATCAATGGTGTGATGGTTGAACCAGTAGATGCAGATCCTCTGAAAGCATTCAAAAAGGATATGACTAAGGCAAAGTGCTTTATCCTTGATGGAGTGAGGGATCATTTCATGTGTCACATAGCTAGCAAAGGGATTGCTAGATAAATGTGGCAGGCCCTGGAGAAGCTATATCATGAATCTTCCGAGCAGAGATGGCAGCAAGTGGGCTGAGAGATGAAGATCAGTTGGAGGGAGCCTCCAAGTATGTGATTTGGAAAGCAAGGATCAAATTCATGTTGGATGAACATGATCTCAAAGCCTTCATCAATGGTGTGATGGTTGAACCAGTAGATGCAGATCTTCTCAAAGCGTTCAAAAAGGATATGACTAAGGCAAAGCGCTTGATCCTTGATGGAGTGAAGGATCATTTCATGTGTCACATAGCTAGCAAAGGGATTGATAGATAAATGTGGCAGGCCCTGGAGAAGCTATATCAGGAATCTTCCGAGCAACGGAATATTTTTTTGGAGGATAAATTGTGGACTTACCAGGATGCAAAAGGGTGAGCGCATTGATCCATTCCTGGTTAGACTTCAAGAAAACCGAGATCAATTGGAAGTTGTAGGAGTAGCTCCTCAGGCCAAAAATATGGTCAAATTGGCCCTCAACTCAGTGTTTGAAGACTATCAAGTCTTTTTCTAGAGCATCCTAGGCAGAGAGAATTTGCAAGACTAGGAGTCAATGTGGGAAGCTCTTTAGAAAAAAGAGACGAGGAGGGACTTATTCAAGTGTCATCTTGATGGTAGTAGTAGCAGTGTGAATAATTCAAAGGAGGAGGAGGATAACGTATCCCTTGCATCAAACGGGCAGCAGGAGCAGCGTAGGAGGAATAAGGACCTTTCCAAAGTCAAATGCTTCTGATGTGGCAAGATGGATCATTATGCCACACACTGTCCTCTCAAGAAGAGAGACAAGGATGACAAGCATGATCCATAGGTTGCATCTACAAGGATCGATGAGGAGTTCGCCATGATTTCCCATATACCTCTAGGAGGGAGGTGGGGTGCTTTGGAGTTGTATACCCAGAGAGCTACAGTATGGACAGGATCCTTGAGGAGTCCACCTCTCGTATCAATACCTTGCTACGGGAGCCCAAATCAGATGTAGCGGGATGGACAAGTCCCAGTTGATGCAAATGAGTGTAGAAGTGACAGTGTTGTGGTTAGCAGTGCCAGAGTCTAAGCAGCACAGAGCAAAGTTGGAAGCAGTGCAAGAAGGCACAGTGCAGAAGTTAGTAGCAGCGCAGCAGCTTTAGAGGGACAACGCAGAGGCTAGCAAAAGTCAGATCTTTAGTACCGAGATGCATCATGTTGAACACTTGTCCAATTTTGAATGTTTTTTCTGTTGCATAAAGCAACCACGTGGCAGTGCAGTGGCAGTTGACAGTGGCAGGGCCAACACCAGCACAGATGCAAAATTTGAGAAGGAGTTGCAGTACATATGCATTGTTGATATTGGTAGGGTCAGCAACAGTACAGCTGCAGCGTTTGCGCAGTGTTGGTGGGCAATAGTGTCATACATCAGCAGCACAGAGGGATATGTTGCAGAATCAAATCAGTACTCAACAGGGTGTATTTCTAGAGCACATTCCTCGCTAAGAGGGAGTGGTTATTTGGGTAGCATCAAATGTGTTCTAAGTCTCAAAATTGGAAGGGAGGCTTAGGCACATGTATTCTAGAGAACCCATAAATTGTTTGTGAAAATTCCACTCAGAATGTGTTTTATTAAAATAATTAATTGTTTTTAAAGGGACCCTAAGTCTAAACTTAGGAAAATAAAATAATTAAAGGGTATTAATAAAACAGAGTGAGAATGTTCTAGAAAAGGCGGAGATCAATTCAAAATTTAATCTTAGCAGTTGATTAGAGATTTAATCTTGACCGTTGAATTTTCAATGAGAAGATTATAAGAAGAACTTGAAGGTTCATTTGGAAAATACACCAAGAGAGCCAAAAGATCAAGAGATCGAATTTCGGAAGTGAGCAGTGCTTAGAGGAAATATCAATTGAGAGATTCTTTGCAAAGAGAGGTAGTAATTCTGGTTGGGAGAATTCCTGATCCAGAGTGAATAGTAGAGGAGGCAGTAGAAGCAACAGAGGCAGCGTAGAGCCAGTGACGTAGAGGCTATGCAGGCACTGCGCAGAGCCTGGCGGGGATTATGTTTTCTGTTGAGGAGACAGTGTTGGGTCAGTTCCAGTTCCTATAGAGAGTTTCTAGAGGCCAGAAGGCCCTAGTTTTCATCCAGAAGAGGGACCAGCTCAGAGACAGAGAGCAGCTACATCTGTGATGCACAGTGACGCAGTCACTGCATAGATGCAGTGCAGAGAAGCTCGTTTTTGGTGGAGGCTAGTGTCCGGTTCCATGGAGGAGTGAGGTTTGTCTCACAAGATTTTTCTTGTCAGTTTCTTTGCATGATTTGACAGATTCGTCAATCATAGATTTGTACTCATAATTTACTGCATTATATATAAACCCTCAGTTGTTGCATCGGTTTTTCTGGGAACATAGTCCAAAAACAATGGTGTCAGATGTGTCTATGATTTTCTATTGCTCAGATATTGTTTCCGCACTTTTTTTTCTTCCACGGTTTTATTTTTGAAGGTTGCAGTGTATGGATTTCAATATTTGCTTGTAGAACACAGTAAATAATTTGCTAAGTAAATAACAAATAGAATATTTTCCATCAGTTGTTGCAGTAGGATTTCGGGTAGTACGAATTTTCATAGTGTAGAGTGTGGCAATACGAGAAAGGCTTTCATTGCGCTATCCTTGTATCTCCATATTCCGCGTAATGAAATATTGATTAATTCCATGCTAAAATTATTAAAACATATAACATTTTTTTAACTTTACATTAAAAATAATTACAAAAGTTTAAGACATGAAAATTTTGGATAGTCGATTAATTGTCTTGAGTACTATGTTTATGTGGAATCCTTTTATTTGAGCTTCCCCAATACTAAGTGTTGTTTCACAATTGTGAACTAAGTGTGTAGTTTTTAATATTAAATAAAGTGTACTTCTCCCCTTATAACGACGTAGTTAGTTTCATTGTTTGAAATAGGAAAGTGTGGAGAAAGCTTTCATTATGTGCACTACAGAAACGAAGCGTTATTATTCAAAAAATAATATTGTTGAGTGTTTTTCTCACTTATATTATTTAAATTGATTTAATATAATGAAATAAATTATGTATGCATTTATTCACACATTATGAAAAATGAAAGAAGTTATAATATTTTTCATTTGTGTGGAATTTGGAAGTGTGGGAAAGGACTTTATTGTGCTTATCTTGTATCTTTGTATTTCGCATAATGAAAGCTTCTTCCACACCTATACATAGGGATAATCATACAATATATAAACTTGCACTTCCACACAAATTTCACTCCTGACAACTTAACTGATATATAACACTAGTCAGTATTTGCTCAATATGAGTTTCTCGACTCTGCACAATGTATGAATATGCACCTCCACAGTTTGTGCAATGTATCAAGAAATCCTAAGACACATTGTTGGGCAGGCACATGTACGGAGGTGTAGAGAAGTAGTAATGTTAAGTGTGTAGGTGCAGAGAAGTGGTAATGCTAAGTGCACAGGTGTGGATAAGGGTTAATGTTAAGTGCGAAGATGCAGAAGAAGCTCTCAGAGCACTAACATTGGCATTGACACTATCATAGCTACTGATATTGAGTTAAAATCTTTGACTCCACTTATCTAATATTAAATGTTCAGTACAATGTATGAATTCGAAAAATGTTGATATTTAGTTATAATTCTAAGAAACATTTTCGGGCAGCCACATGTGCAAACTGGTACAATAAAATCTTTGACTCCACTTCCACACTCCACATAATGAAAAGGTTCGCTACCCCTTCACACTGCACACAATCAAAATGTTCACCACCCCTTCACATTCTGCACAATGAAAACATTCACTGCCCCTCGGCAATTCGCATAATGAAAATTTTCACCCCCCCCCCACCCTCACTCGGCACTTTGCACTTCCCACACTTTCTACATGCCCTTTCTCCTTCCTTTGCATATATGTTCAGCCCCACCCCCCCCCCCCCCATGTGTTCTAAGTTTTTTTTTTTTGGTCTTTTTTAAAGAATCCATATATTTGTGCACCAGATATCTCTTAGCCAACGAGTTTTTAAATAGAGCAACGTTCTAATTATTGTACACTCACCTATTGAATCACATTTCTTTTCTTGGACATAATTCAATTGCAAAAATGAGCACAAACGATAATTGCAATAAGATACACTTGTTCGTGCTCTGTAATCATGACCTAAGCTAAAGAGGTATTTGCAGAGAAAAGGGAGTATGGAGAAGCACATCACACAATAAAAGCTTCGACTCCACCTCTGCACTCCACACAATGAAAATGTTCATTGTCATACCAATATTCACAATTACAATCGCAATGGATAATTCATTAGATCCCACATAAAATCTATGTTTGCATCTCCTAGTGAAATATATGCAAAGATGGTTTTCATTGTGTGGAATATGGAGATGTGAACACGTAAATAATGACAAATTGTGGAAAAGCAGGGATTCTCGAATAACGAGAAAATGCAGGTGGTGCAGATAAGGGGTAATGTTGAGCGTGGAGGTGTGGAGAAGGGGTATGTTGAGTGTGCAGGTGCAAAAAATAGGTAATGTTGAGTGTGGAGTTGTGAAATAATCCCTAAGAGAACTAACATTAACATTGACATTATCATAGCTACTACTATTTTGTTTCGCTCTTATTTCATTTTAAACATTTTTCCATCTTAAACTTTTACAAAATAACTTCGTACAATAAAATATTTGACTCCACTTATCTAATATTAAATGTTTAGTTCAATGTATGAATCCAAAAAATCTTGATATTCCATTATAATTCTAAGACACATTATTGGGTGACTACATGTGCGAAGTGGTACAATAAAATCTTCAACTCCCCCTTCGCACTCCACCGCAATGAAAACATTCACTGCCCCTTCATATTGCATGCAATTAAATTGTTCACTGCCCCTCTGCACTCTGCACAATGAAAATTTTCACTTCCCCTCGGTAATCTACATAATGAAAACGTTCACTGCCCCCTCCCCCCCCCCCTGCATTTTGCACTTTCCACACACCCTTTCTCCTTCATCTGCATATATGTTCATTCCCCCCCTGCATTCTGCACTCTTTACTTTCCACACACTCTTTCTCCTTCATCTGCATATATGGTCATCCCCCCCTTTCTTAAAGAATCCATATATCTATGCACCAGATATGTCTTGGGTAGCAATTTTTTAAACAAAGCAGTGGTCTAATTATTGTGCACTCACCTATTAATTCGCATTTCTTTTCTTGAACATAATCCAATTGCAAAAACGAGCACAAATGATAACCGCCATAAGATACATTTTTTCGTTCCCTATAATTATGACCTAAGCTAAAGGTGTATGTGCAGAGATAAGGGAGTGTGGAGAAGCACTTCACACAATAAAAACTTTGACTCCACCTCTGTACTCCGCACAATGAAAACATTCGTTGCCATACCAATATTCATAATTACCATCGCAACAAATAATCCATCAGATCCGGCATAAAATCTATGCATGCATCTCCTAGTGAAATCTATGTGAAGATGGATTTCATTATGTGGAATATGGAGATGTGAATGGGTAAATAACGATAGACTGCATAAATGTTGGCATTCTCTAATAATGAGAAAATGTGGGCCCCACACTCCATATAATGAAAATGTCAATTACCCCTTCTCACTATGCACAATTAAAACATTCTCTACCCCCCCCCCCCCCAACTCCACACAATGAAAATGTTCATCGTTCCTCGGCAATCCCCAAAATGAAAATTTTCACTGCCCACCACCACCCCCTTGAACTCCGCACTTTCTGTACACCATTTCTCCTTCCTACACATTTGTTCAGCCCCCCACCCCCTATGAGTTCTAATAATTTATATGTATCTTACTTAAGTAATCCATATATCTATGCACTAGAGATCTCTTTGGCATTGAGTTTTTAAACAAAGCGGCGTTCTAATTACTGTTTACTCACCTATTGAATTGCATTTCTTTTCTTGAACATAATTCAATTACAAAAACAAGCACAAATGATAACCCAATAAGATACAATGGTTTGTGCCCTATAATCATGACCTAAGCTAAAGGGATATGTGTGGAGATAAAAGAGTGCAGAGAAGCACTTCGCACAAGAAAAATTTTGACTCCATCGACGCACTCTGCATAATGAAAACATTCACTACCGTACCAATATTCATAATTACCATCACAAAAAATAATTCATCAAATCCGCCATTAAAGTTATGTTTGCATCTCCTAGTGAAATGTATGCAAAGATGAATTTGATTCTGCGGAATACAGAGATGAAAATGTGTAAATAATGACAGATAGTGGAAATGTTGGCATTCTAAAATAACAAAAAAATGTGGGCCCTGCAGAAAGAAGCATGGTCTTAATCAATTAATTAGCAGTAGAGGTAAGGACTATGTTGTGTTGCAGCTATTACCCTTGTTAATGTATATTATTTGTATATACGAAATATTTTTGTAAACAAAAACACTCTTAACTAAAGCTATTGTTGTTAATAAAAATATTATTATATTATAAAAATAAACAAATAAATATTAAAAGATCTTGTAAAAAATTTCCCTTAAAATGTTTTACATTTCCAAAAACCTAATTGAAAAAGTTAGGTATTATACTATCATTTTCGTTTTGCCATATATTTATCAATTGGTTTCTACATTGCACGGATTCGTGAACCCAGGGGTGTGGTTCTCGAACCCGTCTCGGGTTCTCGAACCCGTCTCGGGTTCTCGTCCCAAAGAACCTGATTCGGGTAAGGGTTCTTCTAAAACAAACCCATAAGAATAGGGTTCTTCTACCAAGAATCAGGTGC
The DNA here is from genome assembly GCA_034641835.2 of Pinus albicaulis. NCBI lineage: Eukaryota > Viridiplantae > Streptophyta > Pinopsida > Pinales > Pinaceae > Pinus > Pinus albicaulis. The sequence continues at coordinate 1,048,879,125 of CM076579.1, forward strand.
TTCATTTAAAAAATTTGGGTGTGTTTGACGTTTAGGGTACTTGGAACCCCAAAATTGGGTTCTTTGTTGAACGATTTAAAATATATATATATATATATTTCATGGAAATTCAAAAGGTGAATACATAACCTGTAAAACCTAAAATCGCTTCACTCTTCGACGATGACATTCCATTTGAGACAATAGGCATTCGGTTTTACTATTGAGATAGTGATCATTCCCTGGTGTGTGTGCAAGTGACTGGAGGTTCCCATAGAGATGTAATCTCTGCTTGAAGATTCACAAGTAGCTCTTGAAGATTCATCATGCGGAATGAATTAATTCTAATTTTTGTGTTCAAATTTCACAGTTTTCATAACAAAATTAGTAAATTAAAATTTAATTCTAAATAGTATATCAACCCATGATGTCAAATATGGGAAAGCTTCCTTATGATGAGTATTAGAATCTTGAAGCAACCACAATAAACAATCTTCTACCATATAATGTCGTTCCAAACTCTTGTTTTTTTACTGTAACCTCCACATTATCTCATGGCCAACCGACATCACTTGCTTTTCTAATCACTCTTTTAACTGTGTTTTTTTTACATTTTTTGCCAAGAATATGAATTTTGGCCTTCTCTTTCCCTACCAGAGTTTTGGGTGAAATTGGCTTGGGGATAGATTTACAAGTATGTGTAAACTCCAATTTGCACTTGATATCAAACTAGAAATTTTGAAACTTCAATGTGAATGTTGAATGTTGAATGATGTGCATGTTTAAATCTTTAAAGTTTAAATCATAAATATTTTAGTTTCATGTTTAAAGTTGGAAAATATGTATGTATGTATGTATGTATGTATGTATGTATGTATGTATGTATGTATGTATGTATGTATGTATGCCCCCGACAAACTCACACACCCTGTTTCAAAAAATGGCGCACCCATCCTTGTCCCCGTCCCCATTCTCGTCCCAATTCCCAATTTATGTGGAAACATAGATTGGTTTGCATTAACATTTAATGAAAGAGTCATGAAGGGTCCATGACCAAGTGAATAAAATGGATGCAATAATATCATTTTGACTGATATGGTTTTCCCAATCAATTTTATTTACCTATACCATCTATTTTAGAAAACTCCAATGTTGTCTTTTGTGTTGGCAATGCATTGTTATTATTTTAGAGAAATAAAGATGCATTGTTATTTGGTTTTTCTCATCATAATTTTGTAAGTTCTGATTTTTTTGTAAGATTATATTTTTTGTTGTTTAAAATGTATTTTTGTATGTATAAATAGATTGAGTGCCATGTATAACCTCAAGGGCATTAAGATTATGCAGATTTCACAATAGAACTAGATTTTGGACAAAATTAACAGAAAAAATTAACTAGAAATTGGCCACAGCTTAGAAGGTTTTGACTACCCATCTAGGTTATTCATAATTTAAGTAGGCCTTGCTTAATCGCTTGTCCATTTTTTCTTAAATTTAGGTATTTTTTCTATAATCACTCTCCAAACTAAAAAATGTTGTTATAAGTTGGAAAATAGAATCGTGAAATACCAAATCAAAACTTCATAATGAAAAGGGACAAACGTTATACTTGTTTGGACACACTTTATTATTTCTTGACATAAAATCTTGATTTCCTCATCAAATCAGTAAATTGATAAGTAGTTGAAATGCACTTGATGTAACAGTCCCACCTTTTTCTCCTATCTTTGTATATATGATCATAACCATGAAATTCAACATGGAACTCACAGATGGTTGGGATAAATATTATAAATAGTTTAAGTATTAAATTAATTTATTGAAAATAATAATAAAATGTTATGTTGGCATGAAGGGAGGGACCCACATATCCAAGTATGAGGGAGAGTGGGGAGTGGAGAAGTGGAGGATGATGCCCCTCACCCTCAAATATGGAGGAGGTGGCATAGCTTATCGAATCTCCACCTAAAAAAATGCAAATAATTCCATGAGAGAGTGGAGAAGTGGAGGACAACGCCCTCACCCTCGACGATGGAGTAAGTGGTACAAAGATCGAACCACCTCCTCACAGATAGTAAAAGACGTGATCGGACGAGGGGAAGTTCCCATCATTTTCTTTCCTAAGCGAGGTGGAAGAAGGGGTGGACATTCTCATAGGTACATGAAGATATGCAAGCAAGGCAGTAGAGGAAAAATGTGAAGGTTAGCAATGGAAATGAACATTGGCGAAAAGAGAACACAACTGGAGAGAGATCATTCCCTGGAAGTTAGGCACGAATCACATGGATAAATGTTGGAGTTGTGACTAATCCCTATACCTTGAAATTCGGTGTTATTCCATGTATTAATGTGTTTGAGGCCATTGGACTATGTGCATCCAAGCCTAACTAAATAGATGCTAACCACCTAGACAAGGAAATATGAGTCACTGTGGTGCTTGTTGGAGAGTTTTTAACCACCTGGACAGTTTATTGCATACCCTTATGGTGCTTGCTATGAAAAGATAGCTAAGATATCACCCGAACATTGGATTCAACCTCTTAGACTAATCAATACCCCAACTAAAGCCCAATGATTGAATTAAAAGGAGTAAGTGAGTAACTACGGTGCTTACTTCTAGAGGGAAATTGAGAAACCATTTGGATAGTGGACTCCATCTCTTGAGTGTCTACTAAGCCTTAGTGTGAATTTTCCCTAAATAAGTATCCCCTCATACTTTGAATCCGGCTTGGGGGTGGTCAGTTGTAAGAAATTTGTATTCCCTCTTTTAGTTGCTAGCCACCTTTACAAACTCGGATAAGTCAAATGCATTGATATTGAGTTATAATATGTAATTTTTCATGAACTACTTCTCTGTGGAATGAGATCTTGTATATTCTCGAATGTTAAATAATGCTTGAATGGTGAAGATCATTGTTATGTTCATGATTAGTATGATATCTTATATGTCATGAATTTGATAGATGGTAGGATTATGTTGTCTGATATCTCATTCATGGTTGATGTGATACATGGTGTGTTTATGCTCATTCATTTTGTTTACTATGGTTGTGGAATGCGATAGCCTATTGGCTCACCTAGCATGTATTGTTTACTAGAGGATTTGCAATTTCTCATGTATTTTTATCATATTAGTACGCTTGCACACAATTGAATTGATAAACACATGCCTATGACCATGTCTACCCAATCGGAAATAAGTCAGTTGAAATGGAGTAACTAGTACAATATTTTGATTTAGGGGGGTCTTGCCTTCTTTTGGCTTCAAAACTAGTGTGTTATAAGTTCTATGGAGTCTCGCACCCTTGTTTTGTCCATACTCATAGGTTTGAATTTTCAAGGCCTTGGGCCCATGCGCCATAAACCATCAAAATTTGGTGTTCTCACCCTTGCACTAAAACTCACAAAACCATATGAAAAAGTGGAGATTGGCCACCATCACTGCCAGTGTTTTAAACCTTGAATTCATGTAGACGGGTGGTGAACCGATAAACGGGAATATTCATGTTTAGTAACGTGAAGATACATGTTTCATGCCATGTCTATCTATTAGATCACGTAGTTGAAGTGTTGTAAACATCTATGAATATGGTTGACGAGACTACAGGCCAATTCAGCGGTGGTGCCAAACTCAAAACTCATTCTCAGGGTAGCGCTTACCGTCATGTTGATGGGGTGAAATGTATAACATTAAGGGGATCTCCCTAGTGTGAAGTCTCAATTAGACCTCACATTGTTTGGGATAGGAGTCTCGTCTCATATGTTGGCCCAGTTGCCACCATGTTTGTTTCCTCTTGGCTCTCAAATGAAGAGATCTTAATATGAGGGCAAGTATGAAATACCTAGAGAGTGAGGATGAATCATCCCACAAATCATAAACTTGAAGTTCAAGATACAAGAATATAATAGCAAAACAACAACAAGCACATCTCAAGATGAGTCAGTTTACTAGGACCATCTAAGACATACAACAGTAAGAAAGTGCTAGAAGCTAATTGCAAATTAGTTCGCAATTAGTTACTAAGAGCAAAGATTCCAGAAAATATATGAGGAATAACCAATGAATTAGTTCATTAACATACAACCAATTTCAAACCATACATACGAACATAACATGAGTATCGGATAAGCCATTACAATCATCAGAGGAATGCACACGAGAATATATGCTAAGAGTGAAAAGCTTCTCATTAATAGTGTTTCAACTTCAAATACATGTGTTGCAGGTCCATTATAATCTAATAATGGAAGTTGGGTTGTTCATATCACCTCCCAGATAAGCCCCTAGCCTCACCGCAACCCAGCCTAAAATCTGCCTCGCCACAACTCATCCTAAAAGCTACTTAAGTGATAACAGTTATTTCAATGCTAACATAACTGAAGTGATAAAAAGCCCTACCTCGGAGGCATGAGAATACATTTATGAAAATGGTTAGGTGACTCTTCACCTTCCCCGTGACTTCAATTTCTCATTACCTATCACATTCTAGACGACTTTTAGCATTTTATCAATTTCATAATTATGGCAAAATAATATTTGCAATATGACGAAAGAAACACAATGAGCTTTTATGTTGCAGCGTATTGGAAGTTCGGAGCATTATTGTAGCTAAGGAATTAGACCGCCATATTGACCATAGTTTTCCATTGGAAAAACTACTGAGCGCCTAAAGTTTTCTCCTTTCTTGTTTTCTAAGACAGTGACTATCTCTTGCAAGATAAGATGGTTCGTAAAACCATGACAAATTAGCATGAAGTGTGCTACTTCTTCTATAAAATAGGGGAATGTGTTGGCATTAATTCTCCACTATTTTTTACAATTATAAAAATTTACCAGCAATCCCATCTTTTCAGAAGCTAAACTGCTTTTATGTTTATATGATTTTTCTCCTCAAACCTCAAAGCTTATAGGCAATCCAAATCCCACTCTAAAATCTGTAACTTAATCCTTTGTCATTTACAAACTAAATTTTCAGTGAATCTAACATCCATTTCTTTGATCTGCTCAATTAAAAGGTCTTGTTTCAGGCATCACACTGGGTACAAAGAAAAATTTAATCATTGAAAGAACTCCAAAACTAAGAATATGATGAAGTTCCAATGGTTACATTCATATTGAGAAATGTTTGTGCCATAATCAAATTAGAACCAAATTAGATGTTGCAGTCGTCCCTCCACAATCTCCCTTGCACCTTAAAGGATAAATATCAGAAATGATGACACCAAGGAAGTGTTTCCACATCATCATCAAATTATCATATGGTAAACATTGAGCAAATCCCAATGCTACAGCACCCTTAGGAGTAGTTCTTTCTTTCAAATCCGGCTATGCATGCTCCAAGAACTATCCAACTACAACATGACCTAATTCGTGATATGCTACAGTCTTACTTTTCTCTTTACTCTACCTTAATTTTGAATTTTCTTGCTGAAATTTCCAATAACCCTATCAATAGCTACCTCAAATTATGACCATTGATTTCAATCTTTTCAGTCCTTACAGTGATAATAGCATCCTTATTCATAATTTTGCAATATCTGCTCCCCCAACAGTTGGAGCTCCTATTTTCTTTCATTGTGAATGTGTTATCTCAGCTGCTCCTATATCTTGAGTGAAGGCTACTTTCAAAATTCCATACACCATAAAAACTATATTTCATGGGGCCTTATTCAAAAGGGTTGAATAAGACTGTCCACGAGAAGACAACATGGTAGTTGTGATTCTTGAGACAGCCCCAGTTGTAAGCCTCTTATAGTTTGCTATTTATCCTTTCACAGGCACCTTCAAAAGATATTCAATATATTGCCTTTCCAAAAACACAGTAATTCTTCAGATACCCCGTTAAAATGAATTATTTTAGGGCAATTATCCTTTACCCTGTGTACAACATATTCCAGTCCTAATCTCTCAAGATCCCATATGTAGATGCATTTATCAAATCCACTAGAGATAAACCTTTTACCATTTGGAAACCAACCACAGGAAGTGAATCCACTATTGGCTTTATCATAGGTCAATTTACATTTTCCAGTCTCAACATTCTGAAGACTAACAAGCTCCTCAATACCGCATGTAAGCAGCAATTCATCATCAGATATCTAAGCAACAAATGAAACTGGTTTCTGGTGTGCAATTAATATATGTTTCATGGAGAAAGAATCCCCCCCAGGTTATCTCCCAAATTATTGCAGAACAAACTTTTGATGTAGAGGCCAAATACTTCCCGTTGTTTGAAAAATGTAGAAACCACATTTCATTTTATGTGACTCCAATACCTGTAATGTCATAGTATGAATTTGATCTCATCCACTTTGATGATCAGTATATAGAGAAAGGGTCGGTTCCAAGGAGCTCTGAAAAATGCATGCTTCTCACGACACATCAAGGGCCTGGTCCACTAGACATTCGAACATTTTTCTACGATCATTATAAAAGGTAGTAATAACTGTTGAATTTATTGCATAACTTTCCTTCATTGACTGGGATTTGGATTCCCTTGCTATGAATATCCAAGATCCTCGCATCATGAAAGAAACACAATGCAACTTACAAATTCATGTACTCTTTTTGTGTTCAATTGCAGTGGAGAAATCTCAGTGTTTTCATAGCTTCAGAGATATTACCTTTGTCCAATAGCTCAAAGAACTTAGGTTTCAAGATCAGGAAGGATGTAGCCTTCAGTGTGTTTTCCTTCTACCTTCACTTGATCAATACCCCGCAATGTAACAACACTTTCATCCCACTTTCCATTGAGTATTTGTTCCCTAAATAAAGTTGTAGTTGAAGACTGGAAAAGTATTCATGCCTTCTCTTCCAAAATCACACCACCTTTCTGGTAACCCAAAGAATATAGAGCCTGTGTTATTACCTTACGAATTCCACCCTCCCTATGAATCCTTTGGAACTTACTGTCTCACCTTCCTCCAAAGACAATGATTTGGCCATTAAGATGCTCACTGACCCCACAGACAATGCAGGGGCCTCTTCCTCCAAACCTATTCTCAAGCTCGGCGAGGACACCTTTAAACGCTTCAGGGGTGGGAGATTGTCCAAGATAGAGAATGAGACTTTGTAAAATAAATAGATATTTCCAGATTAAGTATTTCATGCCTTAGATCTAAATAAAACCATTTTGCATCTTTGTATATCTCTATTCAAATGGGATTTCGAGAGTAGCTTGGCTTCCAATTGCATATTGATTCCTCAATAACTTGAGGTGTCTTTTAGGGGGAAACAAAGGAAGACGAATAGACACAGAGTTGTTGTGCGATGTGATTGTTGGGAAGGTCGCAAATTGGTGAGGGAGAAATGAATGAGGCAAGTTAGGTTGCGATGAAAAGAGTTAGGTTGTGATGAAATTACTAATGCCAGCGAACTATCATGCAATGCGATTGAGGGGAAGTCACTGTTTGTTGAGATAAGTTATGATTTAGGTTGCGATGCAATTGCTGGAATTGTCGCAATGAAATCAGACAAATCGCGATGACATGAGGGAAGCTATGATACATTGAGTGAAGTCACCCTGAATTGAGGGAGAATGTGATGTGAAGGTTGAGGGAGGTCACAATGAAACGATGCAAGTTCCAATGCGAAGAGGAAAGTTGTGACACAATGAGAGAGAGTGTGATGTGATAGAGGAGGATGTGATGTGATTGGTCTTATTCAATACATGCATTATTTGCTTGTGTCCCCATGATTACTGTCACCTTCAAGGTTATGAGTATTGAGGCTTAAGCCCAGTAATGTTTATTTCCCTGAGCCTGTATTTGAGATATGATTGTTTTAGTAAATTTTCGCCTTTTGATATTTCTCATTGGCAACACCCAAATAATTAACATTAAAATTATGTTGTTTCTTTTACCCAAGAATCAATTGTTTCATTTCTTTCTTCAGCCATTTATGCTCCTTCTCAACAAAATTCTCAACCAAATTCAGAACCTCATTTCTCTTCTAAACAATACGGATAAGGGAGAGCTCATTCTTGATGGTGTTTTTCGATCGTTTCGGCTTCACCTCAAGAGAATCGACCCTCTGTGTCTCTATTTCTACAGTATCGAATCCATAGTTTGCAGTGTATCATAGGTTTTCCCACCCGGAACACTAAATGTTGCCTACTTGAGAGCTTCCAAAACTTGCATCTATTCTCTTTCTCACAGGAGTTACGTAAGCAACTTTTTAAATAGGGATTGGCTTTATGACATCAACAACCTTTTGTGACTCCTTTCATTTTACAATGGTTACTCTGATGAAAGTATCAATTTATTCCACGGAAACAAAGCAAGCAAAACCTAGCTCATCTGGACCTGGTTGCCCAAGTTTAACTAAAGATACAGCGCCAGTTATGCGGAAAAAACGGCGTAGCTCAAATTTTGAACTGGTATTCAAAACCATGTGTTTGTAATGTTCACAAAAATACAATGCCATCTCACCAACAACTACTCTGTTCACAAAAACTTTGGCACTAAATTGAGCAACAGCTTGGATAAGTTCTTCAACTTTTTCCTCCTCTATTTTTGAATGATACTCCAGTTACTCAACACTATGAATCAAGATAGTATCTTTGGTTTTTGTAGTTGATGTATCTATGCCTCCACCACAAAGTGCAACCATGATTTTCTGAACGTGCTTGATAGTTCCAACAACATCATTTCAAGACAATACTATGAACCAGTGCACTCATGCAAGCCCTCCATCAAGGAGTTTTGCAACTCACACATGATCCATGTTGAAACTCATTGGATTCTTGGGGAAAACTCAAATAGATACATTTTCAATAAGAGGGCGTAGAATGTTTTCCTTTCTTAAGTAGTTGTAGAGTCATTGCTTGGAATTAATTCCATTGAACAAGTTGGATATCCAGCACTTCACTCCATTTGAGCAATCTGCCAGCCAAGTAACGAAAACACCATTAGTTAAAACAAGATCCTGAACAAGCATGCTTTCAAAGGATACATGATTTCCATATTCAGTAATGTCTTTATTACATAAATTTGACTATGATGTCATTGCCTGAGCAGGTCATGAATAAGGTTTATTCCGGGATTCAATTTGGTGATGATTAAACCATTCTAAAGAGCATAGCTGAGTAATATAATAGAAACATTCATGAAACTTGGAAAAGCAAGGGGGACCCAAAATTTTAGATAAACAGGGTGAAATTTTGGGGGGTTTTGTAGCTGCTACCACAACACGTCAAGACCTTGTTTTACCCCTTAACACCTTTGAGAAGAATGGGGCATCGTTGATAAGAAGTTCGTTGATCCGGTCAAGGTTCCAGCTATGAAACCATGCGGTCGGGCCACCACCAACTGCCACTTCCCTTCGCGTATTAAACTTTGAACTCGTGTGAGCCGACAATAACTGGTTGATACGGCCATGGTTCCAAAGTGGAACAGGGCTATTTCCCACCGCCGAGTTCTATTGCACTGGGTCGAATCTTGTAACAACCATTGTTGAAGTGTGGGTAAAACCAACCATAGTTCCACAATGGAACCCTACCACCGCCCACCGCTTACCACCAAAACATTTGTCGTGCTAAATAACCCATGAAACGGGCGGTTCGACGGAGGTTCCAATCTGCGGAATCTTTCCACTAGGAGATAGGTTTTCGGCTGAGGCGACTTTGGGCCATTAGCGTTGGTCATGTGTCATATTGACAGTCAAGGTCGATTGAGGGCCTCCCCCTTGTTGTCAACATTTAACCTAGTTGTTGGGGTGGCGGATTGGGATATGTGCCAACTCACCTCTCCCTAATTGACGGTTGTGAATGATTACGAACCTCCCTCCTGCTCATACTTGATGCCACGATACCGCTAGTTTGGTTGAAGTAGCGGCGTTAAAGGCGAATATACTTTTGATGTCGGAACCCTACCCACCAGGAGACCGCCCATCGCCAAGCTTTGTCACCTGCAATGGGTGGGCACGTCAAGGAGTAGTAGCTCAGACAAGGACCCCGCAAGGATGGCGTGGTTGACCTCAAAGGTTAGGTGGAGGCCAAATGGGTGCCATGTGGAACCTTTATAAAAAAATTTAATGGGACAAAGCATCTAACTAGCATAACTTTTGATCTAGGAATCATGAAACTAGTAGCGAGTTTATCTATCACAATGGTTGTATTAGAATTAAACTCTGACTACTTTCAAAAATGAAAATGAAGTTTTTTTTTTTTTTTTTTTTTTGCTAACCTCAACTTCATAACAAATCTTAGAGATCATGGAAAATAGGTAACACCTTCCTAGGCGTAAGACTCTTTAAGGGGATGGAAGGAAGGTGATTATAGAGTGGTATTATAGATAGGTTTAATATTAGATGTGAATAGGATCGCACATAAATGATGAATTTAATATAATAGTTTAATTATTGTATATGTTTATTTTTGGTTGATACTTAATGTGGTTACTAACTAATCTTGATAGAATATTAATGTGTTTTTTTTCTCTAGCATGTATAACTGATATGGGTTTTGATTTTGTGAATAGCTTCCTATCGGCATGCTTAGCGTTGGCAAACCAAGGTGATAAATTACTATATGCATGTCATATTTAACTAACAATTGTGTGTGTGAGACAGCACATGAGAAGACACATTCTAGTAAGAAATAGAGGAATGAGCAACAGAATGGTACATTATAGCACAAACAGATCCCATCATAATTAGGAAGAGGTCAAGGGAAAATTCCCCTGATTGGACGAATACTCTCAGCATGTTAAGAGTTGAATTGAGAAGTCACAAGGAAGACATTAAAAAGATTGTCAGAGCACAAGAAAGGCAACTAGAGGTAAATGTGATTTTACAGAGCTTATTGGACCTGCAAAGACATAAGCAACATGAGATCGGTGACAGTGATCCAGGTAGGCATAAATCCAAGCAAAGTCCATAAGAAATCTGAAAACATGGATTGGAAACCAATAGGGATGAAGGTAGCAAGTAAAGGAAAAGGCATAGTCAAGCAAGTGAAGACACAGTGAGAGGAGAAATCCCACTCAGCACTCCAGAAAGTGAGTCAAGCAGCGATAACCAGTTGTCTAGTGTTGCAACCAAAAGTAACCATTAGGAAAGGAGAAGTGAGAATAGCTTAATGTTGGAAGAGTTTAAGAAAGAAAATCAACCTACCTTTAATGGAGAAATAAGGCTAAAGAGGCAAAAACATGGTTGTTAGGAATGAAGAAATACTTCAAAGTCCATGACTAATCTAAAAACATGAAGGCCACAATGGTCATTTCTAGCTTGAAGGGAAAAGTTGACATATGGTGGGAATATTTGAGAAATGTCAAGGTAATAAGAGAAAAGGAACTATCATGGAGAAAATTTGGAAAATATTTCCATGAGAAGTAACTTTCTGAGAAGTACTATGACAACAAAATTAAGGAGTTCCATGAACCTAAGCTAGGGAAGCTTGCCTTTGATGCTTAAATAAACATATTTTTGGAGTTCTTGAGGTATATGCCATATATCAAGGACAAGAAGGTGAAGACCTAGAGATACCTCAATGGGTTACCACAGTCCTACCAAGATAGGATTTAGTTTGATGAGCCAAGGACATTGGATGACACCATTTGAAAGGCTTAATATTGCTATTATCATTCTAAGCATAGGGTTGAATTCCTCAAGAAACATGCAAGGAGGGGAAGATGTTAAGTTTTCCACTCCTACCAAGGGTGAATTATAGTTGAATTCCACTACTGCTAGTAGAGACTAGTATGCTAAATGAGTGAGAGAAGAAACCAAGGAGCCCAAGAGAAGTTTGTTACAGTATTGGGGATGTGGAGAGAACTACAAGCAGAGGGATTATTCTCTCTAACAGAAAAATAGAAATAAGTTTTATAATGTCCAAGAGGCAATGACGATGAACGATATAGCTCAGAGCGTACCTTAGATTTAAGCGGCATTGGGAAAAAGGCAAGCTAATCATTAAGCCTCGGTGATCGAAATAGAAGGTATGGATACCAACCAACCTATTTCATTTTTAATTGATATAGGTTCTAATTTTAGTTTTAGTATCCCAAATGTTGCAAAGATGTGCAATTTGTAAAGAAAACCCTATGCAAAGTTTTAGTTGGTTGAACTGGCCACAGGAGCAAAAAAGAGAGTAATGAAGTTAGTGGAATCGTGCCCCCTCAAATTATGTGACATGCCCACAACAACTACCCTCAGTCTACTACCATTGGGATCATATGACACTTTAATTGGCATGGACTAGTTGGAAACCCACAAAACCAAAGTGGGATGCTATAATAAATTGCTAGAGTGTCTCAACGATGAAAGTGAGTGTTGGCTTGAGGGGTCCTGACCCAGGTTCGGAGGTTAAGGTTTGCCAACAAACCCCTATACTACTGGCCCTTTCGGCAATGACCTGCTTGCGCAGGTCAAAGTCTCACTCGAAGCAGTATGGGTGAATGCTGGAACCAGGTTTCCGCACCCTGAGAGAGGGATAGGTAAGCCAAGCATAGCTGCGTCCGGCTTTATAATGACCAGATCGCCTATCTCAAAACCGGATTTATAGATCTCCTTCGCATCCATGTGCGCAAGGTCAACTATACTTATTGTACTCAACAAATCATATACTTCTAAAACATTAGTGCAGCATTACAGTTATTCTTTGCATAAAACATAACAGAACAAACCCAGATGCAGAAGAAACACTTAACACAGTACTTTCACAGCTTAACACAGAATATGCATAACACAGCAGCTATCAAAGATTCGCATCAACAGTACAAATACATTTAGCTATGAAACAACCTTTCTCATTCATTAATCCTTCAGTTCCTTCTTATAATAACCAAACCCGACTTGCGCACACAGCAGCAGGGTCCGCACACAGCAGGACTTGGGATCTCCGTGCACACAGCCAGCAGGAGTCCTTTCCCCAAAAACCCAAGCAGATCTACTAAGCCACAATTCGCATCAAGATCTCATCATCTTCTTGCCTTATAATTCAAAATGTCCCTCTATTTATAACAATCTAGCCTAATCTTTCCTATGGTCTGCAAACCATGGTTTGCGGACTCTAGGTCTACCCTTTGACCCATTACAATGCTTTCGGGGCTTTGACCCACCCCAAAACCCCTGCGCTAGACTAATTATACACAAAAGTATGCAAAATTGGACCAGTTTCGCAGCTTGCAAGAGACCCTGTTCTAACAGTCCCCCAACACAATCTTGTGACTCGTCTCGAGTCACTGTGGTGGTGCAGTCTCTATCTACGCACGTAGGGCATTGATGGCTGCGATCAGCGGAGGTAATACTTCTTGAATCTAAGCGGCAGCACCCTGCGCGATGTCTACAAGCTTCTGGGAGGTCGGTCCTTCAGTAGCCGCGGTAACCCGCTCTAATATCTAGTTGAGTCGCTTAATCGCGCCATTGGTATCCTGTGATAGTTGGAGGGTGGTGTCGGCCTGTGGCTTCAAGCGTTTTGTGATGGCATGCTTCATTCGTCGGAGATCCTCAATCGTATCTCGAAGTGCGTTGCTAGTCTTCAAGCATGCCAAACGCTGCGCAGGGACTGAGGAGGGCAAGGTAGCTTCGATCTGATCGAAAGCGGCTTCCTTCTGTCGTAAGTCCTGTTTGATGTTCTGAAGAACCGGGTTGAACTGGACCACTGTCCAAAGTTGCATGGCCGACTCGAGCAACTAAGTACCCTGGGTAAGCTGTCCCATAATGATGTCTGTAGCTTCTGTTACCAACACAGCACGATGGGCTCGTACCTCCGAAGGTGTGGCAGGCTGTAATTGGGCTTGTAATGTGGTGATTTGCAGGTCCATTTGGGTCTTGAGGGTCTGTATTTCGGTTTTGGACGCCTTTAGTGCTGCAACCAAACCTTTTACTGTATCCCAGAGTGGAGCTACAGCCGAAAGCTCATCTAGGACCTCTGTGCCGAGCTGGTGGACCACTGTGTCGAGCTGCACTATCTACGATATAACAAGGGAGACGTCGGCGGTCTGTCGTGCAATGATTGGTGTGGCCACATTGAGCTGTTGCTGTGCAGTCTGATAGCGATGATGGATCTCTTGAAGCACGGTAGTGTGGAAACCCTGTAACACCTCACAGGGCAGCTTTTCCAAGTCCAATTGTAGTCTTGTATCCACTGGAAGGTGGGCGCCGACCAGGACAGTGTTAGGCAACGAATAAGCACGGCTTTTGTTTGCAGTTAGCCTGGTACTGCTGGTAGGGTGCAGCGTATCCGTATTTTTCTGGAGGTCTCGAAGCTCAACTTGCATGGCGTCGATTGCAACCTTTTGTTGTGCTTCTATGGCTACCCACTGATCCTTTGTAGCCAGAGTAAGTGCATCTGTGATTTTCTCGAGATCACCATCAATCAGCGTGATCATTGCGTCAGATTCCGAGCGTTGGGCGTGCTGCTTTTTCCGAGGCCCCTTTTCAAGCTCCCTGTGTTGCTTCGTACCCCGGGGGGATGTAGTATCCTTGTTAGTCAGCCCTTTCGTTCGCAGGACTAGCTGCGAGTCAATCGTGTTAGCTCTTACAATGATCTACGGCAGTTGCATAACATCTTTCGTGGTTGCTTCCGAGCCCGTCCGGTTGGATCCTGCGATCATCCCAGGTTTGGATGGGGCGTTAACTTCCGTCATGTAGCTTTGATGCCAATTTGTGCAGGGTTCAAAGTCAATTCTCCCTGCAGGGTTCGAAGTCAATTCTCCCTGCAGGGAGCCTGAGGGAAATTAGCTTATCAATTTTGGCGTCCCCAGACCCCCTCAACGTAATGTCCGCAGGCTCTGGACTGGTAAGCCCAGAAGCGTCCTCGAGGTTAAGGGCTGCCATATTAACGTAAGGAGGGGATCTTGAATTTGGAGACTCACAGGCAGCGGAAGTGGGTTGATTGGGTATGAACAGAACACTAAAGGTCCAGAAAATCATGCAGTAGAACAATACATGCAGATTACAGAGATGATATGGAACCTTGGTTGGAGTTATTCTTTCTCCCTTATAGTGCCTATGGCTATCCAATGGTAAGGTGAATCTTACTTGGAAATTACCATAAATCAAACGGTAAAAACTAACAATAAATTGCCTCATTAAGTGCCAGTAGCCTGTTTTCCATAACGGTAATATTCCCTTTTTACCAGATTTCAGTGTTCTAACTGTCATCGTTTGCACCCTATGGCCTTCCCACGGATCTACTAACCTTGGATGAAGCATCCGTGCTGCTTGCACATCCTTAATTATAGCCGAAGTAGGGTGTGTTTTAATGTGATTCAGGTGCAGCCTAAACAACTTGGCAACCATGCGCATCCCGTCCAGTTCCGAGTTTGGAATAGGTCGGGGATCATCCTTTCCTTCTGTTGGGCTGAGGCTACAGTATTTAACCATGTGTGGTACCTGCGTTCCCCATCAGAGTCGGAAAAGCATTCACTGTCTTTTTCCTAGCAGAGTACTCCTTTCGTCAGGGGGTTAATCCAATCTTTGTCCTGCGTAGTCAACTTGTAAATGTGATCTAATTCCTCCTCATTGCACGCTGGCTCTGTATACCGCGCACCTTCTGCGGGGTCCAACGATATTATTACTCGTGTACCATTATTTTCAAACACCATGCTTCGCTTTTTGAGATTGATAACACCCCCCATATCTATAGCCTAGTCCAGTCCGAGGAGCGCAGGGTAGGGGTCCGCATCTTCTACGATTTCTATTACCTCAAAGTTAGCTTGGGCCTTTACTCCCGCAATGTCTACCATGATTTTTGGCAGCCTTCCCATAGGGATGATCTTCTGTTGATTCACCATGCGCAGCTGGATGGTGGACCATTCCAACTTAGGTTCTCCCATTCGTTGCCATGTTTGTTTAGGTAACACGTTCGCATCTGATCCAAGGTCCAAAATAACCTGATCCATCTCATAGTCACCAATCTGCGCAGTCAACCACATTTCTCTTCCAGTGCATTTTTTATACCAATATAGTTTGTGTACATCCTTGGTTCCTGGGGTCGGATCGGGCCGCGTTGCGCAGCTATTCATTAATGCCTGAAGGTTCTCTACAGCCTTTGGGTTACATAGCAGCTTCATGCATGCCAGCAGGAAGGGCTCAACCCCCTCATCTGTCTTGGGGTGTGTCGGTACCTGCATAGTAGCAGCTTCTTCCTTAGCGAAGTCTTGGCCAGCTTCGGCCATTTTTTCTTGTCCCTTTTGCATTTTTGATCCTTCTTAACGGGTCAGAGGATCCATGGCAGCCTCTTCCTTTGGTCCCCGGGTGGCCATCCCAATACGTGTTATCACTTTCACACTTGGGTCCATGTTCCTTAGCTCGGCTTTAACTCTCTGCACATTCTGCGTAGGGGTGGGATGCTTTTCCTGCATTTTTGCTATTAAGATTGGGCAATCTTCGATCACATGGTCCAGTTGTCTGCAATATCGGCAGGATTGCCATGTACAATTTGGGCAGTCCCTAGCAAAGTGCCCTGCTTCTCCGCAATTATAGCCGATTAGCTGTCCGCGTCCTCGACTTGCACTTCCTCCTTGACCTCCTCCCCTGCCCCTTGCTGGAGAGCCACCAAAGTTCGCAGGAGATCTAGGTGATGCAGGGTCTGATTGTACCCTATACAAGTTTCCTCGATCCATCAGTAGATCATAAGTTCGACAATTCTGCTCATCGTGTCCTACCAACCGGCAGAACCTGCACCACTGTTGCTTCAGTTCTAGGACATACGCTCCTAGCCGGAGGCAATGGTTCATATCGTGCAGTCCTACGATGCGATAGTTATCGCACCATAACGCAGATCTGCTTAAGCCTAAATGCACTAGGTTAGGTTCTCCTGCCTGTATGTAATCTGTCAATAGTGGGCACTGATCCTTCGTATGGCCAGATACCCGACATCGTATGCACCATAGATCTGTGTTGGCTCCTTTTCCTTGTTCCTTTCGCAGGTTCTAAATTTCCATGTGCATAGCTTCGAGTTGCTCCTGAATTTGTTGTACTCCTATCGAATTTTCTTCTCTGGGCGCAGCTTCTAGTTTCATAGTGACTTCCACAGTTTTTTCCTGCGACTCGAAGGTTTGGTGACTCATTGGTATGCGCAGGTGAGGCAAAAACATAGCGATGAACCATTTTGTATGTTGTCGATCATCATACTCAAATCTTCCTTCCCTGATTGCTCTCTTTAGTCGCTAATCAGCCTCCCATATAGACTCAAACGCTCCTTGCTTGAAGTCCTTCACATCTGCTACTAACTGAGAGTAAGATTTTGCCTTTCAGAACTGTTGCTTCAGAGTGTCCTTAATATCTTGAATAGATGCATTCTCGTTCTAAGATATGTACCGCATATACCAGTCCAAAGCTCTTTCTTTGAATTCCAGGGACAGTTGCGCCCTCTTCACCGTATCACTTTCCACATTTTGCGCAGTCCATACAGAATCTACAACAAACCAAAATCGGTCCATATCCTCATCTCCTACCCCCTTGAAGGTAGGTAGTTTCAGGTGCACAGCCATATCACTGTCCAATGAAGGTGGTGGTATGGGCGAATTCTTACCTTTGCACGACCTAGATGGCGGTGTAGCTAGGGGGCTCTACGCAGTCGTCTCTCGCAGAGGGCTATAGATATATCTTCCCCCTTGAAGGTTGGTTTGATAGTATTTACCACTGCGTGTCGTGCTCGCGTCTAGATCCAAGGTCATTCACTCGGTGTGACTACACATAATACCCTTCACGCACAGTAATATCTTAATCAACAGGGGTAATGTCTTCAGAAACTTGCCCCGGAAACCTTTAAAGAATCTATGCTCTGCTTTGGAGTAGGAGATGAACTGATCAATGGCAAATTCCGTCACAAACCCTCCTAGCACATTGTCCACCCAGTGATCCACCGTGCGAGTGATGGTATTATCAGTCCTTTCCAGCTGCTAGATCAGCCCTGGAGTCCACTGAGTGACTCGTTCATCCTTCCAACACTTCTGGAACTCTATGAGCCTTGCCAGCCACTCCTGAAGCTCGATTGAAAATGTCACAAAGAAAATTTTGTATCTTTCCATAAGAATGTACCTGTCTTTCCAATTTTTCGTCGTTAACCTCGTGCTGCGATTCTTTTTTATTGCAAATTCATGAATCTGCTTTTCAAACCACTCTTCAATTTCCTTCCTCTCAGGCTTCCAGTACTCTCTTGTCATTACCCTATCCCTCTCTCAAAATGGTCCCAATCTCGGCAATGGAACCATTTGTTGGCTTTAGGGGTCCTGACCCAAGTTCGGAGGTTAAGGTTTGCCAACAAACCCCTATAATACTGGCCCTTTCGGCAGTGACCTGCTTGCGCAGGTCAAAGTCTCACCCAAAGTAGCATGGGTGGGTGCTGGAACCAGGTTTCCTCACCCTGAGAGAGGATAGGTAAGCCAAGCAGAGTTGTGTCCGTCTTTATAATGACCAAATCACCTATCTCAGAACCGGATCTAGAGGTCTCCTTTGCATCCACGTGCGCAAGGTTAACTATACTTACTGTACTCAACAAATCATATACTTCTAAAACAGTAGTGCAGCATTACAGTTATTATTTACATAAAACATAACAGAACAGACCCAGATGCAGAAGAAACACTTAACATAGTACTTTCGCAGCTTAACACAGAATATGCATAACACAACAGCTATCAAAGATTCGCATCAACAGTACAAATACATTCAGCTACGCAACAACCTTTCTCATTCATTAATCCTTCAGTTCCTTCTTACAATACCCAAACCCGACCTATGCACACAGTAGCAGGGTCCGCACATAGTAGGACTTGGGATCTTCGCGCACACAGCCAGCAGGAGTCCTTTCCCCAAAAGCCCAAACAGATCTATTAAGCCACAATTCGCATCAAGATCTCATCATCTTATTGCCTTATAATTCAAAATGTCCCTCTATTTATAACAATCTAGCCTAATATTTCTTATGGTCCGCAAACCGTGGTTTGTGGACTCTAGGTCTACCCTTTGACTCGTTACAATGCTTTCGAGGCTTTGACCCACCCAAAAACCCTTGCACTAGACTAATTATACACAAAAATATGCAAAATTGGACCAGTTTCGCAGCTTGCAGGAGACCCTGTTCCAACAGTGAGGAAAATATATTGCAAGGAAAGAGGAAGCTTCTCTCAGTGAAACAAATTTGTGTTGCAAGGAAATAGGAAGTTTGTCTCAGTCAAACCAATTTTAGTGTTCCAAGTAAAGAAATGCAGTTGAAAGGGGTTTGTGTTATTCATGATCCAAGTAACCAATGTGACAAAAAAACCGTGAAATCGGAATTGAAGAGCACCCTCTCTTGAAGAAGTTCAACGATGTGTTTCTGGAGGAAATGCTAGGATTTCCACCCAGAAGGAAAATTGACTTCTCCGTTGAGTTTATTCCTGGTGTAGTGTCAGTTTCAAAATCTGTATATCTTATGAGCACGCTATAATGCTAAAATTGCAGTTGAAAAAAATGTTGGACAAGAGGTATATCAGACCCAGTGTGTCGTCCTGGGGAGTCCTAGTGTTATTTGTAAAGAAAAAGGATGGCACACTGCAATTGTGCATTGATTAATGGCAACTAAATAATGATACAATGAAAAAAAAGTACCTTATTCCCATAATTTATGATATATTCGATCAAGAGAGAGGGTTGCAATGTTCTCTAAAATATATTTGAGATTTGGTTATCATCAAGTCTAAATTAAAGAAAAATATATCCACAAGATAGTGTCAAGGACGAGATACAGACACTACAAGTTTGTGGTGGTGCCATTTGGACTCACAAATGTACTAGCCAAATTTATTTTCTAGATGAACATCATCCTTAGCTTTTATTAGGATAGATTTGTATTGGTTTTTGTGGATGACGTCTCAATTTACTCAAAAACTAAGGAAGAACATGAATAGCATTTGACGATAGTGTTCTAGTTGTTGAGGGACACAAGTTATATGTCAAACCAGACAAATGTGACTTCTTCCAATCACAAGTACAATATTTGGGATATTTCATTTCAAGAGAAGGAGTGACTATCAATCTTGAAAATATTAAGGCCATAATGGAGTTGCCTACTCCCTGAAATGTCAAGGAGGCTAGATCCTTTATGGGATTAGTCGAAAATTAGGTTCTTCATTCTATACTTTTTCTAGTATTGGGTATCCAAACGCATCACTATAGAGGAAAGGAGTCAAATTTCAATAGACAACGGAGTGCACGGAATTTTTTAAATAGCTCAAGAAATTTCTCACATGTGCACCTATATTGAGGATAGAAAATTTAGAAAGGACTTCTTGGTCTGCACAGATGCTTGTAAGGAAGGAAAAGGTCGAGTCCTATTGCAAGCGGGGCATGTGATCAGTTATGAGTCAAGGAAATTAATTGAGCATGAGAAGAACTATGTCACTCATGACTTGGAGCTAGAATCAATTGTTCATGTCCTGAAGATGTGGATACACTACTTGGAAGAAAACTTGTATTTATGGTAGAACATGGAGGGATGAGGTATTTGTTTGATCTATCCAACTTAAATACTAAATATGCCAAATAGTTGGTTTAGCTAGTGAATTTTATTTTGAAATAAAACATACTAATGGAAATGAAAACTAGGTAGTAGATGCACTCAGTAGAATATTGCACGTAGCGCACTTAGCAGCTATAAGCACTTGTGATTTTGACACCAAGGAAAGGATCAAAGATGCATTGACACATGATGATCATTTCCATCATGTGAATAAATGCTTAGAGAAAGAAACAAAGGGATCAATTAGCAAGAGCTAAAATATCATTGATGATGGTATGTTGATGTTCAAAGACAAGCGGTATATGCCTAGTATGAATGCCATAAAGAATCTCATAATGGATGAATTTCATAAAATATCTTACTCATGTCATCCCAATTACAGAAAATGATAACATCCATAAATAAATCATATCATTTTCCAGGGATGAAGAAAGGAAATTTTTGAGTACATTGCAAAGTGCTTGGAATGCAGACAACCAACAGGACTACTACATTTGATCCCAATCCCTAAATGGAAATGGGAAGTCATATATATGGACTTCATTATGAGATTAATGAAGACAACCAAATAGCATTATGCCATTATGATGTTAGTAGACAAATTGAATAAGGCAACTCACTTTATAGTTTTCAAGTCCACCTACAAAGCCATCGACATAGGTCATATTTTCATGAAGGAAATATTCAAATTGCATGGCATGCCTAAGAAAATCATCTCAAATCGAGATGCGAAGTTCATTTCCAATTTTTGGAAGTTATTTTTTGCTAGCTTTGGAACCTAGATAGCTTTTAGTACAACATATCACCCTTAGACAGATGGTCAAACAGAAAGGGTAAATCAAAATTTAGAGGACATGTTGAGGACGTACGTCATGCATCAACCAAAGAGGTGGGAAGAATTCCTATCATTATTGGAGTTTTCATACAATAATGAGTATCAAGAGTCACTGAATAAGAGTCCTTTTGAGGCATTGTATGGTTGAAAATATAACACTCCTATTATTTGGGATGACCTAGTGAACAAAGTGGTTCTTGGACATGACATGTTGAAAGAAATAGAGCATAAAAAAATCAATATCATGCATAAATTGAAAGCATCCCAGGATAGGCATAAGATTTATGCATAATAATAGAGAATTCACAAAGAATGCCAAATGGGAGAGAATGTATATCTCTACATTAGATCAAGGAAGGGCTCACTGAAAGTGGGGTCTTGTTCTAAATTAACATCTAGATTTTGTCGGTCATTTCATATCTTGGAAAACGTGGGACCAGGAGCTTACAAAATGGCCTTACAACCCATAGTAAAATAAAATGATGTATTTCACATTTATTTCCTTAAAAAGTTTGTATGTGGCACTAATCATGTAATTGATTGGTATGTGATACAGGTGAAAACTGAGGGATAATTCCAACCAAAACCATTGTGCATCCTCGACCGGAGACAAAAAGTGCGTTGGAATAGAGTAATAGAGCATGTCAAGATACCATGGTAGCACTTTGTACCAAATGAAGCAACCTGGGAGATGGTAGAACAAATGAGGGTACTATACCCATTTTTGTTTAATGTATAAGCATATGTAAGAGCTATAATTATAAAGCTCACTTTTGTTCTTTTTTTTTCTAGTTATAGAACATGGAGGACGGTGTTCCTTTAAGGGGGTGGGGTTTATAACAGTCCCACCATTTTCCCCTATCTTTGTATGTGTGATCATAACCATGAAATCCATCATGGAAGCCAGTGCTGGTTGGGACAAATATTATAAAAAATTTAAGTATTAAATCATTTTGTTGAAAATAATAATAAAATAGAATGTTGGCTTGAAGGGAGGGACCCACGGATCCAAGTCTAAGGGAAATTGGAGAGTGGAGAAGTGGAAGACGATGCCCTTCACCTTCGAATATGGACGAGTTGGCACAACTGACCGAATATTTTCCTGACAAGATACAAATGATTCCATGAGAGAGTGGAAAAGTGGAGGATGACGTCCTCTCCCTTGAAGATGGAGGAAGTGGTATAGAGATCGAATCACCACTTGATTGATAGTAAGAGACGTGATTTTATGGGGGCTAGTTCCCAGAGTATTCTTTCCTGAGTGAGGTGGAAGAAGGGGTGTTCATTCTCGCAAGTACACGAAGAGATGCAAGGAAGGAAGTAGAGGGAAAATGTGAAGGGTGACAGCGTAAATGAACACTAGTGAAAGGAAAACGTGACTGGAGAAAGATAAATCCTTGGAAATTGGGCATAAGGTACATGTAGAAATGTTGGAGTTGTGACTAAGCTTCGAGCTCTGAAATTGGGGTGGTATTCCTTGTATTGATGTGATTGAGACAACTAGACTGTGTGTGTCCAATCCTTACTAAACATTGGAAGGCTTAATGGATGACCAAATCACCATGGTGTTGGTTGTGTAGCTATTAACCACCTCAACAGGGTGATCTGAGTCACTATGATGATTGTTGGAGAACTATTAACCATTTAGACAATGAGCTATAGACCCTTGTGCTACTTGATATGAAAATGAGGCTAAGTGATCACCTGGACAGTGGATTCAACCTCTTATAATGAGAAATAACCCATCTGGACCTTGAATGAAGCATTATGATTGAACTGAGATGAGTAAGTAAGCCATTGTGATGCTTACTTCCAAAGGGCAGTTGAGAAACTACCTGGACAGTGGACTCCATCTCTTGAGTGACTACCAATCTTAGGTGTTATTCCCTGTATTGATGTGTTTGAGGCCATTGGACTATGTGTGTCAAAGCCTGAATAAAAAGTGGGAGGATTAGTGAATGACCAAATCACTATGGTGATGGTTGTATAATTGCTAACCACCTAGACAGAGATATATGAATCATTGTGGTGCTTGTTGGAGAGTTGTTCACCACCTAGGCAGTGGACTATAGATCCTTGTGGTGCTTACTATGAAAATACATTTGAGAGATCACCTGGACAGTGGATTTAGCCTCCTAGACTTAGAAATACCCCATCTCCACCTTGGGTGAATCCCTATGATTGAACTCAAAATAGTAAGTGAGTGATTGTGGTGCTTACTTCCAAAGGGAAATTGAGGCAGTGAACTACATCTCTTAAGTGTCTACCAAGCCTTGGTGTGAATTTTCCCTTAGTAAGCATTTGATCATACTTTGGATCTGACTAAAGGGTTGTCAACTATAAGAAAGTTACAGTGCAGTTGGCCTATTGAAATTCGATGTTCTATGTTGTAACAATTACTTAAATTCCAAAAACTTCTTTCTACAACAATATCAGTTAAGCAATTGTAGATAGAACATAAACCAAATGCACAATTGAAGATAGCCAAGAAAAAAATGCGAGACAGATAATTTAGGTCCAATGACTAGGGGAAAACCCAACTAGATTCTTCTTCTATTAGATATAAATTGTTCGGCAGAGATACACAGTGCAATGAGAGATCAAGAGAATGAGTAAGTTCACCCAAATAAGAACAATTTGTAGCATAACTTATGCCATTTAGGGGAATGTAACTCCTGCCATTAAGGAAAAAAATGAATGCCTTAGTGACTTATGCCATTAAGAGAGGAACGTGTTCCTTAGTAACTTATGTCATTAAGAGAGGAATGTGTGCCTTAGATAAGGAGAGTGTAACATATGTGTTAAAGAGAGCGTAAGAGGAATATTTTATGACATGCCTTTAATGAGTGTAAGAGGAATATCCCATGTCTTTAATGAGTGTGCAAGAGAGAGTGTAACTTATCATTAAGAGAGAGAGAAAGAGAGAGAGAGAGTTATGTAGTGTTATGTGAAACATCAAGGAGAGAGGTATGATGATATTGAGGTGATGAAGGAGGTGACTTATAATTATTTTTAATAATAATATCATAATATCATAAAGGATAATAATAATAATATTGATGATTAAGTCGATATTGAACTATTAAGATTGATTAATGACAAGTTAAGTGATTTTCCATCAACTATACTTGATTACCAAATGGTGCAAGTTGATTTACTATTTTAGGAAATCCATACTTGAGATGCTAGACATGACTTTCAATTTTTATAAATTCAATCCAAAATTGTAAGAAATGATATTTTATTTAAGGAAATCCATACATGAGCTGCCAATTTTCAACACTCCCTCTCAACTAGGGAGGAATTTCTTTCGGCAACAAATGTCTCTACTTTATCTACTCATCTTTGTTCATCTCTGCTCCCTAACAATGATCTCTTAATCTAATGAAGAAGAATCATCATAGGGGATATTCATATATCACCATATATCCATTGATTTCCCACTTTTACATAGACTTTGCAGGTTTACCACTTGTCAACACATGACAAGGATCACGCATAACCAAGCTTTACCATACAAGTCAAGTGGTAGAACACTTGCATCCTCAGACTTTGGGGGGATTACCACTTGTCAACACATGGCAAGGATCGTGCACAACCAAGTCACATATTTTCTTGAGTGAATTACCACTTGTCAACACTTGACAAGGATCACGTACAACAAATCTTTACCACACCCATTGGCCAAATGGGTGGAAATCCCAACAATCCCAGCTTTTGGGTAAGATGCACACTGGGGTATACTCTTGGCAAGTCCCAGACTTGATGGTAGGAAGGATTACCACTTGTCAACACATGACAAGGATCGTGCACAACCTACAAGAAAGAGTTCCCTCAACCCTAGGAGTTCTCTTGTCTCCATTCCCAACTTGTGAGCTCAAACAAGAGGGAATAGCATAGCTCAGTGTTCTCGATCATCCATGACTACCCCCACTAGGAAGGGTCAAATATATTAGTCCAATTTTCTCTTTGTATACCAACAAATTCCCTTTCAACAAAGTGGAGAGATGGACAACGTGGGGTAGGCTATATAGTCTACCATGAGCAGATTTTCATCCCACCTACTTTGTCAGAGCCAAAGGTGGATGACAGCTTTCAAGAGTTGCCTGGTTGGAAGGTGACTCATTTTTCATGGCTCATAGATTGGAGATGGGGGATCCATATGGGGAAGATATTTCCCATTATATTTCAGATCCCATTCTTCAAAGGGACCTCTAGACATCACATTTCTATCCTCTTGAGTATTTCACCTTTACATGATGATGGCTTGATAGCTGGCTTACATGCTGAGGAGGAGCATTATGGAGATTTGATTGATGAGATAGAATCACTTTCCTTGGAGGAGATCATCATACAGGGATGCTACAGGGAGAGGAGAAGAAGAGAACTCAGTCTATCCTTGCACTTGCTTGAGGACACGCAATCTTTGAGAGGGGAGAACTGTAATGTTCCAAAATTTTCATGAAGAAAATTGGAACATTAATTTTTTCTTATTTCATCTAGGAGGTGAATAAAATGGGTAAAAGGCCCATAAGTAGGAATAAGATCCTTCATAATGTGAAAAGGATCATTGGAGCAGCTTATTTTGCACCTTCCAATGTGAAAAGGAGCAATTTGCATGAGGACAAGGTCAAGTTTGACCAAGTCAACAGCGCTGCCTAAGAGGTGTAGCTTGCATGAGAAGACAGCGCAATTTTGGAGGGAGAAATATTCCTTGTGGATGAAACCCTAATGTGTGGGGTCCATGGCAAAGAGGCATTCACTTGTATAAGAAGAGGAGGAGGCAGCCATAGTGAGACATCTTGGATCATTGGATTATTTGTCTACTCAGAAAAATTGCACACTCCGGCTGTTCAGCAGAGTTGCAGTGCTGCTTAGCACGAGGGATTCCTGTTTAGGATTTCCTCTCCTTCTTGAGAGGCCTCTTGAAGGATTGGACTTCATCTTCTCCACATCTTGGCTCAAGGCCAAATCCATTCTTCAGATATTGCGTTATTTCTGCTCAAGTAGAACGCAATGTTGTTGGGGCATTGCAGTGGAGGGTTCCACAACACTTCTCTTTGGCTTATCTTTCAGAGGAGGGAGATTCTCTTGCTCCGGGAGGTTATTGAAAGGGATTTCAGAGCTGATTGGCACATCTTGGCATCAAGGCCAGCTTCTCCCATCATCAGCAGCGCAGTCCAGCTCTATGACTGCATTATTCTAGAGTGCATCTGCAGTGAGAGGTTGCACCGGCATTTTGGAGGGAAAGATTTCCAATATTAGGATCAACCTTGTACTTGGGAAATCTATTGGATGAGGTTTGCTGCATATTGGACATCTTATTCAGCCATCTCCATATTTTATTGGTTTGAGTTGCAGTTGCTGCCCAACAAATCTGGCATTTCTGCAGATTTTCCAATTTCATATATATTGTAGCCAATCCTTCCAAGGATTGTGTATTTTGTTGTATTAGTGTTTTTAGGGGTTGAGAGCTTGCTCCCCCTAATTTCTTTGAGCTGATATTGTCATATCATTCTATTCTCACTTTGTATTATGCAGTAACTCCTATAAATTGCGTTATTTTAGCCAAGGCTCTCTTTCATGTAGCAGTGTTTTCCATTATCATGTATATGTCACATTGAGGCTTCCATTGCCTAGCTAGAGTGATTGATTCCTCCACACATTGCATACATTTGCTGCTATATAACATATATGTTGGCTATCTACTTCTTCATGTGTTCACAGCTACAAGAATAACGATGTCTTTCCAATCTATGTGCTTACATTGTTGCAGTCCCTCACCGGGCATTTTCTGAGGACATATAAGTGTGGTAGATCTGTTTAACCACCTTAGAAGGATTTCTTTGGAGTCATCTCTTGGATTTCAGTCTTAGATGCATTGATCTAAGGGATCCAGGTCCTGGTTTCAAATCCTACTGCCTCCATTTCTGGAAAATGTGTTTTCCATCCATGGATTGCTAGCCCTTCCAGATTTGGAACATTACAAATTGACCTGAAGTCAGTTGGAGGTCTGAAACCTCACTTGGACTCAAGAGAGTCATATACTAACCCAAATTTAGTTTAATTGACCCGAAGCCAGTTATAGGTCTGAAACCTCACTAGACTTGATCCTAGATCAAGTGGTTGGACACGTGCCATCCTAGACATATATATTATGGCAATCTCTGATGCGTCCATCGGTCTTGCTATTGGTCTCTATCCACATTTCCCACCCCATTGGCCAAATGAGAGGGACTTCCCATGAGTTTGGTACTCCATGGGTAGGATTCATACGGGGCATAGATCAAAGAGAGGTAAACCAACTTAGTATCATCACGGTGGGGTGGAAGCACACCAACAAGGTTTAGCAAGCCTAGCCTTGTGGTTGCTTATAGCTCCAAGAAGCTATCCCCACAGCCCCCCTGGAGTTCCCAGAGCTCATCGTCCAACAAGACCCTCCAAATAGGGTCGTTCCACAATTCCAAGATTCTCATGGAAGGTTAGGAACTTGACCTTCCCCAAGGGCTTTGCGAGAATATCCACGACATGATCATCAATTCCTATATGATCAAGCCTTACGGCGCCTCGCTGTACCATATCCTGGATAAAGTGGTACAAGACATCAACATGCATGGATCAATCGTGGAACACGGGATTCTTTGACAAACGAATCCCCCTTTAGTTATCACAAAGGATAAGGTGGCATCTAGCACATGCTCGAACAACTCATTGAAGATATTTCGCAACCAAGTGGCTTCACAATAGGCCATACATGTTGTAATGTATTCGGCCTCAACGGTGCTCAAAGATACCGACTTCTACTTCCTACTCGAAGTAGACCCAAGTTGAAGCAGCATCCATATGTGCTCTTACGATCCACCACACTGCTAGCCCAATCAGCATCAGTATATCCATGAATTCTCAAACTCCCGACAGTGTATCTCAGCCCATGGTCTATCGTGCCCCAGAGATATCTCAAGGGTTTCTTGGCACCAACCCAATGAATGTTATGAGGATCAACCATGTTTTGACTCAAAATGTTCACGACACAACATATGTCCAGACGGATGTTCCCTAAGAACATCAGGGCTCCTACAAGTTGACAATACTCGGTAGGATTTGCTAGCACAAGTCCAGTAGTGCTTTCACTCAACTTCTTAAAGTTTAGTTCCATCGGTGTCGACACAGATTTATAGTCCACCATACCAAATCTTTCCAGCAGCTTCACAATATATTTTCCTTGAGAGAGGAAAATATCGCCAAGTCTCTGCCAGACCACCAAGCCTAGGAAGTAATGCATTGGTCCTAGGTATTTCATCTCGAACTCAAATGTGAGCTTCCTCTTATACTGATGAATGAGAGGGTCAACACCTGTCAGGAAGATATCATCCACATAGAGAACCAGAATGAGAGGTTGTTCTCTATCAACCTTGAAGAAAAAGGTTTGGATCAACATTACTTAGAATGAAGCCCAGCTTCATCAAGTAACTTTCTATCCTCTCATACCAAGCCCTAGGGACTACTTCAACCCATAGAGGGATTTCTTCAACCTACATGCATGAGAGTCTCTATCCTATACTTCGAACCTCGGAGGTTTCTCCTCATACACCACTTCCTATATCGAGCCATGCAGAAAAAACTATCTTCATATCCATCTGATGTAGACTCCATCCTTTCATAGCAGTAAGGGAAATAATAGATCGGATGGTGGAATATTGGACCACAGGTGCAAGTATATAATCATATACTACGCCTTCCTATTGAGAGAAGCCTTGGGCAACGAATCTTGCCTTGAACTTTGCATCACTGACATCAGATCCATGCTTGATCTTATAGAGCCATTTTGAGGTGACAATAAATTTGTCCTCCGGTCTCGAAACCACATCCCAGACATCATTCTTCATAATGGACTCCTGCTCTTCGTGTATAGCATCCTTCTAGGCTTGATGCTTTACGGCTTCTTCAAATGATCCAGTCTCATATTGTACTCATGGTTGCTAGATACACTTGGTATCTATATGGCTTCTTGCTTTCCCAGAATGTCCCCCTTTGGGGCCACATGTCTCTTGGCATCTTTGAGAGAGTCTCTGAGCCATGAGGGTCTTCTCTTCTTTCTTCCAGCAACGTCATTTTCTCAGGAGCATACACAGTTGTGGTCTCCCTCTTAATGCCAGCTCCTCTTGTGAGAAAAGACATATATAAGAACATCCTCCAAAGGATTTCACAAGCAGCATATCAAATAAGTCAGAGTATATCATATGTCTTTTTAATACTTGAGGAATGAAGAAAATTTCCCTATGATTTCCTTTGGTATAACCCTAACAAATTCCTTCATGATTATTGAATTCGGGCATCCTAGACACCAACCCAGAAAGGGCTTTGTAATCATAGGCCTAAATCTTACTCACCCGCTGTCAAGGCCATACAAGAATCATAGCCATATACTGCCATACATCTTAAGACGTATCATATATTGTCATATCATTGATTACAGTGTTGTAATCATACTATCATACACATCACTATCATATTGCCATACAGAACTGAGGATATCAGACTTCATGGTTATATATATTTTTCCATATGCCTCTGAAGATACCACAGACCAAGTTCATATAGATTCTGCCCTATACAATGAGGTCATATGTCATTGTTCTAAGGTTCATCGACCATCCATTGATATTATCCTTATATTTCCTTAAACAACATATTTTAACAGAATTTTCATGTAAGAACAATTTTACATACCTTTTATTTTGTCTATCAATGCATCTGCCTTCTTACAGTAGATTTCCAAAGAATTGTACTTACGGCTCAAGTATCAACTCAGCAAGTCTGCCTTCACATAATAATTTGAGTTGCTTCAACCTCACTGATTTCATGATTCGAACAAGGGCTTTAATACAGTGATTTATTCTCTGCAAAATCACTATGCATTAGGCCTTAAATTACCTTCATAAAGTACAACCATACATCTCGGTCATAGAGGCACTCTCACAATTCACCATCACATCAATGCTATATATCACTATAATAAGCATTGTTATGTCTCTGTCAAAAATTACTTTCATATATATATATATATATATTTTCTATAGGTATAAGAGCCATGCACTAAAGATATATCAAACTGAAGCACTTGCACAAATTTGAAATTGGAGTCTCCTACAAATTGATATCGGCCCTTCTAGTACTTTAATTCAACTAAATTCCTCAATCTGCAATAGCACGGCTTTTTGGTTACTATACCCACGAATCTACCCCCTGCTGTAAAATTCATTGAAATGTGGCTTTCCAATTGATTTCGGATGCCAATAAGCAAAATTGGCTTCCAGTATTACACTCGCCTTGGAATCACAATGCCAAATTTTTTCTTGATCAAGTCGGCTTCAAATAGGGCTTATACACATATAAGATTATAACAATTCTTCAAAAACACCTTATCCATACAATGTTGAAGTTTGAAGTAGAGATAGGCCTGATATTTTCTCAGGACTGGAATATCCATGGTCATGCTTAGAACATCTACAGGTGCAGCAACAAGTGTATTTCGTCCATGTGACGTAGTTTTTCTCAACACAATTCCACTATGAACCGAGGAATCTGAAAGCTCGATTTAGCTTTGACTATGACTCAACGGTCTTGGCTCTTTCCATGCCCATTTCTCCACTGAGATCGTCAGAACCACCCCCATCATCCTCTTTCTCCTTTTCCGATTTCTATCTTCTGACGCCAAGTTCCGCAGAAAATCATTTCGTTGGCCTTCGGTTTTCAAGCTCCATAATTCTGGATTCCAAAAGAGTTTACTCCCTTTCAAGCTTCATGTCGTCGTCTCCAGACGTCGGATCACTTCCGCCTTTGGGAGAACCAACTCATTGATTTTATGTTCTCCGCCCATTTCTCCCTTCGACTTGGATTTGACAGATGACGAGATTTTTGATTTAGGGTGATATGGGCCATATTCGAGATTTTTTTGGTCTTTCTTTTGTTGGAGCTCCTTTTGCTCTTCTTTACAGATTTCGTCAAGCTCTCTTTGCTCGATTTTCAACTACTTCACGAAATTTCATCCCTCGAAAATCAGAATCCACTTTCACTACCACTTTCGTTCCAACTTTTTTCTTTTACAAGCATTTAAAAGGAAATGTAGGAATAGTGAAGTACTTATTGTCAACTCTATACTCCATTTCCTGTTATGTCATGCCAAAAATTTGATCTTTGTCGAGTCCAAAATGATTTGATGCTATTTTTATATTCCCCAATGCAGAGAGCTAAGCACAGTCCGAGGGCCTCCAAATCGACGGGACGTGCCACTCAACTACAAGCTACGGCACCTCAACGCCACTTAAATATGCTAGGATTCACTGGTATTTACCCATACATGCTCTGTAAATATGATGTCTTTCAATTGATCAGATTTCAAGCCTAGGTGTTTTTGCAACAATGTTGAATCACCTACTCGTGTTATGCATCATTTGTCACGCTAAAACCCATGAAGTTACCTACTGCACTTAGAAGTGCATACAATTCTCATTAATTACTACCCATAATTGACCCTAAAGACTGCAGTTGTATTTTAGGGAAGGGATCTCCCTCCACATTTTAGGTTAGGGCACCAAATAGCCCCAAAAGTGCCCACATTACCACTTGTTTTGGTGGTATGGCATGTGGCCTACCACACAGCATTGTTGTAGCTTACAGCACCCTTATTGGCCCTAAAGACAACCCTTATCTCGCTGCCCTAGATTCTCAACAGGATGGGCTTTGTGTTCTCCTAGCTCTGATACCATGTTAAATTCCGAAGATTTTCTATGCTAGATGAAAATATACTTTAAACTTCTAGGGCTCAATGAAAGTAAAATGCAGATAGAACATACCAATAGATCGATGGAAGACAAGCCAAAATAGAGATAAAGAGTGGCGGTGTTACGGTGGTCAGCAGGATACTTCAACCAGCAAAGTCTCCATAAGGTCAGCCAACTCAATGTGTCACACAACCCCAAGATGTCTCATCAAGAACGCTCCACCAAGATGCTGCACCAAGAAGCCCTAAACACAGAATCAAGAACGCTACTCCAACACCATCCAAGGAAGAAGATAATGCCTCCACAAAAATGTGTGTGTGAAATGAAATCCAAGCCTCTCCAATATATAGGCATCTGTGGGGGTGTGTGACACATCTCTTATGCATGTCGGATAAATCGGGCCGACCTTGCACTTGTGGAATAAATTCAAAATACATGTTCTAATCATCCGATCAAGATGATATTTAGATTGATATTGCACCTCTCTGAAAGACGAATCCAATAAAATTAATGGCATCGTCATCTGAGCATCACAACATGGAGTTTGGACCTATTTGCCCAAAATTAACATATTTTCATATCAGTCTTCCACTCAACCAAAATTGAGAGAGCTTATTTATAACCAATAAAGTGTGTTGAAGTACCAATATCAACCAACCAGTTGTCACAAGAATCTGTAGGAGAATAACTAGAAAGAGAAATAACGAGAAAGTATTGTGATGTTATTTAAACTACATTATTATCATACCTTAGGTTCCTAAAAGTCTTGGAAGAACAGTACTTATGTTTACAAACAATGGAAGCTTATTTTCTTCTTCTATAAACAAATCTAAAATTGTTGCTACAATTATTGTACTTGGACCTTAGTGCTCTTCTATTTTTTAGACAGTCATGAGCATAGTGTCCATGCTTATGGAAGTTGCAGCATTGAACTTTTGATAATTCCTTGTTCCATTTATAGGAATTGTTCAATCTAGGAGCAGGGTTTCTTGAAAAGTGATGGCCTCTTTCATTAGAGGAAATTTCAGCCTAAAAGTGCCAATTAAATTTTCATGTAATTCCCATGTCATAATATGTAAACCAATCAAAATTATTTAAATTTAAAAAGAGGTACATGTAAATACTTTGGAGGGAAAATAAGAAAAACTACTTTTTCTAATTGTATTTTTGACGTATCTCCTTATAGGTTTACTCAAATTTCAAGTGTAGACACTCGTTGGATGCAAAATTAAATTTCACATCCAACGAGTACCCATTATGCATATTTTTGAAAAAACCCATTTTGATAAAAATTGCAGATACATTTTAAAAGTGTGTTTCAACACGTTTTTTAATGTATCTGCAAATTTTATCAATGTGGGTCTTCTCAAAAGTATGCATAATGGGTACTTGTTGGATGTGGAATTTAATTTCGCATATAATAAGTGTCTAAAGGTGAAATTTGAGTAAATATATAAGGAGATAATCCAAAAATAAATTTATTTATTTATTTCCTTTTTCTCTTTTTTTCTTTTTTTCCCTCCAAAAATTATAACTCTTATTTTATTATTTTTTCTATTACTTTATTATTTCTCCTTAAGAGGCCACTTTTAGGCTAAAATTTCCTCTAATGTTCCTTTTTGCTTCTTTCCTTTGACAACAAAGGCAGTAGGTTCTCCCTCTTCATGCTTGGGAATTCATCCTCTGGATATCATTTTGGCCTCTTCTTGACTCCACTTTTCCAGGATCTCGTCAAATGTGAGAAACTTATCATTGTTGTTGATGGTAGTAATAAAAGTTTCCAATTTGGAGAAAGACCTCCAAACGTAATCAACACCAACTCTTTATCAAATACAATTTCACCAATTGTTAGACAGTTGATCCTAGATTTTTGATATCCTCATGAAGTATGCTTGAATGGTCTCTCTTTTTTCCATATTAATGTCCTTGATTTGATTCTTCAAAGCAAGGATTTGACTCAAGTTGTTTACTCAATACATTTCAATCATCTTATCATACATTTCCTTATATCTCTTCAACTTGGAGACATAGGTGATGAGATGGTCTCCAAGAAAAATACGGATAATCTTCTTAGCCTTGACTTCTCCCTTCTTAAATCTGGCCTTGACAACAGCGTTCGAATTTTCTGGTGGTTCTTCTACCTTGCCTTATGTGGACCAAACTTTGAACCACCATTCAGCTTCTCTTCATTCTTGAAGTAAGAAGAAGACATCTTGATCAAGTCAAACAAATTCAGCAACAAGTAAGATCTTCAAAGGAGCAGCAAGTAATATTTTAGAACCAAGCAAGATCTTCTTTAAAGTAAAATTTCTGAAAATAAGTGACAATTCTTATCTTCTTGGGCTTGTCTTCACCAAGCCTCTCATACCATATTGAAGTTATGATGTTCTATGTTGTAAAAAATACTGATTCCAAAAAATTATTTCTCCAACAATATTAGTTAAGCAATTGCATATAGTGTTGAAATTTGGGTACTAGAAGACAAGTGGTTCCCTAAGGCTTTAATCTTTGGCCTTGGGAAAAGTGTCAAAAAGTATTTAACTTTTTCTCCTAAAGTGACTTTATAAGTGGTAAAGTCAAATCTAATTTAAAAGTGACTTTATAAGTGATAAAGATATTAAGTCTAATTTTAAAGTGACTTTAATGAAGTCAATGTGAAATTAAAAAGTGAAAAGTGACTTCAGAAATAAAAGGCTAAGAGGATCTTTATTAAAGTGGAGTGAATTAAAAAATAAAAAGTGAGATTTAAATACACATTTAATCTCAGCCCTAGATCTAAAGCTATCCCAACCATTGGATTTAGGGATTCCCAAAAAGTCACTTAAGGTTAGGTTAAAGGAGGAAAAGAAAGAAAAGATCATTCATTCTTTCATGAGTAGATTGAGAGAGGAGGAGAGAAAGCAAGGAGATATTTCTGAGCAGTGAGAAGAAAGAGGGTAGCAACATGGAGACTTCATCAAATCCGTATAGCAACTTAGAGGCACATTTCCCAAGGCGAAAATTCGTACAGCAAGAGGTTGGCACACTTTTCGAGAAAGGAGGCACAGGTTTCGAGGGATTCCATACAGCAGCTTCAGTACGCATTCCAAGGCATATTTTGGGCTCAAAACCGAGGAGTACTGCTGTTTTTTGGCACAGATTTCGAGGAAATCCACACAGCAGGACAACAAACTATTTTCGAGGTTGTTTTTAGGCACAGGAATCGAGGAAGAAGTACAGTTGTACTTTCCATACAGTCTGTACAATCATACGATCGTACTGTTGAATTCTATGCATGCAAATCGAGGGTGGATGTTCAGCATTTAATGTTGTAATAAATGTTGTACTTTTTCTGTTTTATAAGTTTGATGTTTGCACGTTTTCCAAGGTGGTGTGCAAGCACAAAAATCAAGATAAGTACATTTTACGGTTGCTGGAATTTTCACTATATTTTCTATCTCATTGTAAAAGCAATATTTAGAAATAAAGAGGAGTTTTCGA
Source organism: Pinus albicaulis (assembly GCA_034641835.2). NCBI lineage: Eukaryota > Viridiplantae > Streptophyta > Pinopsida > Pinales > Pinaceae > Pinus > Pinus albicaulis. The sequence goes on from CM076579.1 coordinate 1,048,914,653, forward strand.
ACTGGTTTTCCCCAAGAGTTTAGGGGGTTTTTCCAAGGTCATATTGACCAAAAATTAGCGTGTCATTTTCTCTGTGTGTGGCTGAAATTATTTTTGAGTTTTATTTCTGCATTTTCCAGCACTTTGAAATTTCCAAAATTTGTGTTTACAAAAATATTTATTATTTCCAGCTTGTTGAATATATGTTTATGGGAATGAAAATTTAACTACATGGGAGTAATAAGGAGAAACTGATAATCGAGGTTGGGTCAAAATTTCTACAGATAGAACATAAACCAAATGCACAATTGAAGACAACCAATACCAAAATGAAACTCAGAGAATTTAGGTGGTCAGGTGATCATTGTAAAATCTCAAAAATAAAAGTGCTTAGAATTTATTGGAAACTGAACGATAATGAAGAGCTCTTCGCCAGGATTCTGGAGCAATTCCCTTCGTCGAAAACGAAGTCTGACTGGAGGAAATAGAACCTGTTGTCTGTTTTCCTAAACAACTAAAAAATTTGCAGAACAATGACAAGTTGATGACATGGCAGCCCAGTCAGCATATAGGGTATATTCTGGGAATATTCATCAGTTATGGCCAATGACACTGTGACAAGTGTCACAACAGGATTCACCAGTTTCGTTTGAAAGTGAAATTTTTTAAAGTTTTGCTCCTAAGGTTGAATTCAAATTTTTTTTATGGATGGATAGCCCAACCAGAGGCTAACATGTGGTGCAGCCAGGGGCTGCCACGTGCCCCCTTTGGTGGAACATATCCTAATTCTGAAATTTGAATTTCATTTCCCATGGTCGAATTGCATATTCCAAGGTTGGGTTTAATATATGTTATAGACCAAATCATAATATATATGGGTTAAACTCTGAAATCATATGGTAAGTCTGCATTTTATATTATATGGTGGAGCGACTTTTGTTTATGCTAAGGTCGACTATATTACAGGTCTGCATTTCCAAAGTCAGTTTTAGTATTTGTATTATGCTCTGAATTAAATCATATTCCAAAGTCCAAGGATTAATACATATGATGGAATTTTATTTAAACCTAAGGTTGGGGTACATGGTGTGGTAAAAAAAATGTATGGAGGGGCGGAGGTCGGGGTTAGACCCGTGACCTCCCCCCAACAACTCCGCCACTTTATTGTTAAGCCACTACCATGGTTCTTAATAGACCATGGGTTAGACATATATTTGTTTTCAAATGGATTTGATAGCGGGGGTTTGGAGGGGGCCAACCCACTCCCCATACGTTCCATCCACCATAACCAACGACCCGAAGTTTGATTAAGCGCGACAATTAATGTGTTAAATGTGGGGTTAATACCCTAATCACCATTGTTAAGCGCTAATGCGTTTGTAAATACGAATTAATTTAATCTGTGCTTATGCGCATTTAAAACCATACTTATCTGTCCATAGCTCCAGCTTAACAATTAATTAACTACAGTTTAACTTGGCGGATTTTTAAGGGCCCCTCCAAAACCAGTGAGCTCTCCAACTTCAGCAGATTTAACTGGAGTCTTCTCCAGATTTGGAGGAGATTTCCTAGGAAAATTGAATGAAGCATTTCTGGAGCAATTTTCGACCAATTATGGCTCAGAAAAATTCATTCCTAGCAGATTGGAATGTTCTGAATCCATTGGTATAGGTTACAAAGGCAGAGGAGAAATTATAAAAGTGTTTTTGTCACTTTGAAGAAAGAAGAAGCCTAGGGCCACTAGGAGGGAAGGTCATACCTAGATCAGCTGAAGACTAAATTGGGAGCAAGAAGAGTCATTTCTGATAGATTTAGACATTTTGGACTCATTAAAGCATGTTTCAGGAGTTGTAAAGAATGTAAACAACAATTTTTGGACCTTTGAGCTAATACGGAGGCCGAAGCCATGGAAGCTGAACCAATGAGATGTAGCCCATGAGGGGTGAACTCCTTCATCAAAAATCTTTGTTGATGGATCAATTGTGATGGTTTTCTATTCTTGTTTTTGTTATTGTTCAACATTTGTTATTCATTTGTTATTTTCTTGAATTCACTCATAAAACTCAGCACGTGTACTTGTTTGACACACATAAACAACAGGGAAACGTATGTACATCAAGCATAAGATCAACAAATAAATTTTAAATCTAAAGATGAAATTAGCACAGAAAAACTAGCGTTCATACTCATATCAAGTTGGTATCAGAGCCTGGTTGAAAGGCAAGGTTGTTTTCTTAATAGTTGCTTGATTTTTGTGCAAGTTTAATGGTTGCAAATTTGTGATACTGACAAGATTTAGGTTGCAGAGAGGTGAAGGGAAATTGTTGGTTGCAAGTCCTGAGATTAGGACCAGAAGAAGGAGAGCTACAAGGGCATCATCTCCGCCCAAATTTTTACTCACAGTTGCACTTGAAGCACCCCAAGTTTTATCTCAAGAAGTTGAGATTGAAGAGGTACAAGTTGCACCAGAAGTTGAGTTGAATGAAGAGGTACAAGCACCAGAAGTTGAGCTTGAATCCATATCCATCATGTCAGGTGTTGGATAAATTGAAGGTCATTCAAAAGAGGATGATGTCAAGAGAGACTTCAATGACATAAAGAGGATGGTTAAAATTATGTTTGATGCATTTACTGCTAGGATGGCAGGAGAAGGTTCTAAGCCTCCACATGAAGAAGGAACTTCATATGATAAGAAGGATGAAGATAAAAGTTCAAAGGGTAGTGGAGGAAAGCCACCTCCATCTCCACCATTTTCATCATCCTCATCATCACCATCAACATCATCTTCCACTTCCACAGCCAAAACTAACCACACTCACTCAAAAGCCACAAGAAGAAAGACACCCTTACTCAAACTTGATGTCAAATTTGAGCTTCCAATGTATAGGTGAGGTAAATGCAGAAAGGTTGGACAATTGGATATATAAATTGGAGGTGTATTGCAAAATTCAAAACCTTCATGAAGATGACATAAAGATTCAATTGAATTTTTTGAGGATGGAAGGATCTGCATTTGTATGGTGGGAAGCAAGGACTCAAAAATAAATTAAAAACTACAATAAGATATATATGTCTTGGTCAAGTTTTATTGCTGCCATTAAAAGTAAATTCTATCCATTAGCTTACATGCAAAAGGCCATTATGGACTAGAAAAAATTTAAACAATTGAAAGGGAAAAGTGTGTAAGATTATACTCATGAATTTAGGAGAACCTTTATTTTGGGTATTAATTTATATTCTCAAGAAACTTTGTTAAAGTACATTAGGGGTTTGCATAGTTACCTTAGGCACGCTATTCTCATGTTTAATCCCACAAACAAAGATGAAGTTTGTGTTCAAGCCACAAATTTAGAAGCAAGAGAGAAACAAAACATAGATGAGAAAAGTGATAGTGAGGGTAAAGGAAAGGGAAAGTTTTATGGAAGAGGAAAAAGGAATAGCTCTGTCAAAAGAGAGAGGGAGAAAACTCACATGTAAACATTGTTTGAATAATGGCCATGATGAAGACCATTGTTGGCAACTTCATCTAGAGTTGAATCCAAACAAACTGAAAGCCAAAGAAAAGGGAAAAATTATTGTTATAGTTGAACATGACTTAGGGTCAAATTCAAAATATGAGACAAAGATTACAGCCATGGGTTTTAAAGGTAAGAACATAACAAGAACTAGTTCTTCAAGTTGTTCCAATGTCACTCAAGATGAAGATACAAGAATATAACTTTTTCATATTAGAGTCGTCTCTAAACATTCAAATACAGACACGTTTTTTGATAGTGGATCACAAGCTAATCTGATTTTGAAGACTTGGTTAAGCCGCTAGACCTTGAAACTGTTAAACATCCAAGACCTTATCCTTTAGGGTGGATATGCAGGAATGCAAACTTGCAGGCTACAAGGAAGTGCATACTAATATTCGCCATCAATTCAAACTTTCGTGATGAAGTTGAACTTGATGTGGTGTCGCTTGAGATATCAGGTATTGTATTGGGAAGTCCTTATCTGTATGATAGGAAAGCATTATTCATCGCCATGAGAATGAGTATCACTTGTTTAAAGATGATATTGAGTACATAGTTAGAGCGCATAAGAAGAAGACAAGTTTGTCTCTTATACATGCAAAATAAATGAAGAGGATAGTGAGTGCAAGTGAGAATTTGACATTGTTGATGATCAAACATAGAGATGTTTTGAATCAAACCTTTCAAAAAGATGCATTGAATGAACAAGTTGATTTCATTAAGCTTGTTTATGCTTGTAATGAGATGTTTCAGGACTCTAACAGATTGCCTTTGAAAGGAGGTGAACAAGATGTAAAACATTTGCAACAGTCAACATCAGTGTTGAGCAGTGTTGGAAACAAGATGTCGGTGCAAGAGAGTGCAAAGGTCAAAGAGAAGGCGACAAAGCAATTTGACAAAGAAGGCATGGGTTCCACAAATGCTTGTTTTTGGTTTACAAATGGTACGTGGCAATGGCGAAGACACTTGGTCAAGAATCGACACAAGTACAAAGAAATATCAATAAAGAATCGCCATGGTGACAGTGTGCAAGGTGAGACAGTTTCTAAGTTTCCTTTGATTAATGACCGAGGTAGGAACAAGATGGTTTCTGCAAGAACAGCTTGTTGCTCTGCAAATTCATGGGAATTGCAGCATGACGATGTTAATGACAGCAAGAGAAGGTCGCAAGAGTCAAGGAAAAATTTAAGTTTTGTGAAAAAATCCAATTGATGAAAATGGGAAAAATTCAGTGAATAGAGACTGGAATGGTGAGGAAACAGTACCCTCATCTACATGATCAGTAATTGGAGAGATTTTGGGGTCTAAAAGGCTTATAGTGGGGAGGAATGATCAGGTGCTCAGTGTAAAAGATAAAAGATGAAAGTGCTCGGAATTGATTGGAAACTAAACGACAGCGAAGAGCTTGTCGCCAGGAATCTAGCACAATTCCTTTCATTGAAAACAGAGTCCAGATTAAGGAGATAGAGCCTGTTGTTTGTTTTCCTAAACAACTAAAAAAATTGTAGAACAGTGACAGGTTGATGACATGGCAGCCCAATCAGCATACATGGTATATTCTGGGAATATTCTTTAGTTATGGCCAATGACACTATGACAAGTTTCACAATAGGATTCACCAGGTTGGTTTGAAAGTGAAATTTGTTTAAGTTTTTCTCCTAAGGTTGAATTCGATTTTTTTTTTATGGATGGATAGCCCAACCAGAGGTTGACACATGTCGCAGCCAGGGGCCGCCACGTGCCCTCTCTGGTGGAACCTATCCGAAGTCTGAAATTCAAATTTCATTTCCCATGGTCGAATTACATATTCCAAGGTTGGGTTTAATATATGCTATAGTCCAAATCATATTATATAGGGTCAAACTCCGAAATCATATGGTAAGTCTGCATTTTATATTATATGGTGGAGCATATTTTGCTTATGCTAAGGTCGAACTATATTACAGTTCTGCATTTCCAAAGTCGGTTTTAATATTTGTATTATGGTCTGAATTAAATCACATTCCAAAGTCCAGGGATTAATACATATGGTGGCATTTTATTTAAACCTAAGGTTGGGGTATATGGTGTGGCAAAAAAAATGTATGGAGGAGCGGAGGTCGGGGTTCGACCCCGTGACCTCCACCTAAAAACTCTGCCACTTTACCGTTAAGCCACTACCGTGGTTCTTAATAGACCACGGGTTCGACATATATTTGTTTTCAAATGGATTTGACAGCGAGGGTTTGGAGGGGGCCAGACCCACGAGCCAACCACCTCCCCATACGTCCATCCACCATAACCAATGACGCAGAGTTTGCTTGAGTGTGGGGATTAATGTCTTAAATGCACGGTTAATACCCTAATCACCATTGTTAAGCGCTAATGTGTTTGTAAATCTAGATTAATTTAATCCTCGCTTACACACATTTAAAACCATACTTATCCGTGCATAACTCCAGCTTAACAATCAATTAACTGCAGTTTAACTTGGTGGAGTTAACGGCGCCTCCAACCTCCAAAACTGATGGGTTCTCCAACTTTGGCGGATTCAACTGGAGTCTTCTCCAGATTTGGAGGACATTTCCTAAGAAAATTGAATGAAGCATATCTAAGCAATTTTCAACCAATTTTGGCTCAAGAAGAGTCATTCCTAGTACATTGGCATGTTCTAAATCCATTGGTACAGGTTGCAGAGGCAGAGGAGAAATTCTAAAAGTGTTTTTGTCACTTTGATTTAAAAAAATAAAAATAAAAATAAAAATAAAAAATAAAAAATAAAAAAACAAGGGCCACTAAGACGAAAGGTCATGCCTAGATCAGCTGAAGACCAAATTGGGAGCAAGAAAAGTCATTTCCGATAGATTTGGACATTCTGGACTCATTGAAGCATGTTTCAAGACTGTAGGTGAATGTAAACAGCGATTTTTTCACTTTTGAGCTAATACAGAGGCCCAAGCCATGGAAGCTGGACCAAGGAGATGTAACCCAAGAGGGGTGAACTCCTTCATCAAAACTCTATGTTGATGGATCAATTGTAATGGTTTGATGTTAGTGTTTTTGTTGTTGTTCAACATTTGCTATTCATATTAGAAATTGTTGATAAAATCTTTTGGTGAAAATCACATCAAAGTACATTTTTTCGACATGTTTTGAACCAGCCAGTGTGGTTCATCATCAGGACCACACTGGCTAGTTCGAAACGCATCGAAAAAATTTACTTTGATGTGATTTTCACCAAAATATTTTATACACAATTTGTTATTCATGTTTTATGCTCTTGAATTCACTCATAAAACTCAGCTCATATACTTGTTTGACACACATAAACAACAAGGAATCCTATGTACATCAATCATAAGATCAACAAATAAATTTTAAATCTGAAGATGAAATTAGCGCAGCAAAACTAAAATTCATACTCGGATCATTAAGTTCAATGACCAGGAAAAAAGCACAAGGGGGGAACCAAACCAAAATCTTCTTCTATTACATATCAATTGTTCAACAAAGATACAGAGTACAGTGAGAGATCAAGAGAATGAGTAAGTTCACCCAAATATGAATAAGTTGTAGCATGAAGATCATCAGTAGCAGCAGCATATACAGACATTGAATCAACCTTCCCTTCAACTAAATCAACATTAAAACATTCAATCAACCTTGGCTCACCAAGTTCTACTCTTACTCTCCAAGTCTCTTTCTCTCTCTCACAATCTTATTCAAGCCTCTCCAACTCTCTCTCTCAATATCGAATTCTTCTTTCACAATGCTCAAGTAGGTGAGGAGAAGAGATGATATGAGATACATATATAGGAGCAATGAATTATTGTCATAAAGGAAGAGCAACACGCGTGCCTTGAGGAAGAGTAACATAATCCATTTAGGGGAATGTAACCCATGCCATTAAGAAGAAAAACGCATGCCTTAGTAACTTATGCCATTAAGATAGGAACACATGCCTTAGTAACGTATGCCAATAAGAGAGGAACGCATGTATTAGATAAGGAGAGTGTAACATATGCATTAAAGAGAGTGTAAGAGGAATCTTTTACGACATGTCTTTAATGAGTGCAAAATTAATATGCCATGCCTTTAATGAGTGCATAAGAGAGTGTAATGTATCATTTAGAGAGAGAGAGAGAGAGAGTTATGTAGTGCTATGTGAGACAACAAGGAGAGAAATGGGAAGAGATTGAGGTGATGAAGGTAAGGTGACTTGTAATTCCATTTAATAATAATATCATAATATCATAAAGGATAATAATAATAATATTAGTAACATTGATGATTGAGTTTAGATTGAACTATTAAGATTTATTAATGATAAGTTTAGTGATTTTCCACCAACTATACTTGATTACCAATTGATGCAATGTGCTTTACTATTTTTGGAAAGTCATACTTGAGATGCTAGACATGACTTTCTGTTTTTGGAAAATCACTCCAAAATTGTCAAAAATGAGATTTTATTTAAGGAAATTCATCCTTGAGCTGTCCATTTTCAACACTTTTGTGGAGCTTTGAAGTCTCTCCTTCAGTTGCTAGCCACCTTTACATACTCAGATAAATCAAATGCATTAATACGTTGATTTATAATCCGAAATGTCTCATGAACTACTTGTTTGTGGAATGAGCTCTTGTATATTCTTTAATTTTAAAGAATGATTAATTGGTAAAAATCATTGTTATGTTCATGATTAGTATGATATCTTATATGCCATGACTTTGACAGATGGCTAGAATGTGTTGTCTAATATCTCGTTCATGGTTGATGTGATACACAGTGTGTTTATGCTCATTTATTTTGATTACTATTGTTCTGGAATGCAATAGCCTATTGGCTCACCTAGCATATACTATTTACTAGAGGATCTGCAATTCTTCATGTATTGCTATCATACTAATATGCTTGCACTCAGTTGAATTGATAAACACGTGCCTTTGAGCATGTTTAACCAGTCGGTAATAAGTCGGTTGAAATGGAGTGGCTTGTACATTATCCTCTTGCATAGTATAGTCATTTTGTGTATATTTTGATATTGGGGGGGCTTTCCTTCTTTCGACTCCAAAACTGTTGCATTATAAGTGCTAAGGAGTCTTGAACACTTGTTATATTCATACTCAGAGATTTGAAGTTTCAGGGCCTCAGGGATTTGCACCATAGATCACCGAAATTTGGTGCTCTCCCTTGCACTAAAACTTTTAGAGCAATATGAAAAAGGGGGCATTGACCACCATCACCACCAATGTTTTAAACCATGAATTTTTGCAGACGTATGATGAATTGGAAAGCGGGAATAATCATGTCTAGTGACACGGACATACTTGTCTTATGCTCGGTCTATTTATTGGATCATCTGGTTGAAGTGTTGTTAACATCTGTGAATGTGATCGACGAGAATTCAGGGCATAATCTGTCCGTGGAGCATACATAGTAGCCACTCATACAAAAAAATGATGTAGTATGGTTGTAGAGATTGTGTTAGGTATTAGGTTGTTACAACAAACTGTAAGGATAGAATGTGATGATTAGAGTGCAATCTCCCTGGAAAAGACCACAACTTATCATTCGAAGACAAAGCATATTGATGTTCAATAGCACTTCATGAAAGAAATGATTGAAGGTTGTAGATTTATAAATAAAATATGTGAGCAATGAGAATTTATCTTGGTGTAGAGAAACAATGGGAATTATTGCGCTAGATTTTTTATCACATACTCATGTGACCCTCTGTGTGCAAATAAAACAAGAAGTGGGAAAATGTTGGGTATGTGTTATATTCTTTACACAACTAGAGATGTGTTGTATGTTGTGTCGGGTGTCGCATGAGGGTCACAGTTCCTCCCCCCTGTTCTTGGGTTTGTTGGGGGGACGAAAGCCCCTCTGCATAGCAGTTTGGGGGTAGCACCCCCGACCAAAAAAAAAAAAAAAAGAGAACTAGCATATTTTTGCATCTGCTTTTGGCGATTTTTGGCACGATTTTTATTAAAAGAGAATTTGTGGTGTATGTTGGTTTTTCTCATAGTTTTGCAATTTCATTTGAGGAACTATGGTTGTATTCTAACCCAAGATAGGTGGATTGGAATTTTATGAATGTTGCAGGATATATTGTACTGTAATATTGTATAGAAAAAAATTTGTTGATTTTCCCACTTTTGGCTTTCCAAGATAAAATATGTGTTAATGTTTCTGTTTTTCATTGTATCTTTTCTATTTTAATTAAGAATTTATTTGTATTAATTAAGTTGTACAGACTTAAAACATACAAATTTGGTGCATTTTAATGTTTGTGGTCCTATGTTGATGGATTCTATCTCTGGTGTTAGCTATTTTGTGACCTTCATAAATGACTATTCCCGAACATGGATCTACTTCTTGAAGGTGAAGGACGAGGTCTTCAGTGGGTTTCAAGGGTTTAAAGCTCTTATGGAGAACTAGACCGAGAAGAAGATCAAACAATAGGGGCAAGTATACCTCCAATGAATTCAAGGGTTTCTGCAAGGAGGCAAGAATCAAGAAAGAAAAAACAATTCCCTACAATCCGCAGTAGACAATGATGAAGAACGAAACTATTGTCGAAACAGTGAAGGAAATGATCCATGATGAGGACTTGTTTATGTTCTTGTGGGAGGAAACTTGTAACATAACAGTGTACCTACATAACATGGGTCCTCACAAGGTAGTAGAGGACAAGACTCTTGAGGAGGAATTTAAAGGAATTTTTCTAAGGTGAACCATCATCGCATCTTCATTAGCCTAGTGTATGTCCATATTCCATTACAAAAAAGAACTAAGCTAGAGCCCTCATCTAAAAGGGGGGTTTTTTTTTTATACAATGAGATCTCAAAGGCCTACAAGGTTTACAATTTCGCGTAGAGGAAGATAGCAATTAGCCGAGATTTTAAATTTGAGGGTAGGACCTTTAAGAGGTTGCATGAAACATGTCTAGCAATGACGAGATTGGGAGCAAGAGGCTCCACAAGTTGAGTAGGGACAAGCGACACCAAGGGTCATAGCCTTTTAATTAGGAGGAAGTGTGAGATGTTCCTTAAAGCTCTATGAAGAAGAGGTCGAGAAGGGCTAAGCAAACCTTGAGGGATGCAAAGGATCATGTAGATGCTCCTAGTAGGACCTTTAGGGACAGTAAACCAACACCCATATGTTCCAATTGTATGGCCTTGATGAACAGTTTTGGAGGTATTCCATGGTGGAAGAGTATAGTTCCATCATAAGGAATGATGTGTGGAAGATAATATTGAGGCCTGAGGGGAAGTCGGCAATCACTTCTTGGTGGATCTACAAGATCAAACATGTAGAAGATTACATTGTTGAGAAGTACAAAGCGAGGTTCATAGCAAGAGGGTTCTCTGAGGAGGAGGGAGTGATTTATGAGGAGACATTTGCACTCATCACCATATATGCATCTATTAGGGAATTTATATATATTGCCTCGAAGATGGGTGGAGGATTCATCAAATAGATGTGAACATTGCCTTTAACATTACCTTCCTCAATGAGGTAATTGAGGAATAGGTGTATATTTAGTAGCCTTAGGGATTTGAGGTGCATGGTAGAGAGTCCCATGTATGCACCCTAAAGAAGGCTTTATACAGACTTAAGCAAGCACTTCACGCATGATACTCTAGAATTGATGGGGTACCTACTTGAATTTGGCTTCACTGATAGTGGGGCAAACTCCAATTTGTACTATGTACCTGTTGATGGTGAGTTGCTTATCTTGGTATTGTATGTTGATGTGATTTCTTTCCGACATGATCAAACAGAGTCATAGGGTTGTGCAAGGACCTTACTTTAGAGTTTGAGATGAAGGATATTGGATTGATGCACTACTTTTTGGAACGGAAAGTGTGGTAACAACCAGGAGAGATTTTCCTAGGACATGGCAAGTATGAAGTTGAGATCCTAAAGAGATTCAAGATGGAGGATTGCAAAACGATGTCTGCACCCATGATACCAACTTTAATAAGCTTAATGCTTCTAAGGATGAGTTGGTGGATCCCACATTGTAGAGGGAGTTGATCGAGTTGTTGATGTATCTGGTTAACAGTCAACTGGATATATGTTTTGCTAGTGAATATACTGGAGTAGTATATGGTGGAACCAAGGAGGTCTCATTGGGTGGCTATGAAGCATGTGCTAAGGTATCTCCTTTGTATAATGGACTATGAACTTAGATATGTCAGAGTTGGTGGAGTGCAATTGCAGGGTTATACAAATTCAAACTAGGTTGGGAGTGCGGGAAGAGTACATCTAAACGTTGTTTTAACATGGAGTTAACAGTGATCTCATGGTTTAGCAGAAGTACACTTAGTGACACTTAACTCAACATAGGCCAATTACATGGCAATTTGTAGCGAGTTGTGAAACCATATCGCTTCGCACAATTCTCTTAGGGTTGTTTGGTCTTGAGATGGGGCCCATGGTTATTCACTTTCATAATCAAAGCAACAGCAAGCTTTCAAAGAATCTAGTGTTTCATGATAAGTCAAAGCACATAGAGATCAAATATCACATAATCAAAACATAATCAAAAACAAGTTTCAGAGGGGTGTTGTGAGATTGCAATACATTTCCATAGGGGATTAGGTAGCAAATATTCTCACCAAACCCCTAGCAAAGAGGAAGATTGTGCTCTACAAAGACAAGTTGGGGCTAGTGGAGAATCCCTTCCTTTCTAGGAGGGAGTGTTGAATTTGTAGCTTCGAAAGGCCTTCTGCATAGGCTTGTGTCTAACATGCAATAGAATTCGCCCTCTTTAGGTGGTTGTTTGAGAGGAACAACTACTATGATTTCCTTCTTAAGTTTTTAACTTAGGAAAAATACATTGATTAATTATTTAATTAATGTTGACTTTGGGCTAATGTTTATTTTAGGATAAAAATTAAATTATTTAAGTAACTTAGATCTAATCTCCACTATTAATCTAAGAACGTTGAGATTTAATCATAGTTATCCATCACTTTGGATATTAGTGATTTGACACATGGAGAAATTATAAAGAGAACCTATGGGAGACGATAAAGACACATTACATTGATATTGTTGAGAGAGTGATTTTCTCAAGTGAGAGAATCCTAGATTGAAGAAAATCGAAAAGGATTACAGCAAGGAAAGGGAGTGAATTTTAGGAAAGTCAAAATTATGAGAGTGGTTGCATTGCTAAAGAGGAGGGTTGAAATATCCAAGGGTCGAAGGGACATATGAGAAGAGAAAGGGTCGATTTTGATAGTGAGAGGTAGAATTCTCCAGGGCCGAAATCTTTCATGAGGACCAAATTCCCTAAGGCATATTTTCTAGAGGGGCCAATTTCTAGGTTCCAACTACTATAATTTTTCTATGTATTCTCTATGGGTCTAAGCCCAAATTTTCTTGAGTAATATTAAGTGAAGCAAGATTGTTTTGGGAAAAAAATTCTGTTGTGGTGTGATTGATTTCCCTATTTTATTTCCACTGCAAATTTAAATTCTTAAAGTTAAATACATGCGAAATTATTTTCAAACATTTTTAATATTTTATTGAGTAAATAATTTTTGGATATATAATAATTGTTTGAGGAATGAATAAATCAAATCTAGTATTAGAGATTAAACACCGCCCCTCTAGTGTGACTTTCACTTTAATTATTTATCTTTCTTTATCCTTTTCCAATATGCCTCAAAGATGTAGCAAGTTTTTGTTCATCGGAGTTGGAACATTCAAGAGTTTGTTTGTGATGTAGCATGGAATGTTGAGGAACTAAGTGATCGTTAATGATCAGGGCAAAAGCTCATGCTAGGCTTTGGCCCATGTGCTTACCAAGTCTCAATGATCTTTTGCAATTTTCTTATCATTGGGTGTGGCTTTATATGTGGTGTTAGTCCGACGACAAATGACAATCAACCCAAAGGATGGATGTGGATAATAAGAAAAACATGGAAAGTGTCAAGTATGGACTACCTTGTCCATGTTATTTCAATTACTAATTCATATTAGTGTCCCTTTTAAAGGAAAGACCTTAGAAGGCACATCGGACTAAGGGCAAAGAATAACCTTCTAGGTGAAATATGGGAACAAGGGTAGCGGTCAATCTTCCAAGTTGGTCAATGATCCATATTAGTATGCCCCAAAACATTAAATGAAAGCACTAACCGGAGAATAAGTGAAGAGCTCTGATGTAAAGCTATCTTAGGCCATCAACGAGTTGTTAGTTGGTTGTCCCTCAAATGAGGGGGGGAATTTTCTTATATGTGAATTATCCACTTTTGATGAATAACAATCACTATTCAAACTATATTTCTCGGCACATCAATTAAATTAACAATTTCCATTACTTGCCCCATCCAAGTTCTTTGTTTCTTTGTTGACTATTAACAATAATTGACCAAAAACCATGAATATTTGCAAAATGAATTAGCATGAATAATAGTATATAGTTCAATTTGAATATTACAAAATCATAGAATAAATATGAGAAAACAAAGCATACTTAACGAGTGACCTCTAACGAAGTTCATCGAGGGAAAAATGTTAACTCAGCTAACCCATTTTCCATGCCAAAAAGCAATCTTGTATAGTAGGATAATAAGGTCCATTGTATGTTCTCTGATAAGTTGACACTCTGTGTTGACAAACTACACATCACTTGCTTAATCTCCATGCATATATTATAGGTCATTCACTCTTAAATATGCCTCTTAAGTTGTAACTATTAAAATTGAAGTTGGCGAGTCGCATGAGAGTTTGAACTTCGAGCACATAAGGAGTTTAAAGTTTAAAACTTATATAAAGATGGCCCAAACTATGTATGCAAGCAGTCGACTCCTTACCAAACTGTTGAGCAGCAAGCCTCACATTTAACTTTGTTATTAACAAATTAATATTACATGTATATCAGAACCTAAATTCTAAGATATGATAAATCAAATTTTCAAATAATATTGCACTTCAATTAAACCCTTTTACGTCCCTTGCAGCTCGTCAAGGTGCCACTTCCAAATTCCAGTTGTACTTCATATTCCCTGCAACTTGCAAGAGTCCTGTTCCCAAATCCCAATTTAATGAGGGCATTGTAGCACTGCCGCATAGTAAATACACAGTCAGCAGTCTACATTAAATATTGACTTGATAACTTGTAAATTGTACCAATAGCTTATAACCTATAAACAGTAAATGATGTCCTGTCATCAATTTAAAGATGTTTAAGTTGAAAGGCTTTATTTCTATTTCAGTGTAAAATACATATAAAATAAAGGTAAATGTCTTTAGGACAGAAAATTTCAAGGTTGCATGGTAAACAAATATTCTTAGAAAATCTCTGCCATTGACTTTGAAATCAGGAAGTTGCTATTTGCTTCATCTTATTCATAATACACAGAATGTTGAATTATTTTGTTGAACATTAATTTCAAGCAACCTATGGAATGTCTTAAAACAACAGCATCAATATTCTGGTATGGTAGAAGGAGATCCCATTCACTTTGACAATTTGACCTCAGAATTGATGTTACAAATTAATGCCTTCGTATTACAAACCCATTCAAAATAATACCATAATACCAACAAGCCATCCTATAAGATGGCATAGCAAAAATATTAACTTATTGCTCAAAACTTCATAAGACTATCGTGCGCTGATTTCTTAAGCATTCCCTTGCAAATAACCCAAAAAAATCCAAATGAAAACTGTGGGGCTCAAACGGTAAAAATATCAGTGAGCGTGTCTCTTATAAAACCATAAAGCGTATACTGGATGAATAGGCAGTGTTCTGTATATAATGAATGGTCCAGCTCTATAAATGCATAATGGAATTTCTTACTCAATCCACCATGACAGATCTAAAACGATAGGAAATAGCAGCATGCTTAAAATTTTTGGATTGTAGATAATAGGTAGAACACCTTGAGAATTTCCTAGTGAAAGTCATCTGAAATTTCACGAAGCCTATCTTCTGGACTCCGCAGAGTCGTTACCTTTGCTGTTGATGTATATTAATCGCAAACTCTCACTTCGTATTGTTAATCCCTCCCTGCGGATATATAGGACTGAATCAAGGGTGGTTTGCAAAAGCCAAATGTTCCACAAAAAGGGAAAACGATATTATATATGCCACAAATATATCATATATGGGCCTTATAGCATAAAGCGATGTTCAATAAATCCCAATAAAACTTCCCATCTCAAACTTCATATTAATATAACTTTCATTTTAAGCTGGTTAGGCTTGCTTCTCCTCTCCATCGATTTAGGTACCTAAATCCTCATAGTAAATTGCACTTACAGTTTTGAGATGTGAAAAAAGTAGGAGCGGTGACTTGATCCTTTTCATCTAAATGATACACTTTTCAGTTGGCATGAAAAAACTTGCTAGTATGATAAAGTTGGCACAATATACTCAAACATACAATAAAATTCTGACCAATGTCGCATTTAAGCATATGCAGTAAAACAACGGCCTCAATATAACATTGGTTGATATTTCGAGCTGTTCATAGCGGTATAAATCCATAGACTGTTAGGGAACCATACTATATAACCATAATAGTTCAGCATTTCAATATCTAAACATGTTTCTTATTCCTTTCCTTAAATTTTGAGTTTTGAACTTCTTGATGACTGGACCTGTGTCAAGAGCCTGGATTAGGTAACACTGAACAGTGTCATGTGGATCTGAAATCCATGCGGTATAGCGTATGAATCTTCCCAAGAGTTGACCCCATAATCATATACTTTGTACCATATTCTGCACGCAGATAGCTTAGAAAATTGAATTGGTTTTAGTTTTATGTTAATCCTTCGACTTTGATGCTCTTTATACACATGCCGTAACATTTCACGTGTTAGTAATTTGGCTCCTAATATGACGTTTTATCAGCCATTTTCCTGCCAATCTCCAGGAATTGACAATTCCACTTAGCAAACAAGCTGCAGATACAGAAAACAACGAAAATGAAAATTTCTAACTATCCAACTTATGCAAACTAAATCCCAGTGGCCAAGTTGAATAATGGAGTGTTAGGCCTTGATCCAGACCCTCGTTCAAAGGCCTCTACACAAATGCCCAAGCAAGGACACAAGATATAAAGTAATCATAATGCACACAAGGAAACTACAAATTTTCTAGCAGTGCAAGATAATGTAGCATTACTAATCAATTTTCTTAATCCATCTTGGAAAAGGGTGCAAAACTTTATAGCACGGTTCATATAACAGACTTCATCGTTCAAAATTCTAATTCACAACTAATTTGGAAGAAAATTTAAAAAAAAAAAACAAAAGCTTCCCGGAAAATTTATATTCAGTAGTTTGTAGATCGTTGATATTAAATGTTGTTTAACAATTCTCATTAGTTCTAATAAATGATCATCTTGAAAGAAAGGTGAGAACATTGATAAAGTTTGCTCTCTCAAATTCAATCAAAAAGAGGCATGATCAGCTTTCTTGTAATGTCAACAATGCCAGGAAATATAGCTAACCAATCATTTTTACCTTGTTCTAATTTTACACTTTCCAAATATTATTGATGAATAGAAGTAATTCACAAAAGCATGCATCAACCATATACAACACATCATAAAACAGATACTAGGAACACAGCTTTAAATCAAACCTTCCAGAAAAATATACTGCATTGGTATATTCCTAGGGATCAATTGAAGCATGTAAATAAATATTTTAATAGATTTCATCGATGCTTGATGAAAAATATAGACTGGAATGGCATGAAATGATCACATCCGGCTCAACCCCCACGGGCTTCCCTTCTTGTAGCATCATGCAAAATATCAACATCAACACCATCAGGTGGTAGCAGTACATATCGAACAACTGATCCCCTGATAAAACAATTTTTCACTGATAGCTGCATAGAACACAATAAAGATAGATATTAGTGTACACGCGCTAATAGAGTTCAGACTTGTAGCTGGCACATTAAAGCCAACAGTTAACATAAATAATATCCTGAGCCAAACAAGCACCATGAAGATTCACTCTCATGCTGGTGGTGTCCAGAAATGTTAAATTGAAAGATGTAATGTTGTCATTCCCAAAAGAGTTGAAATTTGCCAGGGAAATACGTCCTATGAAACTGTATCATGCAGATTATTTTTGTCCAAAAATATCAAATTTAAGCCGTTATAATTCAAACCACAAGAAATGAGGAAATTTCCCAGGAAAGGAATTAGTTGGACATTAATAAAATTATCTTATCTCATCTTATCTACAGAATTCTTGGAAAATCCAGAAGGAATCCACGCAAAAAAGTTTGTTAAATTGGAAAATTATAATGGTTTTGTTGAACCTGGTTACTAAAATGGAGGGAACAAGAAACAAGAAATGGGCATGGGAACAAGAAACAGGCAAGAGGATGAGAGATGGGAAGGATACAAGAAACGGGATCTGGAGGTCTCCCAAACAAGAAATGGTTACAGCATATATAGAAAAAGTACCATATCCACAATACAAGATTCTGTAATTCTCATTGGCATAATCCTCTCCATTACTAATTGCAGAGGCTAAGGCTAATTCCTCCCCAGTATCTTCAATACTTTTATGCTATTTGATTCATATTAACGGATCAGAAAACACCACTTTCACATTCATAAGCCTTTTTTGACAACTTAAATATTCTCAACCATACAATCAAACCAAAATTTACAATCCAATGCTCTCCTTCGATATCATGCCATGCAAAAGAGATCTCACAGGTTGTGCCTAATATTTGTTCACGGTTTAGAGTTCTGATCTTCTAGGTACAGCTTCCAACATTCCATTTAACATTAGTAATCAGAAAAAAGATCTCGCGATTGCCATGGAAAAGATATCTCACGTGTTGTGTCTAATATTTGTTCACGGTTTAGAGTCCTGATCTTCTAGGTACAGCTTCCAACATTCCATTTAACATTATTAATCACAAAAAAGATCTCGTGGTTATATCCCTTCCATTCAATGTAGTGATAGCTCATGACAGTTCGTGAATGTAGCACCTAAACCCTACGGATCGAACCTGTTTCCTCCTCTTCATGCCTTTCTCCTCCTCCACTTGTTTTCCAAGCCCATTATAAACCCTTCAATTCATAATTTTGTATTGTCTTCTTAAAGTGAGGATAATGTGTTCTACAGGTGATAATCAGGGTCATCATTAGCGAGAGCTCTGTAGGCCAATATTGTTCAAAGAATCTTCAAAAAATCAGTAAAAGATATTCAAATTAAAGCTACTTTGACTTATTGTAACCACTGACTACAACATCATCAGGTGGCAAGAGACCGTGTATCCACATAAGTGTCTAAAATAAGGGTTTCCAGCTACTAACTTCAAAAAAAATGCCAAAATGTCTCCAACCACTCCAGAAACAGTTTCTTAAGATCCATTAAAAACCAATCATTTTTTGAGAAATGGTTCCTGAGAGCCAGAGACAGGAAGGCATTTCTTGGTTCCTTTTTCTAGTCCATTTCAGCACGAAAACAGAGCCTCCCATTCTGTTTCTGGAAACTAGGAAGGCAACTGCACAAGGGCTCATGTGCAAGCAATATTATTGGCTGGAACAGGTATTAATAGTTGTTGACAGTTCCGTTTTAGTTTAACTAGTGGGTAGCTAGGGTAAAGACTCATGTGGGGAATAACAAATCCCCAACCCCCTAGGACGATGAAAAGCAGACCCAACCAAACAGACGGGGCAATTAAGAAAAATGTTCATCAACAGATACTTGTGTAGGCAACCAATCTCCCTATTAACAGAGCAGAATGGACACAAAATTGGTTTCGCAATCAGCACGAAGAGCACACAACCATACAAAATCATGGTATTACAGGTTGGTTCGAAAGCTGTGGTCAAACCAACACAGCAAAGCGTGAGAAAGGTGAACTCCCCCAAAAAACAGTAGTGTCTGCCTAACGAGCAGAATGATTGTGTGTGAGCAGTGGGCAGTGAAACTAATTTCTACGGTATCAGAAAAATGTTTCGGGGAGTAGATAATAGTGCCAAGTTGGCAACCCATTCAGTAATTGTTGATGGGTAGACAAATATTAATTTGAAAAGTTTTTGCAAACAAGATCTTAGATATAGCATTTGGCAGAACTTGAGGAATCAGTACAGAAAATTGTTACAAAAATAGTAAATTTCCAGGTATCAGAGAAATACCGAGGGTACAAATATGTGGAGTTGAAGGTGACAGCAAAATCCTAAGGTACAACAACGTGGAGTTGGTTGTAGTAAAGAAAATCACCAGATTTTAATAACGCGAAGCTGAGGAAAAGACTCATGTATGAAGTCATCTATTTACAGGTGATGAAAAGCAGGCCAATCAAACAGATACGGTAGCAGTTAAGAAAAATTAACAAATAACAAGATACTTGTGTGACAACCAATTTCCCTCTTTAACAGAACAGAATGGACACAAAAATTGGTTTGCAATCAACAGAAACACCACATACCATCATGGTACTTAAAAGAATGGTTTAAACTGTAGGTAAAATAATTACAGCAAAGTATGAGAAAGGTGAACTCCCCCAACGAACAGTAGTGCCTGCCTAATGAAAAGAACGATTGTGCATGATGATAGTGGGAAAGTTGGCAACCCATTCGGTAGTTGTTGATGGGTAGACAATATTAATTTGCGAATTTTTTGCAAACAAGAACTTAGATATAGCATTTGGCAGAACTCAATGAATCATTACAGAAAATTGTTACAAAAATAGTAAATTCCCAGGTATCAGAGATATACAGAGGGTACAAAGATGTGGGGTTGAAGGTAACAGCAAAATCCTCAGGTACAACAATGTGGAGTTAGTGGCAGTATAGAAAACCAACAGGTACAACAACGTGGGCAGCTAGGGCAAAGAATCATGGGTGAATAACAAATCGCCAACCCCATAGGACGATGAAAAGCAGACCCAACCAAACAGAGAGGGAGCATTTAAGAAAAATGCTCATTGTCTGGCTGGGTTCTTATTGTTGTCTTTACTAGAGGTAGTTAGAACGCCTTGTTCCACTTCCTCTGCTACAATCCTAGCCACATTTTTTATATCATCAAGAACATGTTGGCCATCACCGCTTTATCTTTTAGTTCAGTTCCAGTACATAGTTTAAAATGAGCTAGATTGGCCTCTATTGGCTGGTCATGTTCTTGTGGATAGAGAATGCTTACATTCAGGCCTTCTTTATCTGATAGAGTATTATATAGTTCCATATCTTGATCGGCACTCATTGTAACCTGAATATTCACAGCAGACCCTGCAGTACACTCAGTGGAAATGTCAGTATCACTGTCTGCTGTCTTTGGGCTTGCTACATGTTCCTTAGCAATAGTTTCTCTATCTGCAGTGCCTCCATCATTCATATCATCTTCTAAGATTATATATTGCTTGTTGCCTTCTCCAGGGTTGTGTCTGTGAGTGGTGCAATCTTCCTTTCATCATATGATTACTCAGAAAAGTTCAAGACCGGCATCAACATTGCAGAACCATTACTAGAAACAATTGAACGTATTGGGCCATACAATGTCATCCAAATCATCACTGATAATGTTGTTAATTGTAAGGCAGCGGGAGCAATTACTGAGGATAAATACTACAACATATTTTGGTCCGGATGTTTGTTTCACACAATGAACCTTTTGATGCATGATATAATTAAAAACAAACAACCTCAATACAAATGGATTGGTGATTTGTACAAGAGAGGCAAAAAAATGATAAGATTTATCACAAATCATAGCAATACCCATGGGCTTTTCCACAGTCACTCAAGATTGGAGTTGTTGAAGATTGCAAAGACCAGATTTGCTAGCTATTACCTCACCTTCAGGCGTCTTTTGAAGGTAAGAGAGTCATTGGCTCGCATGGTATCAAGTCCACACTGGCATGTATAGAAAGACAGGGCAACAACAATAGTTGACAGGCAAGGTTTTGAGCAGGTGGAGGAGACCACTCTTGATGGTCTGTGTTGGGCACGTGTGAAGGAAATATTTAATTTCACCATGTCCATTTATAGCATGATTCGCTTTGCAGACACAGATAAACTAGTGATTGGGGAGGTGTGTATGAGCAGATGGATAGCATGTTGGGGCAAATAAAATATGTTGTTAAAGAAAATGATCCCAACTTGTATTCAATGATTCACAATTGTGTGTGTGCATGGTGGAATAAACTTAATGTTCCACTACATGTCTTGGCGTATATCCTTGTGCCAAAATACTACTCTCCATCTTGGTTGGGCCAACCTGCACCTGGGGCTGGCGTTAGGATCTCTGTTTTAAAAATCGGCCGATTCGACTCCGACCAGGCCTAGTCGACCGAGCCATTAGGCTGGCCGGTCCGACCAGGTACAAAAACAGCCAGGTTGGCCAGTTTGTTACCGAGCCGACCGGTTTTTGTACCGGCTCGGCCGGCTCGGTAACAAACCGACCGACCAGGCCTGGCCCGAGTTAACTCGGCCAAGCCAAATCTGTCGGCCGGTGGGCCCAAAAGAAAGAATTTGTGGACTTGAAACCGGATTTTATTCCGCTGTTAGGTTTGTTTGAGGTTGTCTAACCCCTCCCCATGCTATTTAACTAACCCAACCCCTCTATTGAGCTCATATTTTTCTCATTCAATTTGCTTGAGCATTTGTGAGAGTTTTTTGAAGATTGTGGAGTTGGTTTTGGAGCAGCTTTGAGGAGTCTTTTGGGCAAGTTTTGGAGCAGCAGTGAGGAGCTTATTGGGCAAGCTTTGGAGCAGCATTGAGCTAGAGGAAGCTAGAGGCTAGAGGTATTTATTTTTTCTCTTCTAAATCTGCCTTTATTTGTTTTATTTATTTAGCAAATCTAGCATTTGCCATTTGCATTTGCATAGTTTTTGGCATTTGCCATTTGGTGAAAGAAATGAACATAGAATGAATAGTTTTTTTTTGTTTTCATGTTCAGATTTAAACATTTTATTTCCAAGTCAAAAACTCAGTCCAAAATGGCCCCTAGAGCAAAAGACTCTGCTTGGGCATATGCTAAAATGGTTGGGGATCAAATGTTTTGCAAATTTTGCAAGAAAAAATTAAGGAGGGTGGAGGGGGCATTCATAGACTGAAACTACATTTGGCTGGTGTTAAAGGCCAAATTACTGCATGTGAAGCACCAAACATTGGGGAAATTAGGAAGCAGTTGAAAGAACAATTTGACAAGTTTGAGCAAGAGAAAAATAGGCAAAAAGAAATACAGGCTGAAATTGGGAGGAAGAGGAATCTACAACATATGATGGCTACCAACTCAAGTTTTGAATCTTTTAATTATGAGGATTCCTCATCTATCCCTTCCACTGATGCATCAAAAAACCCCTTTCGCTATGTTCCTCCCTCTAGGGAGTCTATTTCTAACAAGGGTAAGGGTGCAATGAGAAATAAGGGTACTATTAAAAGTTTTTTTGTGCCCTCATCTCCCTCTGATAGTGCAACTGCATATGGTCCTAGTCCTCCAACTGTGTAGCCCACTTTAGATGCTCATTGGAAAAAAGAATTGAGAGATGTTGCTTGTGAGTACATTGCTAGATGGTGGTATGATGCCGATATTCCCTTCAATGCTACTCGTTCACCATATTATGAACCTATTTTTGATGCCATATATGCTGCTGGAAAGGGCTTCAAACCTCCTACTATGCATGAGTTAAGAGGATCTTTTTTGCAAAGAGAGATTTCAAACATTGATGATTATTTGAAAGAGTTCAAAAACTCATGGGCACGTACAGGAGGTACCATCATGTCAGATGGATGGACTGATCAGAGGAACCGTACCATCATAAACTTTCTTGTCTTTTGCCCACGGGGAACCATGTTTCTAAAATCAGTTGATGCATCTGATAGGGTGAAAGATGCACAATTGTTGTTACAGCTTTTGGATGAGGTTGTTGAAGAGGTGGGGGTGGAAAATGTTGTTCAAATCATCACAGACAATGCCTCTAACTATGTTCTTGCTGGTAAATTGTTAGAGGAAAAACACCCAACCATCTTTTGGACCCCATGTGCTGCACATTGCATAGACCTCATGCTTGAGGATATTGGCAAAATAGATTGGATCAAGAACACTGTAGAGCATGCCAAATGCATCACAAAATATATTTACAATCACTCATGGATTCTGAGTCTGATGAGGAAATACACAGGGGCAAGGAACTTATTAGGCCTGCCATCACTAGATTTGCAACACATTTTTTGACATTGCAATCTATGGGTGCCCAACATAGAAACTTGCAAAAGATGTTTTCTAGTGATGAATGGAATGAAAGTCAGTGGTCTCGCAAACAGGATGGCAAAGATGTGAAAAGGAAAGTCGTTGAATAAATATTTTGGAAAAAGGCAGCAGGGATTGTGAAACTTGCTGAGCCATTGGTTAAGGTGTTGCGCTTGGTGGATGGGGAAAGATTGGCTATGGGCTTCAATTATGAGGCTATGGATCAAGCAAAGGAGCAGATAAGGGCAGCATGCAAGGACAGAGTGGCTAAGTATGGGCCCATTTGGGAAATCATTGATCAGAGATGGAACAATCAACTCCATCGCCCGATACATGCAGCTGGGTATTTTCTGAACCCAAGGTATCATTATAAAGCTCAAGAAACAAGAGCTTTGACTGGAGAGGTTAGAGATGGATTGATTGAGTGCATTGATCGCATGATCCCCACAGAGAGTGAGCAGTTGACGATACACAAGCAGATCACTATGTTCAGCCATGCCACTGGTACCTTTGGCAAGAACCTTGTAAGGATTGCAAGGGAATCAGATGAGCCAGGTAAACAAAGAATTTCAATTTTCAAATTTATATTTTATAATTTATTATTTTGTATAATTGTTTATAAAATTATAATTTCAATTTCAAAGTTGGATATAAATTGTTGAGCTAACTGAAACTCATTTTTTGCAGCACAATGGTGGGAGGCATTTGGTATCCACTGTCCTGAATTGCAGAGGTTTGCAATCCGCATTTTGAGTCAAACTTGCAATGCTTCTGGGTGTGAGTGCAATTGGTCTGTCTTTGAGAGGATTCACACACACAAGAGAAACCGTTTGGAGCAAAAACGGTTAAATGATCTAGTGTTTGTCCAATACAACCACAACCTCCGACTAAGACGGAACCAATTGCTGAACAAAAGACCTAATTCAGATCCCATTGTGTTGGAGGATATCGATCCAACATCAGATTGGGTAGTGGAGTCTTGTCCACCAGAGTTTGACATAGATGGGGGGATTGACTTCGATTTAGTGATGGAGGATACTATGCTCAATGTAGATCCACTAGTAGCAGACCCAGTCCTAAGCCATCCAGTTGCAAGTGCAGGCACTTCCTCTAGCCAACCACGATGAAGACGCATAGCTCGTCTATCTGATTCTCAAGGTGGTAAGGGCAAGGGTATAGTTCCAGTCGAGGATGTTGATTCAGAGGAGGAGGCGGAGCGAGTGTCTTCCCCCTCTGGTTCAGAGTTTGAGGAAGAGGACATTGGCTTGTCACAGTCAGATGACTAGCAGTAGTTACTAGTGACTATTCATGTTTTGTTGTAGAGGCCATTTAGAGCCTCCTTAGTTATGTTTTTTGTTTTGATCTCTATATCATCATCATGTATTGGTCCTTGGAAAGTGCATTGGGTGCAATTTTAATATAATGGAGATATTCATGAGCCTACTTTGATCATATGTTGTCTTTTGTCTATATTGTAATGCTTTGTGTTTGGAAACATGAATAAAAATCTTTAAATTTATGTTTTTGTACAAAAAAATTAATATTTAATGTATTAATTACAAAAACCGAGTCATTGAAACTAAGTCGACTGAGTCATTACCGATTCGGAGTCATTACCAAGTCATTACCTCGGCCTGGTAGCTGACCGATTCCGTTTTTTAAAACATTGGACTTAGGATCAAACCCCATACAGATCCAGACGTACAAGAGGGATATATGAAAACATTAGACAAGTTAGTCCCTAACAGGGAGTGTGCTAATTTGTGTCTCGAATTAGGCAGATACTTCAATTGCACTGGTTTGTTTGGTTCTTTGCATGCAATGGAAGATAGAGACAGATTTGATGCTCTCACATGGTGGGAAGCATATGGCGGCATGGGACTTTTGCCAAAATTGGCAAAAAAAGTTATCTCACAGGTTGTAAATACTTCTTCTGCAGAGAGGTGTTGGAGCACTTGCAACTTCATCCATAATGTGAGAAGAAACAGACTCAATGAAAACCGAGCAAAAATCTTGGTTTATGTGCACTACAACTTGAGGTTGTTGAGTCATTATTGTGAATGGGCTTATGAGAATCTATCATATAAAATTTGGGACAACAACCCAGAGGACGATAATTTGGAGGATGGCACTATACATCTAGAAGAATTGGAAGCCGAACTTTTGAGAGATGAGGATGAAGCAACAGTGGCCATGCCACCGCCACCGCCACCCCCACCATCCAGTAGCAGTGCCAGTGTTCGAGTTCCAACTATTGTTCCTTTGTCGACGCTGCCTCCACCTACATCCTCACGTGGAGGGCATGTGCCTTCTAGTTCTGGTCATGCGACTATGTGGGAGAAGACTCCTAGAAGACCACCAGTACCACGACCTGCTGAAAAATAAGACATTTCTCGTGGTGACAAGAAGCAGCAGTAGATAATAGATTTACTTGTCTTTCCTATTTTCTAGTAGTTTTTATAACTGTTCACTCTTTAATATTTATTATGATATTGTTTGTAAACAATATATGACAATTTAAGTTTGAAGTTTGAAGTTGGCAATTATAAGTTTGGTCATGAATTATGAATATCATGCTTCATGAAAGTTGAAAGTTGTTTCATTTTGTTTCATTTTATAACATTTCATTTCATGTTAGATATTCTTTGTTGTAATGGTTACACTTAGCTTACAAGTACAACTTTGGTGATAAATGATTATAAATGTTATATATTGAATTTTGAAAACTTGAAACTTTAATATTGATGAATCATGAGACTCAATATGTTGTATGTTTCTAACTTGTGGACGTGGTTGATGAAGATTATAACTTCTAGATAATTGATGTTACATGGTTCAATCTATGTTTTTATGTTTTTATATCTAATTCATCATTATACATGCTTTTGTTAACATAAATGCATCAAAATATAAAAATTATATATTATATAAAAATTCGCTCCCCGATTTTCTCCCTGACCGGGAGCTACTGAAAATGTCGCTCCCGCTCCATGTTTTCGCTTCCACTCCCAAGTAACTTTGGCCTTCTCCCATTGCAGTGGTATCCTTACGAAGCATTGGCCATACTTTATCATTACTTACACTGTCCAGTTGTCTCAATTCACCTGAAATCTCAGCCTTTGTTGTTTTGTGTTCAAGGTGAAATCCTGTAGATGGAGGATTTGTCATCATGCTATCAGAGGGGGCACCAATGCTTGAAATAGTAACACGACCTGGTGCAGGATGGCCAGATGCATCTCTGTTGAGAAGCTACTCCTGAGAATGAGCTATACAGTGACAAACCACAGCAGGAGGTGTCTGGAGAGTCCTTGCAGACACTACTGTCTTTACCTTCCTCTACCAAGAATACCTTCATTCTCTGATTCACCAGAATGGAACAAGATACCATCAGGATAGCATCTCAATTTGATTCCTTGATGCAGTTTATTCTATCCTTCAGTATTCAGCATATCTGAAATTTGAATGACGTTTCTATCAGAAAGGGTGTCTCCTTCCTCAAGACGTCCATTCTGTTCCCTGAGAATTGGTTGTCTTCTTTCATCTTCATTGGTGATATAGTTACCCTCGGCACCATTACCACTAGGTATGGTTTCACCTTTAAGATTTCCCTCCTAAGATGTTGCAGCACCTCTGCTCCACTCTTTAAAGTTTGCAAGAGCCTTTGCCCTTTGCTCTTTCATTTTCTCTTCGTCTTCTTTAGTATCCTGCACTGTACATGCTGACTGATTGGTGGTGTGCTTAAGTGAATGAATGTTACCCCTCACCTTAAGAGTTTTAAGTAGGGCACTAATTGACCCTGTTGGTGATGATGTCATAAGTGCCTGTGCCTTTAGAGGTGTTGCACAATCTTGAACAGGTTTTTTACTCCTTCTCAGAGGATATAGCCATGACCAATCTTTCGGGCATGCCCTTACCCCTGCTTCAGCTTCTCTTGTACTTTGTTTTTCAGTCTTGGGCTTACCATCCATATCACTTGATCTTTCTTTCCTGCAGCTACCCCAAAAATTGTTCCAATTCCTTATGCCTTCTTTCTGTTGCGTGTTGTTACCATCAGGTTCAAGAGATTGATCTCTTATTTTTTACAGGAGGGTCTAGCCATGACAAATCATTTGGGTGTACAAAGCTTTCTTTCTACTTATAAGTATAATACTTCATCATGTACCTCACAAACTTGAGGTAGCTCTTATGTACACTTCTTTCATTGAGGAGGATGATCTCTACATCCATCTGATGTAGTTTTCAATCATAAATATTTTAACAAAAGTGTACCTGACAAGATGCCCCTTCATAGTCTTCTTGAGGTAATATTTTGCTTTGTACCTCCTGCCATCCAATCATACTTCGTCTTGGAAGGCATCACTGACTTCTTTCCAGCATAGATCAAGGTATAGATCTCAGCCAGTATAATATCTCTCATCACAAATCCATATATCTGGGAGAGTCTTCTCGTCACAACTTTGCTTTGTTCTGCCATCTGCTACCAAAGTTCAGACAGCCTTTAATATGTACCTGCAATCCTCACTAAGAGGCCATGGAAGAATAATTACAACCAAGAAAAGTCATTTCTTTCTTGCAAGAACTAGGGTTTCTTCTTTCAGCGGAAAGTCCATACCTAGGGTTTACTCATTATCCCTTTTTACTTGCTAGGGTTTGCTAACCCTAGAAATCCAAAATACTACCAAACCCTAGAGTTTTACTTCATATCTTCAATAGTCATTGACATCTGCAATATCTTCTCTATGTTCAAATATCATAGTCTCAATCCTTCAGCAAACAATTAATTGTTCTTGATTATTGCTTCAGCATTATCAATTCAGCTGAGCCTTTCAATCCAAGTATCTTTAACACATCAAGTTCTGTGCATGACTCTTTTCTCTTAAGTGAATTTCAGATTTGAAGAGGGACTCGTCTTCTTTTTCTCTGTAAGCCTTTCTTCAATATCCTATATCTCATCACGAGGCAATATCTTCAAGGAAACACAAAATTGTTAACTTTACACTTAATTTTTCAGTGCCGGTCTTATCTTGTTTTAGAATGACAATTCCAATATGTGATTCCTTCATAAGACATATCACAACAGATCAAGCATTCCATACTTTGCACCATATGATTTGTAAGGGAATGATTTCTGATCATTGACTCAGTTTTCTTAACCATAGACCTTTACAATCACCTTTGCTTCATTGAACTAGAAATCACTCATACTTTGAACGTCAAGCTTCAGACTTTTAGCTTCTATGTGTCTCCCCTTCCAGACCTCATATTCGATTTTGATTATCACGAAAGTATGCTTTTCAAGGGAAACAGAACCATTTGATTTAGTCAACAGACCTTCAAGAAGAAGGATTTGTCATTATCAGCTCCTTAAGTGACTCAACTTCTTTAATTAGTCTTTTAACAATTATTGTAACAACAAAGCTCGGTTACTGTGGTCATGATCCTTAGCCAACTGAGGGCAAAGTTAGTCTCTTGTAACTATGACTGAGATTCCCTGATGACCGAATCACAAGATAGGGCTTCTTCTTGTAAACAACATAATTTAAGACAGGGTTAGAACAATTTAACACCGATTTTACCATTTTCCCAGATAACCTTTGAGATTCGAGCCAGCACATACGTTCAGTTCATCACAAATTCGTTCTTTAACACAGGGTTTCCACAGAGATTTGAGTCATCCTTCAGCTAACCCTGGTTTTCATTTTTCCTTTCATGCCTTCATCTGAGACCTTTTAACATCAAAGCAGATCTTGGTTTTTATTAAGGAATAGTTCTCTTTGCTTCTCAAGAACCTCATCCCTGAGGTTAATCCTTTCTATCTTCTAAGATTAATTTTTCGACCTCATGTAGAGGTTTCTATAAACCCTTTAAGATCTTCGGCCTTCTAAGGTTAACTTCTGAGGCATTCGACCTACAAGTACTGAGAAATTGGGTCACACATTTCGAGATTTATTCATATCATAAGCCAAACAATTTGCAAGCTGGCCCTATTTCAATAACAACAAGAATTATAACTTGATCAAACTAGATTTGCGACTTACACAAAGGAGCCTTGAATTAGACATCTGATGTCTTTCAGCCTGCTGAGGCTTCTCCTGAAGCTGTTTGACCTCTGTAACAAACTCTGAAGTTTGATCTTCTGGCCTTCTCTCAAAGTTTTATTTAGACAAATGGATTTCGGATTTGAGGTGGTCCTTCAAGAATAGATCCAACAGAGAAACTTAAACTAGGGCACTTCCCAGAATTTCAGACTACTGTAGATGATTTCATCCTTAAAAAGTGTTTTTGAAGTAGCGCTTCAAGGCTGCTCTTTCACCATAAGCTCTGATGCCATGTTGATTTTTAAGGAGTTCTCCACTCTGAAAATTATTTCTTATGATTCTTCCTTGGAAAGATCTTATTCATTATGCATCATTAAATAATTACACAGAGAACTTCAACAATGACAATTTGCCAAAATATCATAATGAGACAGCCATACACGAACACAAAACTTGGAAAACCCATATGGGTAAAAACCCAGCAACCCTTCGTCTTAGAGAAATTATTAAGTCCAACAGAGATACATCAAGGCATGAAGTCAAACTGACTAGTAGCATAAAATTTGGTCGCATTTGGTCAAAACAATTACAAGTAGCCTAGCCCTTCAACACAGAGGTTTGTCTGATCAGAACTTCGTCTTCTAGCCAGAGATTAGGTCAGCTCACATTTTCGGCCTTCTGCCCAGGAATTGACCTTCTTCATATTTCAGTCTTTTATCACAGATAAAGGGATTCGTTCTGCCTCAGAGCTCACATGAACAAAAGAAAGATCCACGAAATTGTCTTCAAAGATGATCAACGAACTTGCCTCTTAAATACCTCTTTGCTTGCCTTGGAAAAACCTTCTTCGCTTGCCTCAGAAAACCCTTTTCGTTTGCCTCAGAAAAACCGAGTTTCTTGCTCTTGGAGGAGGACAAAATGGGGTATATAATGTCTTGTGAGGCCGAATGGGTGTGACTGAAGGGGCAGGCCGACCTGACCTTTTTGTAGGGCCGACCTTAAGTTTTGGAGCCAAAAATTTATCTTTTACAAATTCAAAATTTTCTTTTTGATTCTAGGATGAAGAACATGCTTACAAATACATCAAGGGCTATATTAATAATATGAAGACCAACCGTGGCTACAAAAAGCAACAAAGGGGTCCAATCGATATGTGTATACCTATTCTAAATCATAACCTGCTTGATTGCCACATATGTGCTGTAGACTACTTCCACAACTTTGGAGGACTCAACCTTTTCTCTATAGCATCTTTTAGAAGTTCATATTGTAAAGTTAAATCCTTGTGATTTCCAAAATAATCAACAATCCTAAAAAGAATGGACTTGTGAGAAACGCAACAACATTGTTGATGACTAGTCCTCAACTAACATCGATCCACCCACCCATAACAATGAATGACTTGATCTTGCCCAAATCTATTTCAGGTCCTTCATCTAACACCTACAGGGTAATCTTAGACACTTATTTTCCAATAACAATGTACTAAGTCTATTTTCAAGTGGGGGTACATATTAAGGCCTTGCAACCAAAGGCTTCTTGAACATCTCTTTCTAAAAAGAAGAAGAAACATGGAAGGGAATGTCATTAGGATTAAAAAACTGCAATTGCATCCTTTGTTTCATCACAAAATTGCATGTTATACATTTTTGAAATTGCACTTGGTGTTGGGGCTACATTGTCTTCCTTTTTGGGTGTCTGTTATACATTAGAGAAACGACATTTGGGCCTAGGGCTACATTGGCTTTCTTTTAAGAAGAAGGCCCCCTTCAACTACAACTAGAGAACCAGAATTTGTTGGCACGCTGGAATATATTCAAGCTGAACCCAGTGTTTCTACCCTGTTGCGTCACAAATTCTCTCTAAACTAGAATTGAGACAACTCTACCACAAAATATTTTTGCCTAGCCAATGTATACATGAGTAGAGAACTCGTAGAGGAGGGCATCATCCATAGACCCTTAAATAGAGTCATCCCTTTTCTTTAGCATTTTAAATTTCATTTTCAATATGTCTAGGTATTGGGCAAGAAAAAACAAGCTAAAATTACAAGTTAGGTTGAACCTTAAGATCCTAGTGCTCTCTAATTTCTGGTCTACACCTCCATTGAACTTTGACTTCCTCACGGTAATATTACCACCTTCTTTCATCCAACTCCAGTACTTAGAGGCATAAGGATCATGCAGACCCACTAGAGTTGGGCACAACATGTGCCAAATCAATGAGATTATGTAAAACCTAACATTCAAGGGTCAAAAGGCCCACCTCCAGGAGGACACAAAGGAATATCTACACCCACACAGGCTACTTGACACTCAGAAATGCAAAACTCATATTACCACAATTCATCCATCGACTTTGAATACTATAAGAGACTCTACAAAAATCTTCCCCACTCTACTTTCTCTTCTCTTCATGATGAGATATAGTGGCTATCCCTTTCTAGTGTATTACTTAGTAACATATCTTTTATTTTTACAGTATCCCTTTACGCTTGTACAGTTTATTATTACTAATTGCACTTCCTGGTCCCATTGACCTGCTCTTTTGGTCATTTGTGAACATTAACAAAATTGTCTTATCTTATCTAATACAATGTTGGTTTCTAACAAAGCGTGCACATGACACAAGCTGTAGAAGAAGGATCTCCCAAAAATTTGGTGGTTTCATATTCCAAAGTAAAACACATTTATACTATAAATTTGTTTTAAAATTTGTTGCAGAAGATGAGATTAATCTTTGGCAAAACTTTGTTGCCCTGTCTTAAATAACATTTTTATCTTTTGCTTTTCTCATGCATTTCTAATCAAAATTTTCATACTCAAACTCAACAATGACTTGACAAAGACAACAAAACTAAAAATATAGTATAATCGAGTCTTGCCAAGTCTAGCCTAGTGGTGAATTCAGGGCCAAGTATGAGGCGAGTACTCAACCCAACGAAGACTTGCGAAGGCTCACAAGTCTTGGTTAAGTCAAAATATGTGGCTTCTAATTTTAAACCCTACCTGGGATTCCATCCAATAAGATGACTATTTTTGTGGTGTTCCTTGTTAATTGAAACAAAATATTCAAAGAAAAATAGATTTGAAATATAATTACAAAAAGCAACTACACAAAACAAGAATTGGAAAATAACAACATTAAGAAAACCTTTTTTGATAGCCAAAATTGGATGCAATGTTCACTTTCCTTTTCGAGGGGGTAACCTCCAACATAAGTAGAACTCTAAATACAATAATATTCACTTGACAACCAATAACATAGCATCTACTAATATACATAGCTTCTAATTGACCAAAACCCTAACCACCTAGTCGAACTTTATTAATGAGGCCTCAACCATTAACTAGTGGACCTTCTTTAATAAGGCAACTGACATTTTATTCATTTCACACTCTACTACCTCATGGGGCCATATTTGATAAAGATGGCCCTAAATACATTAAGTAACAACCTATTCCACTAACTAGGGGAGTTAGGGTGGGACCCTAACATGCCCTCCCTCTTACAAAGCGACCTTGTCCTCAAGATTGGAGATGAGAAAATTGCTAGAGAATCTCTGTTAGTTCCCATGTATCATCTTCAGGTTGTGTATCCTTCCATGTGATCAAACTTCCTAGATAATGTGTTGGCAAAGACAATGGTCATGTTTGTCCAAAACAACCTCAAGCTACAACCAAATGGAACCCTCCTCATCCAACTCTGGAAGGTTGTTTTAAACTCTGCAATTGAACCTGAGCACTATCTTCAAGCAGGGCAGCTGAAAGATTAGCTGGAGATTAGAATGGCTGGGAAAAGCTAATTTGTAAGCCACTCAACCTATATGTTTTTAGAATGGCTAGGCAAAGCCAAATTGTAAGCCACTCAGCCTATGAGTTTTTTGAATTGCTAGGCAAAGCCCATTTGTAAGCCACTCGACCTAAAAAATTGTAAGCCACTAGGCCTATATGTTTTTAGAATGGTTGGGCAAAACCAATTTGTAACCCATTGGGCCTACGCATTTGAGAGCATAGTATAGGGTCCATAAAACTTAAGAGCTAATTTCCAACAAATCTTCTCCTTGAATAAGATTTACTTACAGGATTGGAGACACAAGAACATCATATCCCATTCTTCAAAATGGTGTTTGGAGCAATGATGATCGACCTATTGCTTCACACTATTCTAATCCATCACCAAATTATCTTTGAGCGTGTGAAGAATGTCAACACAGGTTGTCAAAGTGTTGTCCACCTCTTAAACCTTAGGGCAACCTAGTAAGTAAAATATCATTTGGGGGAAATTGTCCATAAACTGCCTCAAAGGGGGTCAATGATAGATAGTATTGTACCACTATTCAACCAATAGTAACCACTAGACCCATTGAGCTTGCCAGTCTAAACAAAACAACATAAATAAGCTTTCAAACTTTTGTTGAATGCTTCTATCTAAGCATCATCAATTTGAGGGGTGATGTGCAATGCTAATATTTAGTTAGATACCTTGAAGCCAAAACAGCTCTTGCCATAAATTTCCAATGAAACTGGGATCACAATTAGTTATAATGGATTTAGGCATGCCATGGAATTTAAAAAATTGTCCATGAAAACTTGTGCTACTGTGGAGGCCTTGAATGGGTTTTGTAAGGCACAAAAGTGAGCATATTTGGAAAAGCGATCAATAGCCATGATCACTAATTTGTTGCTAGATTTCGATAGCCCAACCAATGAAATCCATAGAAATGTCAATCCATGCAATGGTAGGAATGGGTAAGGGTTACAATGCTCCGAAAGGCTTTACTAAATACCCATTTTGCCTTTGTCAAGTGTAACATTCTACCACAGATGTATGAGTGTCCTTCTTCATGCCTTCCCAAAAGAATGAATGCATAATCCTTTCATATGTTTTTTGATACCTAAAATGGCCCACGGTGGGAGAAGAGTGAAATTAAGATAACATTTTAGATATAAATGGCGAATACTTAACCAAAAAAATACAACCTTTAAAACAGAGCTTGTCATTCTACCAAGTGTAACCTAGATCTGCATATGGGTCAGCATGTAAGATGTGCCTATGGATTTGTGTGGTAATTTGGTAAGCTAGCCCAAAAAATTTGTATCCTTAATAAAGCAAGAAAACAGGGATTTCACAAAATGCTTCCATGTAATGACCTTGGGAGATGCTTTCTTATGCCACTGCCACAATTTCCAATGATCCTTCTTTAAATGGAGGGCACCGATTTTGAAGTTTTAATAAGTCATCCACTATGGCATGGAGGAAAAAGCAATACTCCATTTTTTCAATCCAACCAATCAGATCCAAACCTCAAACTTATCCAAATCAACTTTAAGGAAGCAAGGCATCAAATTGTTGGAAGTTGGAAGAATCAAAAAATGGGAGGTGATTATGGGGACCTCCTTTCTCAACAATGTGCTTACTCTTATGAGAGCTTTTGCCAATAAACATGCAACCCCCATCAAGCTTACCCTTCAACTTCTCAATCTAATCAAAACAAAGGTTGACTTGTGCAATGAGGGAAGACATATTGGTTTCCATTATGCTAACTGACTAGGAGGGAGACTATATCATTTGCTTTACTTCATCCATGGCTTACATGTTTCAAGTGTTTTTTATGGGACCATGGGGTCCACCAAAGAGGTTAGCTAAGAGCTAGCCCAACATGATCAGTGTCCCAAGGGGAATCTATGGAGAGGGGGTGCACGCAATGGTGCTAACTAGTCCACCAACACAATAAACACGCGCGCACACACACACACACATTCAGTGCAAAGTGACACCACAACAATTGGCATCATGCAAGGATTCTCTCGAGTTAGACACAATGGTGTTGAAGGGCCTCACAAACCAAACATTAATTCAAGGGGAGTATTACTCTTTGCTTTAGTATTACTACACTAGTGAAATTCCCAAATTCCTAATATTGCAAATTATGTAAGAATTTTGCTCCTTCCGCTACAAAGGCTAGTTTTGCAAGGACAAGATACAGTTTATAGGGTCCTATGGACAAAGGATTGTTAAGAGCTATAGCTATCTAATATATCGGAGGATTTCCCAAAATAGTACTAGACTGAATCATTTATGGCACTAGGGAAGATAAATTTTACCCTTAGTCATACTACTCAAATCCTTGGTATATAAGAGTGATCTCCCAGAGTGTTGTTCTAGGTGTACTATAGCAACAAGACAACCACCAGGGTTACATTAGGCTAGTTTCAAGTGCACATAGAGAGCTCCCTATATACCATAAGGTATGTAGAAAACAAATCCATATACAAGAATTTCCTAATACAATACAACTCAAAGAGGTACCAATAGAGGTTACAAGGGTGTCCAACCAGATGACACCTCTTGTAGTTTTTATGTGTGTTCTTTCACAACTAGAGGTTTGCCCATTGAATGACAAATCTTTGTGTTATTTAAAGATGTTGAAACATGTTCTAGCCTAAAACAAAAAAAATCTAGAATTGGAGCACTCGTTGATATGGAAAAGTGCTCTAATACCACTTGTAGTCTTCCTTGTTAGGTAAAACAAAATATTCAAAGCAAAAATATATTGAAATATAGTCGCACAAAGCAAAAAACAAAACCAGATTTGGAAAATAACAACAAAAAGCAAAATTTTAATGATATTCAAAACTCGACGCAATGTTCACTTCCTTATTTAAAGCATGAGCTATCTAAATGAAAGGAACTTTGAATAACCCATCCCTGGTGAGAAAGGAAACGCTTCATCTATAAGGGGGCAATAATGAATCAATGAAAGCTTGTAACGTAAGCAACATATGTTTAAAAAAATTAAAAGACACACAAGAGCACTGGTAAAAATAGGCAAGGGGAAGAGGTAACTCAATGTTGGAAATATTGTCATTGATGGCAAAGGAGGCAGCACTCAGGCAAAAGAGGCAGCGCTGTAGCAAAGGAAGGCAAAAGAGCCTGTATGGCAAATAAATTGCTGAAAGATCAAAATGTAACGATCATAGAAACGTGAAGAACAGATTATCGGAAGATAGAACAGAAGCTGATGACGAGAAGCGAACGAGCTGAAACGATTACAAAATTGGGAATCGCACTCTCAACCGGCGGGTAGAGGAGAGACAAGGCGAGAGAGCTTGATTACAAATTCCGGAATCGCACTCTCAGACCGGCGGAGGCGAGCAAATGAAAGTGATTATAATTCCGAGACGACATAGGAGAACGGAATATAATTCTGAGAATCATACCGCAAGCCGGGCGTTACGCATATAATGCAAAACCAAATTCCAGGAATCGCACACTCCAACCGGCGTTATAGAATTAACATAATTCATAAACATTATTTCGGGAATTGCCTAACCCGCTGGCGGACACATATATATATATATAATATCCATCACAATACATATAAATGTCACGCATTTCATATTCTGCAATGGTCCAAGGCATATACATTGATATATATTTAAGTGGAGCGTGTTATGATCAATGGAAAGGAAGTAATATAAAGTGGGATCCTCACCCAATCGCAATCGGAGATCGCAAGGGCAGCAGAACATCGCAACAGAAAGTTGCGATTGCGATTGAAATGGTGGACCCGATCAAGTTATGTACCACAGTTAATTGCTAATCGCATCTGAGTTCCAATCGCACGACTTTGTAAAACGCTGCGATTGAAGTGGCGGACCCGATCGAGTTATGTACCACAGTTAATTGCTAATTGCATCCGAGTTCCAATCGCACAAATTTGTAAAATGCTGCGATTGAAGTGGCGGACCCGATCCAGTTATAAGCGGGAGTTGATATATGCAAATCGCATCCGTGTTCTGATCACAGTCGGAACTTTTCTATTATGCGCCCCGATTGCATTTGATTGAAGCCGGGACCCGATGGGATTATTAACTATGATTAACAAGTGTTTGAGTTCTAGTTCTAATCGCAAACGGAATTTTGTGAAGGCGCTGTTATATATAAATATATATATATAAAAAGTTGTTGCGATTGTATTGAAAAGTGCCGCGTGGTCTGTGGACCCACGGGCCTCGGCTTAAGGTGGAGGGTGATTGTTTATATAAAATAATTGTTGTGAGATATATAAAACATGGTTGCGGTTGTATTAAAACATGCCGCGTGGTCTGTAGACCCACGGGCCTCAGCTTAACGGGAGGGCGATTATTAATGTAATACAATTGTAATATATGTATGTTCCGGCCTGCGAAACTCGCCACATCAACAAGACACTTGCTGCGTGTAAAGGATTGAATTACAGTCAGCAGATTCATTTATATATAAAGCGCTGGTATAAAAATAAAATAAATATGCAGTTCATAAATTCAGGAGTTACGCAGCAGCCATAAACAGAAAGGCATACAGAGAAGAGAAAGGGACAAAGAGACAGTTAGAGAAAAGACAAATGCGCAGCAAGCCAAGAGACAAAATGAGTGAGCTGGAGTTCACATTGTAATTCGAATGTAAATGTTTTAATCGTTTTTATTTTTTGTGATGCATTGGCAAGTCTCCGAGAGAAAACAAACTCCCACTGTAATGTTAAAATTGACACCTACAGTTATAATTTCTGAGTAAGCTGATAAAAGGAGTGAGAAGGCAGAAGGCAAAGAAACATGACTTTCCATTTCGAATTCCAAGCAGAATACAAACAGTCATGTGAGGAAATCTATAAATAATATCATCTTGATATGCAGAGAGTGTTTTTTAAGAGGAAATCATCGAGAGAAAATGAATATAAGTAAAACGAGAAGATTAAGAAAAGCGAGCAGGGGAAGGAGAAGCTACGAGCAGGGTTGATATCCCGGGTGTCAATGACTTTCAGTTTGATAAATTGGGGAAGTTGGAGCTTCCCTATCAAGTTGCTGACTTGATAGTCGTCGGTGTGGCGAGTTGGAGCCTCACCAGGTTGGTGCACAGCCCAAGAGGAGTTGGTGCTTCCTTGCAAGTTGTAGCTTCTTGAGTGAAATTAAAGACCTCGTAGGTTGGTGCACCTTGAAACTTGATGGTGAGAGGGAGTTGGAGCTTGCCTTTGCATCACAACAATAATAAGATGTGGTTTTCTTCCTTTATGGGTTTCCACTTATATCTGGTGTCTCTGTGCATGATATTTATGTATTGATCTGATATGTATCATTTGCTTAATACCTGCTGCTCTCAAATTAAGTCTACTACTCTATTAAACTAATACTTTCAGATTACATTCTAAGATTACTCTCACATTAAATAGAGTTTGAAATGAAGGTGTAAATAAGTTTATTGAAAAGTTTAAAAGATCAGTAATGTATTAAACTGATTCACCCCCCCCCCCTCAGTTTAATTAGAGATTCAACACTCAAGTCCCACGATTGCTCCCTCTTCACATCATAATGCTCTGGGATGTTGGAATTCATAGCCAGTACAAGACGGTGGTATCCTCCATGAAGTAAACCCCTGTCATATCATTGACCACTTGCACCTATTAATTGATGGGTCGACCTAGTAATTGCTCCTCGCCTTAGGGTTAGAAGCACCTAATATGGCCTTGTGACCCATCCCATATCTAGGAAGACATATGAAGATGATGCTTGGGAGAAGTACTTTAATGAGTTTAACATTAAATATAGCCCACTCTAATACTCTTGTGATTTGTGCACCTATGATGTTGATCTCACTTGATTCTGTGAGTATGTGTTAGGTATTTTCTCCAAGGTATAGTTGTCATCCCTTGAGGGATTGTATGATGCCTCTCCAGCACTTCAAAGAGGACATCCAGCTCAACTTGATGACTCCACTTAGCACTTTGACCTAGGACGTTGACCACTTATTGAGGAGCATTGACCTTGGAATGCCTTCAACAAAGTTGATGACACTCTTCTCTGCCTCCAGGACTTGAAATGTTGCACCCCAAAGCTAGGACGTTGCCTTG
Source organism: Pinus albicaulis (assembly GCA_034641835.2). Lineage (NCBI taxonomy): Eukaryota > Viridiplantae > Streptophyta > Pinopsida > Pinales > Pinaceae > Pinus > Pinus albicaulis. The sequence continues at coordinate 1,048,954,254 of CM076579.1, forward strand.
AGAGATTATGCACCCCCAAAGCTAATAGGATTCCCCCAAGCTGGCATTGCACCTACTTGATGGGAATGACCATGTTTCTGAGGAGATTTGATGATAATGATGACACGTGACCCCTCTGGAGGGATGATACACTGCTGTGCATGATGACTTCATTCCCTAGCTCCATCACATCCCCTGCATGAGGGATCCTTGCTTGATGATTGGTCACCATTTTGATGAGGAGATGTGACCTTTGGGATGAGATGCACCCCTTGGAGCCACCCATTACCTTTTGTTATAAGACACAGCTTTTGGAGGATGGCGTCACACTTGAAAGGATTTTAGCGCACACATGTGGGTAAAATGAGGCTTATTTTATGTTTTACCATTGATATAGTTATCTTTAGGGGTCAACTTGTGACCTATCCTACTTTTAATCATAATTTAATATTATTTTAGGGTTTTTAGGCTAAATTAGGAGAAATTCAACTTGGTTTCCCTCACATAAATAGAGGGAGGTAGAATTCTCCTTGGATCATGGCCAAACACAATTAATGCACACTAGCTAGCATTTTCTCTCCTAGTCACTATGGAGAACCAGTTCAGCGAAATTGTCTTGGGAAAGATATCTTGATTGGATGGTTCTCTTTGTTGATTATTGGTGATTCTTTGATGATATGTGCTAATTTATTGTAAGTATCTTCTTCCACCTTGTACTTGTTGAAGAATTAGGGTTTAATGAAATTTTCACCAAAGAGTTGTTGATGTTTTATGGCTCCAACATCTCCTTGAACAAGATTTTCCTCAAGTTTCTCTTGAGGAAACTAAGTGTAGCTTCCTCCTTTTGAAACACTTTCCATCAGTGCTCATCCATAGATTTATAAACCTATACTCCATTAACCCTTTGATTAAAAAATGCACCAGTCTTATCTCTTCCACCAATCCATAAAATAAACAAATAAAACTCTAAATTTTTCTTTTTTATGTTTTTCTAAGGTAAACTAGGGTTAAGTTAAAAGAAAAACTGCATTTTTCATCATTATTTACCTTGGATCTTATTATCCTAGAGTTAGAATTTGCATGCATGCATTTGAAAAAGTAAAAAATATCATTTTACATGTATTTTTCAACCATTACGTAGGGTTGACATCTAGGGATTTTGTTGGTGTTATATGTACTTTCAGCCATTAAAAATTGTTGTTATCATTCTCTTGTTTACTCATTGAATAGACCTAATTTTTCACTTTTTTGTCATGGATTCGGGGTCTATGTTCTTAATACTATTATAAAATATTTGCATGTTGTAAATTGCTAATTAAAACCCTAGTTTATAACATCAAAGTATATTTTCTTAATTGCATGTTTTTGGGTACCTATTTGAGCCTTTTTTGGTCTAACTAAGCTCTCTAGAACTAGCCATAGGGATCTTTGAACTTACTCTCTTAAATTCGTACATTAAATCGCTTAAAACCCTAATCATTCCATATCTATCCTTGGGTGAACCTTGTAGTAGAACTCTTAAGGGGTATTTAGCCTAAGACTATTCGAGTTACTAAATTCCTAGAATCTACAGTGAAAACCTCCCTTGTGGGTATTGTATTCGACCACAAAAAGGAGGGGAGTAGTTGAAGTGTCAATGGTAACTCCCCAATTGTTGCTCTCGATCTTGATTGTTTATTAAGGTTTTTCAATAAGGTGTTGGATTTTGCAATTACGTGCCCTCTTTTAAAATTGCTCCAAATTAAAATTCAACATCATATTCATGTTCAAAATCAATAACAAAGATTGACTTCATGCATCAGTTTTCTCTGTTATAATCTAGTATGAACTTCATCTACTGGTTGTCATTGGGTGACTGTTATGAACCTAATTCATAACTTAAGTGATAAATATAGTCATTAATAGAATAAATATAATTACCAATTAATCAAATAGTAATTATGTAAATTAGTGATTAAGTTAAACTGAAAAGGCATGTCTAAAAGACATGCCTGTTCGTGAAAGGTCACATGCATAGGTATAAAAGCAGGACCTCATTGTAATCATTCAATCATTTTATGTCTTATATCATATCAATAAATATTTATTATTATAAATACATCTTGTGTATTTTTATAATTAAAGCCATTTTTGCTATTAAGTCAACAAGCATACAAGTCTTACTGCTACAGTATTCAAATCTACAACTTTCGCTGTTACAGTGGTATCAGAGCCATATTGAGGACAAGTTGAAGCCATGGCACATAATAGTGTCTTACAAGCCTATGAGCGTAGTGTACGAGCCCGGGAACATTGTTTACCATATAATGTGCTATTACGTGAAGATCCAAAAAAAAAATTGAGCAGATTAGAAAAATTCAAGAAAAGCTTCAGCAATTAGAGAATTCATGTGCAAAAGTCACAAACAGTTATAAAAAAATTTCTGCAGGTCTTAAAAAAAATTCTGCAGTAATCCATAATAGAGAAGATGTAAAATGTTGTAATAATGAGAAAGCAGTTAGTTATGCCAAGGGAAAATCAAGTAGAACATCCATGGAAAATTCAAGTAAATACATTCCCCCACCAATGCGTAAAAAAGGAAAACAACCAACTAATATTGAAAGTAAAAAGGAAGAGAATTGTTGGAAGTGTGGAGACAAATATTTCACAGGACATAAGTGTGCAATCCAAAAACTTTATAACCGTGAAGCAGATTATAATGATGATGTAGATGTTAAATGTAAAAATGATTCTGCTAGCTGGAAAACTATTAAAGAAGCTGGAAAAAGTAATGAACAGCAGAGTGTTTCATCCTCTGTTTTGAAAGAAACTTGTGAAGAAACAAAACAAGGTGAAACAAGAATGGTGATAGTAACACCAGAGCAACCGATTCATGAGAAAAGAACTTTAAAAATGGGAATTGATAATGTCCGGGAGGATGATTACTCACAGTTGTACGACGAATTGTCGGGCTATTTGATTGAAAAGATATTGTCATGGCCAAATTATAGAAACATTCATGATAAAATCTATGTTCGAATTACAAATCTGCCAGTTTATGATCAGATACGTAATATAAGGCAGGGGAATTTGAATACTATGATTCGAATTGGAAGGGTGGTAACTAGGAGGTCTGGAGTTTTCCCTCAACTACAGCAAGTCAAATATGATTGTAATAAATGTGGCACTGTGCTAGGACCGTTCTTTCAAACTCATATTCTGAAGTGAAAGTAGGTTCTTGTCCTGAATGCCAATTGAAGGGGCCATTTACAGTTACCATTGAGCAGACGATATATAGGAACTATCAGAAATTATCACCTCACAAAAGTCCAGGCATTGTTCCTGCTGGTCGACTCCCAAGGTACAAAGAAGTCATTCTCTTGAACGATCTCATTGATTGTGCACGCCCTGGAGAAGAAATTGAGGTGACTGGCACATGCACAATTAATTTTGATATGTCTCTGAACACTAAGAATGGCTTTCCAGTGTTTGCAATAGTTGTTGAAGCTAACTACGTTACAAAGAAACAAGACTTATTTTCTACATATAAATTGACTAATGAAGATAAAGCAAAAATTGAAAAGCTTTCGAAAGATCCCTGAATTGGAGAACGGATTATAAAATCTATAGCTCCATCTATTTATGGTCATGAAGACATTAAGACTGGAATAGCTCTTGCAATGTTTGGAGGCCAAGAAAAGAATGTCAAAGGGAAACATCGTCTAAGAGGAGACATAAATGTTCTCCTCCTTGGTGATCCAGGAACAGCAAAATCTCTTCAATTTCTGAAGTATGTTGAGAAAACAACTCAGAGGGTTGTATAAACAACAGGGAAGGGTGCTTCCGCAGTTGGGCTTACAGCGGCAGTCCATAAAAATTCCGTGACCCTCAAGATTGATAAATATTTTGGCGGTGGTTTTAAATCGAAGGAGGATTATCTGTGTGAATTTTTCAATGCGGCACTAAAGTTTCCAGGTGGTTACACCGCAGGGATTGTCACCACGTTCTATTGGTCTAACAGTGACGTGTATCCTGATCGGCAAGATGAGTTGGATTTCGAGTTTTTTGGGACGATTCAAAGGGAGTCTTATACACTCCATACAAACATCTACGGAAACGGCTCCAGTGACGGTAAAAATATTACCAGTCGTATTGAAGAGAACACTAGCCAAAAGTTTATCGGAATCCAGGGAAAAATATTGAGAGTGTTTGGTCAAATTCTGATATATACAATGGGCAATTTCAAGAACGAGAATGATGGTATAGGGATTGTGGAGGACGCCTATGAAGCCGTGGGACTGTCCCTTTTCTAGCTCCGTGAAATCGTGAAGTTCGCCCAAGAGCCCCAAGAAGCGCTGCTGGCTGATGTCATTGAATTTAATCTATGGACACACATCCAGGAAATGATCACAATGACAATTGTTCGACAGAGTGTGCACTGGAATAATCTCCCTGCCGACCGCTGGTTGAATGCACTGAAGATCGTAAAATTATTCTACAAAAACGTGGGGGCCGCCTATCTAATGACAGAAAACGATTTTCGTCTATACCGGCTCCTCCACCGATCCCCACTGTGGTGGCCGACATATTCCCCACAAGGACTAATGCAAGTTCAAATGATACAATTGTCTATGGAGGTGGGGACTCGTGTTGATCAGAAGATGGGGCAGGTGTTTTAGAGGTCGTCATATTTTTAAATTCTGAAAAGTCTAAGAGCCCGAAGAATCATATGTGGTTTTTTTGAAGAATTTTCGGAGATACATAGATAGATCGAGAGAAATGGATGTTGGATAACTTATCGTAAAAGTCACAACCGTTCTTCGATCCATTTCATAGATAATATAATTATAAGGGTTTATAATTATAATTATATATAACAAAAAAAAAACTATTAATTTAATTAATTAAAAATTATTATTTAATTAATTAAATTAAATTCAAAAACAAAAACAAAAAATTATATATAAAAATAAATATATATATATATATATATATAGAAGTACAAATTCAAATGAAGGGAAGAGGTTCTTCATCAAAAAAGAGAAGATAAATTATATATATAAAGGAGTTAAATACTAAATATATATATTCAAGTTCCATTTTAAAGAAGGCAAAAATTTTATAGCTTAAACGGTATTTAAAATATAAGTGGACCAACATATAAGGATTAAATTTTGGGAGGTCAATGAGGTTATCAAGGTTTAAAATCAGAAAAATCGTGGAATCTTTAAAAGTGAAAGTATCAATAAAGACTCTTGCTTTATAATTAAAAATAATATGAAAAACAGAACCCAGTTTCAAGGAAGCATTATTGGAGAATTATACATGCCAAGGTACCAGTGAAGAATGACATGTCTAGCAGATAATCCCAAGTAAAGGAAATTGTCGAAAAGTTAAGCTTTGAGGACAAAGCTTTTCGAGAAGGAGGCAATGTTATGAACCTAATTCATAACTTACGTGATAAATATAGTCATTAATAGAATAAATATAATTACCAATTAATCAAATAGTAATTATGTAAATTAGTGATTAAGTTAAACTGAAAAGGCATGTCTTTTTAGACATGTCTGTTCGTGAAAGGTCACCTGCATAGGTATAAAAGCAGGACCTCATTGTAATCATTCAATCATCTTATGTCTTGTATCATATCAATAAATATTTATTATTATAAATACATCTTGTGTATTTTTATAATTAAAGCCATTTTTGCTATTAAGTCAACAAGCATACAAGTCTCACTGCTACAGTATTCAAATCTTTGAACTTACTCTCTTAAATTCATACATTAAATCACTTAAAACCCTAATCATTCCATATCTATCCTTGGGTGAACCTTGTAGTAGAACTCTTAAGGGGTGTTTAGCCTAAGACTATTTGAGTTACTAAATCCCTAGAATCTACAGTGAAAACCTCCCTTGTGCGTATTGTATCCGACCACAAAAAGAAGGGGAGTAGTTGAAGTTGCAATGGTAACTCCCCAATTGTTGCTCTCGATCTTGATTGTTTATTAAGGTTTTGCAATAAGGTGTTGGATTTTGCAATTACGTGGCCTCTTTTAAAATTGCTCCAAATTAAAATTCAACATCATATTCATGTTCAAAATCAATAACAAAGATTGACTTCATGCATCAGTTTTCTCTGTTATAATCTAGTATGAGCTTCATCTACTGGTTGTCATTGGGTGACAGACAAGGACTCTTCATTGAGGGTAAGCGCCCTCTAGCACGAGAACTAGCTCAAAGGCCTAGAGTGGAACAGAAAGGTGCATCTTGCACACTATGCCCTCACATTTGGCCCCTCTAAGAGACAATGGACAACCTAGGAAACGACATAGGAACTGACACCATTGTCGAGGAGAGAACTCCCCTTGGGATGTAATGACAAATTTATTGGCTACTCCATTGTTCATTTGTTTACTGTGTTTTTAACCTAGTAAATAATGATACCTAACATCTTGTATTATTGAAGATTTGTAGCCTGCTAGAATGTTACTGACAACTCCACAAGGGAATGAACACCTATTCCATTTAAATTTAATTATTGGTTGCTTATGGTGAGCAAATAATGGCTCTTAAGGCAAAAGTATCTCGCCTATCAACTCCACACCAACTCACAGTGTTGGACCAATCTCAAATTAGTGCATCTCTTCAATGCCTAGCTCTACATTGACACCATGTTAATTTTCCTGCAAACCAAACACTCGGCAATTCATTGACCTAGAAGATTACAAATCTACTGAATGAAAGCACAACTAGATTCTTAACTTAATTACCGATGGCAAATTTCACATTAACCAATCTCAATCACAATGACACAAACAGATTATGTCCAATCAATAGCTCTTCACTAACATTCAAAACTTAATTGGGCTCTCGTCCTGGGATAATCGCCCAATTGAGAAAACTAGATATTGCAATATACCTTACATCTGATCCAGCAGATCAGACCCTACATCAATCCTCAACCCCTTTGGTTAATATGAATCTCCAACCTCCCCTTCTACACTTCCTCGAACCCAACACACTAGAGTATCACACTCCTCACTCACTCCTCACTGAGATGCCTCTCTCAATGTCTTTTGTCATTGTATGGTGTGTCTTCTCCTCTCCGTAGCCTTATCATTATAACTTTAAATTGAGTTAACTCTCTAAACCTAATCTCCAAATTGATTGATGGTCGAGATTAGATCTCGCCTCACTTGAGATCAAGGGTTGAGATTAAAACATAATCAATAAAGTGGTTATTTCAATTTTCCTAAGTTTACTTTAGCTCAATTAGCCAACGTAATAATTATGTGTTTTCCTAAGTCAAAACTTAGGCTAAGTTACAAAAGCAACTTGCTCACACTAGAGCAAGTGTCCTAAGGAGACCCGTGGGTGACTTCCTGTGCACCTAGACACTTAGGTCTATGCAAAGGAACCTTCCCCAGCTACAAACAACAAGCCCTCTTAGCAAGGGAGTTACTTTTTCCTCCTAGAACTGACTTCAATCCTAGAACTGCATCCACAGCCTTCGTTGCTCACTCTGAACCGGAAGCCTTCCTTGCCACCTAGTTTGGAAACATCCTTGAAGTTTTGCTCCCCTTCGTCTATTCCTAGAAGCCTCCTACTCTTGAACTTCTTGTAAGGTCATCACATACCAAGATACCTTCTTGACAAACATGTAGGAATCTGCCAACTGCTCCTCCCCACCTAAACCTAAAGGTTGACTCCCTCTAAAATATTTAACCTTCAAAGCCACCTGCTCCTTGTTCTCTGTCATTGCTCTGCTTCTTGCCATTGCTTGAATTGGTTGGCCCTTTAGCCTATACAGGTTGCTCTTTCTAACTCCTATGACATGTCTTTCGTCAAAGCTAGGTCCCCTAAGTCTGATCAATGCCTATTCGTCCTAGAATGCTACACAAAACCCCTTCTTCTCTATCACAGAGATTGAGAGAAAACTCCACCTAAGCTCTAGCACCCACAACACATCCTTCACCTCCAACCTACCTCCTAACCCAAGCTAGAATATCACCATTCCAACCCCTTTTACTACATGTTTGGAATCATCACCAAACTCTACATGCAGTCCTAAGTCCCACACAGTCAGGTTGTCAAACAATTCACATGCCCTGCCATGTATCATGTGGCTCCACTATTTAGTAGTCACGCACCCATTGGTAATGTGCCTAAGGAAATGTAGGAAATAAGTGTGAACTTAGTTTCAAACTTCTTGGCAAACTCCTCCTAAGTTTTTGTCGATGCAGCTACAGTTTTTACTATGCCCTTTCCACCCTTCTTCCTCTCTAAACATTGTGAATCATAGTGTCCCATCTTATGACAAGAAAAGCACTTGACCTTAGTCAAGTCCTTCTTTGGTTGTGAGGTTGACTCCTCACCCCTATTGCTTGAACCTTTGCTCCTCATTGCCCAACTAGCAAGAGCTAGATTCGCATCACCCCCACTCTTTTATTGTCCTCCAAACAATGATTTCTCCTAGATTTCCTTTTGAGTGATGTCATCCCACAGTCTACTCCAATCTAGTAGTTTCTCTCGGGCTAGAATTCTTGTCACCAAGGTAGCCCATGGTTTTGTGAACCTACTTAGGGCTATCCTTACAAGCTCCTCATCTAACATGGCTACCCCAACAGCTCCAAGCTCATCTCAGACTTGTTGAATCCTAGTGAGGTATGATGCCACTGTGTCTGATTTAGTCATCTTGGTGCTCTTGAGTTTTTCCCTCGACACCATTTTCCCATTTTGATTATCTCATTGATATAGAATCATCAACGCAATCCACCTCTCATGGGAACTATTCTTTCCTAATATGTGAGGGATTACACTATCCTTCAACCCATTCATGATAATATGTCTAGCTTTCACATCTTTCAAATTATTGGTGTTAGAGCTATAGCATTTGTAGGAGGTGTACCTTGAGTTTTTGCAAAATCCCATAAGTTGTTCTCTATGAAAACCAGCACTATTATCTCTTTCATGGACTGAAATTATAAGCACCCTACAACCTATCCTCAAACATTAAACCGATTGCTACCATCTAAAAATCGAAAAATCCACTAAAAACGTCTTGTTGTCACACATTGGTTGGTACGATCTCCCTCTCTCCCTATGAGGGCTATCCTTCGCCAATCACTCTAGCTCCTAATCACACTTTTGGCCTACTACTTGAATCTGCATCTACTGTTACCCAATTTCCTGGTGGCTACTCCAACACTCAATTTCTTTAACCCTGTCATGGCTTCCACTCACGCTCGATGTGCATGACCACATGTGGTCACTCTCACCACCCCCCTGCAAGGTTACTTTTTGTTGTTGTCTACCCCTCATGACGACCTATCAACCTGCTCAGCCACTAACCCAACTTCCATATATGCTACCATTGCACAATCTTCCTGCACATGGTCTCCATCTAGTACCCCTACATCCATTTTTTGTTAGTCTGCTCTCGCTCTGTCGTGGCAATGCAATGCTACCACCTTTGCACTATTTGCTTGCACCCTGTCAAGCCCCCTGCAGATTGTCTCCTTTGCAGCTAAAGGTTCATGCGGTCCTATTCTGAAGTTGCCAACCTTCTCTGCTTCAAACTCTCCCAACCTATCCATGTCGACGTTAGACTGGTGGGCTCCCACATCCTTTCGCCCTAAGTGCTTTCGCTAGCTTTTCCTTCACTTGCGCCACTACTCTCCACCGGCAACGTTCAACTTCTTTGTAGCCAGTTGACCCAAAAAGTTGGCGAGTTGTCTACTTTGAGTGCGAGGTTGGGTGGGTCTCATGGCCCACTAAGGGTTGTCAACCCTCTAGCCCTTTTTTATTTGCCTTTCAAACTTAACCAAAAAAAAAAAATTGTCATCAGCCCCTTGCACAGCGCTTTTTTTCGTGTCCCTACCACTATATGGGTTCATACGACCGATTTGCTTCATCCCTGTTAAAAAAAAGTGCCTTAACCATCGTGGTCGAACCTAGCCCTGACAATCATGTACGAACTTGACTTCTTGTGTAATTCAAAGATCGGTTTTTCAGAGTTCCTTGCAATTCATTGTCCTAGTATATTACAAATCTACTAAATGAAAGTACGGCTCGATTCTCAAATGAATTAATGGAAGCAAATTTCATATTAACCAATCTCAATCGCAATGACATAAACAGATTTTGCCCAATCAACAACTCTTCATTAAAATTAAAACTTACTTGGCCTCCCATCCTAATATGATGGCCCAACTAAGAAAATTACAAATTATAATATACTCTGTAGATGTTCCAGCAAATCAAGCCCTAGAAGGTCCTTGATCCCTTTGGTTGGTCTAGATCTCCAAGCTCCCCTTCTACACTCCCTCGGCCACATCACACTAGTGACTGGAGTACCACACTCCTCATTGAGATGCCTCTCTCAATGTCTTTTGTTGTTGTATGGAGTGTCTTCTCCTCTCCTTAGCCTTTCTTTTACAACATTACATTGAGTTAAATCCCTAACCCTAATCTCCAAAGTGATTGACGGTTAAGATTAGATCTCACCTCACTTGAGATCAAGGGCTAAGATTAAAACATAATCATTAAATTAGTTATTTCACTTTTCCTCAGTTTATTTTAGCTCAATTAGCCAACATAATAATTATGTGACTCTAGAGGTGGTAATGAACATATCACGGAATTTCAAAATTTTATCGATAACTTCCTTGTTTAGCATGAAGAAATTTTCATGTCTCTTTGTACATTCCCTGGAAGGGGATGCTAAATATTGGTTTAGGCACTTGACAACCAACTCCATATCCACTTGGGGGTAGTTGCATGATTGTTCCCTGTGTAGGTGGGGGGAAATAAAGGATCCTTTCCAGCTTTGAACATAATCTAATTCTTTGATTCAATGTAAGACAACATTCAATAGTAGGTTCTTCAAGTCTTATCATGGAATCCCTGAGAATGTTAGGCCTTCAAAAGTTGTTTCCATGTTGAGTTATACTATTTCCAAAAGTGCTTATGTTTCAGTACATCTCAAAAAAAGACATTCACCAAATCTAGGTGCCTTTTCTACCAATGCATTAGAGCTAAAATGTAGCATGTTGGATTTTGAATTATTGGCCTTCTCTCATCCGAATATCCCAAGAAAAGTGGTTGTGAGTAAGAACATGAGGCTCATAGCATACTCTAGAGTCTATACCTATCAAATTCTTGTTTACTTGAAGGCCTCTTAACATTTTTAGGATCTAAAGAAGACAAGAGGGCATCATTTGATGTTACATTAAAATTGCAAAATCAACTATCAAAGGAATCCTCTTAGGCCATTACATATATAGAACAACCATTTTAGTATAATGGGCCATTGTATCTCGATGAAGTGGGGGTGTTCATAAATTTTGAAGGGCACAGTTAAGATGAAAAACTTTTTGGGCAAACATATTAGCTTAAGAAATAAATTGTTAGACCAGTGGCAATCGGTCACATTCTTCCATTTGCAAAAATAGTTGGCAACCTAATGATACAAGCAAAGAAGAGGATGATTTGCATCTCATTAGTCATGAAAATCTTGAGACATTTAATGAACCTCTTTCTCTCCTAAAAGATATTGTTGTTAATGAATAATCCTCAAAATCTAGAGCTGCTCTAAAGGTTGCAAACCAAGAAAGCAATGATTCCCAACACCAAAAAGTTAAACATGATAAAAAGAGTGATTAATGCTCCATGCTTAATAAGAAAGTATGTTTAGTTGCTCTCAATCACAATAAGAAAAACTTTCTCACAAATCTTCAACCTAATCATAAAGGAGGAAGGTACATTTAGCTTCAGTGATAAGATTTCCAAGGCAGCAATAATAATCAAACACAAAAAGGCAACTATGACAAGAAAGAAGGGTACTACCCTAGATGTGAATATGAAGATGAGGCACAAATTTCACGAACTTAAAACATTTGAGTTTGAAATATGATGGTATCCTTGAAGATAATGATGATAATGATGATAGTGAGAAGAGCAAGGTTGATCTTACATCTAAGCAACCAATAAAAAGTGCAATTCGCTAACAAATCCAATTTGTCATTTGCAATTAATTTCGAGCCCGAATGCATTGAAGAAGTGACCCTTCGTGAAGATTCAATTGCAGCATAGACAAAGGAGACTTTCCATAAAGCAGAGGAACAAAACAAATATTGGAGATGAGTAACCCATTCATCGGTTCCCTCTATTTCCACTCATTTCCATTGTGCTTCCAATACTAACCAGCGTTGCTCTAATGTTGTCTAATCTTCCAGCAATGTTTATGCTGATTTTTTGTGTAGCATTGGGAGGTATTCCCGCAAGCCTATATCGGCCTAGAAGAATTATGAAGAATTAAATGAAAAAATGATTTTTGAAATGACGAGTCGACCTAGGAGGGTGAGGGGATGTGTCCCTTGGGTTAATTCATCCCATTCAGCTAGTATAAATAGACGATCTGGCCTCTCATTTTCTCCACCAATGAAGAACAAGTTTGACCAAGGTGAAGTCTATTTTGAAGATCATTTTTCTGCCTTATCTCTCTCTCTCTCTCTTGGTTGCACGTGTGAGGAGAAGATCAAGCTATTTTGGGCCAAGTTGACCAGACCTTGACCAAGCTCTTTAATTGAATATTGACTGCAGATTACTGACCACAGGAGGGTCGCACGTGAGGACTACTGATCGCAGATTTGACCACAGTTTGACCAACAACATGCCGCAAATGCGGGTTTGACCATAGGAGCTGACCGTGGGACTGTTGACCGCACGTTGAAGGATTGATCACACGACACAAGTTTCACTGCACGCGACAAGGTTGACTACAAGCTGCAAGGTTGACTGCAGGGCTAAACTTTGACCACAAATTGCAATTTGACCAGTGTTGACTTTTGATTGTTTCGACTAATTTTACTAGTCTTGACATGTTGGATACTAACCAAGTTTGACTGGTATTTTTTACTTGGATTATGGGCACAGATTTCTAGACAAAATTGTTGATTTTGTAAACCTTGCTAAAAAATAATTTCTCCTAAAGAAAAGTTGTTGGGTCATCTGTAAAAATATTGTCTCTCTTGTGCATGGTTGTCTTTCTATGATCTTTATTGTTTCTACTACACTAACTGTTGATATTTTCTTGAGTGTAATTTCTCAGTGACATTAGTGGCATAAGAATATTGTGTGAAAATCATTAGGAAATAATTATCTAGCCAAAAATTGTATTCTATGGTGCATCTTGTAGAAAATTCAACATGGTATCGGAGCGTTGTTGTAAGAGCGACCATTGAAGTCAGCCTAAGAGACAAGTGTTCAACAGCTTTGTTTTGAGATCTCTTGTCAAAGAGTTGAAGACAAGTTAGATGGTGATATCAACTTTAGATCTTGGAACGACTAGGATACTCCTTATCTTGGAAGAGAATTAGCTTCAGGATTGATGTTGCTCAGATTGTACAAGCACGGCGTGACAACGATTCAGGTCGAGCACTGTCACTCTAATCCAAGACCTCTTCGTTCTAATTGTGTAAATTTATGTAGATGTTCTATGCTTGATGCAACTTTACTGTCTCTTCAATACTAGACAGCAATCACATAAATCATTAAGTAAAATGCTGATAGAACATACCAGAGGATCAACAAAAGACAAGCCAGAAAAATATATATTTGTTGGTGTGTTATGGTGATCAGCAAAATGCTTCAACCAGCAAAGTCTCCTTGGTCAGCCAGCCTAGAATGTGTCACAACAACCCTAAAAACAGCCAAACGGTCAACTCAAGGTCAACCCCAAAAAAGTCAATGCGGTCCAGAAAAGTAAATGCAGAACAGCAGCAAGTAAAAGTCAACACAGCACAGTCTACTGTCAACCTTTGACCTCGGTTCTTGTGCCAAAAAGTACAGATTGCATAAATCGAAGTCTATGCCAAAATTCAACTCCTTTAGACCATGTGTTGACCAAAGTCAACGTTGGTCAAACCTAAGGTAGAAACCGTAGCTGCAGCAAAAAATATTTTCGTCCTTCTCCCACGTGTGAACCGCAGATTTGCCTCCAAGTAGCTCGAACCAATCAGAAGTGGAGAGAGAAATATGTGTGATGAGGAGATGAGAGAAATGTCCTCCAACGTTGACTTTATTTATATCCATCACTGAGGGTGTGTGACACATTTGCTGGGGGTGTAAAACCTTAAGGCCGACCTGCACATATTTTGAAAGTATTAAAAATAAATTCAAAATAAATGTTCTGCTCATCAGATCAAAATGATCTTTAGATCAACCTTGCGCCTCTCCGAAAGAGGAACACAAAAAAAATATTGGTGTCTTCATCTGAGCATCACAACATGGAGTTTGGACCTAGTTGTCAAATTTAACACTCCCTCTCAACTAGGGAGAACTCCATCCACCTATGCAATCAAAACATCGTGCGTCATCCCATCGTAACTTGCTTTGCTGACCTCTTTATTTCAAAAGAGAGGTGGGTCAGTCACAAAGACATCATTCCCGACTGACAAATTCAGCCCAGAGGTCCGAAACCTCTATAGGACTCACAAAGAGTCTCATACCAACCCGAAGTTGGTTTACCTGCCCGAAGTCAGTTGGAGGTCTGAAACCTCACTATACTTGATCCTAGATCAAGTGGTTGGACCGTGCCATCCTAGATAGAGAGTACGGCAATCTTTGATGCGTCCATCAGTCTTTGCTACTAGTCTCTAGCTTTTCCCACCTCACTGGCCAATTGAGAGGTACTTCCCATGAGCCCTGAACTCAATGGGTAGGATGCATATGGGGCACAGATAATGAGTGGTGAACCAACTCAAATCATAACGGTGGGGCAGAAGCATCACAAGGTTTGGCAAGCCTAGCCCCGTGAGTGCTTATAGCTCTGAAAAGTTATCCCCAAAGCCCCCCAAAGCTCATCGTCCAACAGGACCCACATCATAGGGTCGTTCCACGATACCAAGACTCTCACGGAAGGTTAGGAACTTGACCTTCCCCAGGGGCTTTGTGAGAATATCCACTTCCTGCTCATCAGTTCCTATATGATCGAGCCTTACGGCGCCTCGCTGTACCATATCCCGGATAAAGTGGTACCTGATATCAATATGCTTGGATCGATCGTGGAATATGGGATTCTTGGACAAGCAAATCCCACTCTGGTTATCACAGAGTATCATAGTGGTATCTAGCACATGTCCAAATAGCTCACTAAAGAGCTTTCGCAACCAAACTGCTTCACAACAGGCCATACTCGCTACAATGTATTCGGCCTCCACGGTGCTCAAAGCCACCGACTTTTGCTTCCTGCTCATCCATGATATCGAAGCAGAACCAAGATTGAAGCAGCATCCCGATGTGCTCTTACAATCCACCACACTGCCAGCCCAATCGGCATCAGTATATCCAAGGAGTGTCACGCTCCCGGCAGTGTATCTCAGCCCATGGTTTATCGTGCCCTGAAGATATCTCAGAAGATTCTTGGCACCAACCCAGTGAAAGTGATGAGGCTCAACCCTCTGTCGACTCAAAGTGTTCACTGCAAAACATATATCTAGACAGGTGTTCACTAAGAACATCAGGGCCCCTACGAGTTGACGATACTCGGTAGGATTTGCTAACACGGGCCCAGCAGCGCTGCCACTCAGCTTCTTAAATTTGAGCTCCATCAGTGTTGACACGGACTTGCAATCCGCGATACCAAATCTTTCCAAAAGCTTCACAATGTATTTTCCTTGAGAAAGGAAAATCTCACCAGGTCTCTGCCAGACCTCTAGGCCTAGGAAATAGTGCATCAGTCCTAGGTGCTTCATCTCGAACTCAAGAAATTTGAGTCAAATGGTCACAATCAATAAAGCATTAGATTTACACAAATGGATACTCAATAGAAGAGTAATCATGCCATAGATTTTCAATCTGGAGAACAGACTCATCACATGATTATTGGAAGGTATTATATCCTGATAGTTTGTAGATTTATGTGGTAGAAGTTATGAAGTTGAGAATTCGGATTATCCACAGTCTTCATTTTTCTTGTCTACAATTCGAGTCTAAAACAAGACTCATCTTCAGGACGAACCTACAAAGAAGAGAAGAAATTAAAGGAAATAAATAGGGGATGGATGAATGAGAGAATGAGAGGAGCCAACCAACGCAATTATTTAATGAAATATCATAAAGATAGTTTTAATGTTAATTTATTCAGATTTTATTTGAATTAATTATATTTTAATAATAATATTTTTATAATGTGCTCTTACTAAAAGAAATTTATTATGGATTAACTAATGTAAGATAATTCGTGAATAGCATTATTAATGATTTTAATTTTAATTGATATTAATGTATTTTTGATGCATTAACATTAGATCAAATCTAATGAATGTTTTAAGAACCAAATAATGAAGGTAGATTAAAAGGTTAAATTTTTTTTAAAACATTAAAATAAAGGAACGAGGGAATGTAATGTACTAAGGAATATAATGAATGAAATGAGGTATAATTTTTTAGGGAAAAAATATATGAATACGAGAATGATGTGAAGGAGGGGGTGAGGGGTAGAAAGGAGAGATTTATTAGTGTATATATATTAATGTTAGAATTAGTTTTAATAATTATTCTTATTAAGGATTGTAAAGGACCACATAAAGATAAGGTGAGGAAATAAAAGGAAAAGGAAAAAGCCTTGAAATTATAGGGGAATATATGAGAGGGGGGCTACTAGAGGAAGTCGATATTAGGGGTTAGGAAGAGGGGAGGAGGGTGACAAAAGAGGTAAGGGGTGGTTGTTTATTCCTTTGTAGAGCGAGGGAGTAAAGGAATCCAATTTCTGCTCACTTCGAGACCTTCGTCCCTGTTGAGGCTATGGGGGTGTTTGATGATCTCAAGGGCCTCACAAATTTTACGCTTGAAATGATGATTTTCATTAGCGATCACTTTAGTATCTTCTAAGCAGATGTGGAGACAAGTCTTATCTGCATGCTCTGTCAGAGTTGAGGATTGAGTTCTTCTATTTCGGATGTCAGCTCCATGTTCTTTAAGCCTAATTTTAAAGGATTTTCCTGTTTCTCTAATGTAGCAATATTTAGAGGTGCTCAGGGTTGTCTTTGACAAATTTCATTCTTTGTCTAATGGTTGTCATGGGCTTGAAAGAGGTTCCAATGTCTTTTTGTAAATTTCTGAAGATGTTCTATGCTAGATGCAAATCTACTTTAAACGTCTAGGGCTCAATCACATGAAAGTAAGATGCAGATAGAACATACCAATAGATCAATGGAAGACAAGCCAAAAACAAAGATAAAGAATGGAGGCGTTACGGCGGTCAACAAGATGCTTCAACCAGCAAAGTCTCCATAAGGTCAGCCAACCCAATGTGTCACACAACCCCAAGACTGCTCATAAAAATGCCCCATCAAGACGTTGCACCAAGAAGCCCTAACCGCATCACCATGAGAAGCCCTAATCGCAGCACCATCCGTGAGAGAAGAGAATGCCTCCAAAAATGTGTGTGTAAAATGAACTCCAAGTCTCTCCAATATATAGTCATTTGTGGGGGTGTGTGACACATCTCTTATGCATGTGGGATAAATCTGACCGACCTTGCACATGTGGACTAAATTCAAAATACATGTTCTGCTCATCCGATCAAGATGATCTTTAGATCAATCTTGCACCTCTCCGAAAGAGGAATCCAATAAAAATATTGGCATCGTCATCTGAGCATCACAACATGGAGTTTGGACCTAGTTGCCCAAAATTAACACTCCCTCACAACTAGGGAGAACTCCATCCACCAATGTCATCCAAAAATCGTGCGTCATCCAGCCGTAACTTGCTTTGATGGCTCTTTATTTCAAAACAAAAGGTGAGTCACAAAGACATCACTCCCGGCTGACAAAATCAGCTCAGAGGTCTAAAACCTCTATAGGACTCAAAGGAGTCTCATACTAACCCCAAGTTAGTTTAACTGACCCAAAGTCAGATAGAGGTTTGAAACCTCACTTGACTTGATCCCAGATCAAGTGGTTGGACACGTGCCATCCTAGACATAGAGAGTATGGCAATCTCCGATGCGTCCATTGGTCTTGCTATCTGTCTCTATCCACATTTCCCACCTCATTGGCCAAATGAGAGGTACTTCCCATGAGTCCAGTAGTCCATGGGTAGGATGCATACAGGGCACAGATCAAACAGAGGTAAACCAACTCCATATCATCACGGTGGGGCGGAAGCACACCAAGAAGGCTCGGCAAGCCTAGCCCTGCGGTTTCTTATAGCTCTAAGAAGCTATCCCCAAAGCCCCCCTAGAGCTCCCAGAGCTCATCGTCCAACAAGACCCTCCAAATAGGGTCGTTCCACGATTCCAAGATTCTCACGAAAGGTTAGGAACATGACCTTCCCCAAGGGCATTGTGAGAATATCTGCGACCTGCTCATTAGTTCCTATATGATCGAGCCTTGCGACGCCTCTCTGTACCATATCCCGGATAAAATGGTACCAAATATCAATATGCTTGGATCGATCATGGAACACGGGATTCTCTGAAAAACGAATCCCCCTCTGGTTATCACAAAGGATGACAGTGGTATCTAGCACATGTCCGAACAGCTCACTGAAGAGCTTTCGCAACCAAGTTGCTTGACAATAGGCCATACACGCTGCAATGTATTCAACCTCTGCGGTGCTCAAAGCCACCGACTTCTACTTCCTACCCGAAGCAGACCCAAGTGTGAAGTAGTATCCAGATGTGCTCTTGCAATCCACCACACTGCCAACCCAAACTGCATTTGTATATCCACGGAGTCTCAAACTCTCGGCAGTGTATCTCAACCCATGGTCTATCGTGCCCTAGAGATATCTCAAGAGTTTCTTGGCACCAACCCAGTGAATGTTATGAGGATCAACCATGTGTTGACTCAAAGTGTTCACTGCAAAACATATGTCCGGACGGATGTTCCCTAAGAACAACAAGCCCCCTACGAGTTGACAATACTCGGTAGGGGATTTGCTAGCAAGGGCCCAGCAGCACTTCCACTCAACATTTTAAAGTTGAGCTCCATCGATGTCGACACAAACTTACAGTCCATCATTCCAAATCTTTCCAGCAGCTTCATAATGTATTTTCCTTGAGAGAGGAAAATCTCGCCAAGTCTCTGCCAGACCTCCAAGCCTAGGAAGTAAATGCATAAGTCCTAAGTCCTTCATCTCGAACTCAGAAGCAAGCTCCCTCTTATACTGATAAATGAGAGGGCCAACACCTGTCAAGAAGAGATCGTCCACATAGAGAACCAGAAAGAGAGGCTTTTCTCTATCAACCTTGAAGTAAGGGTTCGGATCAGCATTACTCCGAGTGAAGCCTAGCTTCATCAAGTAGCTATCTATCCTCTCGTACCAAGCCCTGGGTGCTTGCGTCAGCCCATAGAGGGCTTTCTTCAACCTGCATACATGAGAGTCTCTATCCTGAACTTCGAACCCCAGAGGTTGCTCCACATACACCTCTTCCTTTGTCAAACCATGCAAAAAAAAGGGTCTTCACATCCATCTAATGGAGACTCCATCCTTGCGTGGCAGCAAGGTCAATAATGGATCACAAGTGCAAATATATCATCATAATCTATGCCTTCCTTTTGAGAGAAGCCTCGGGCAACGAATCTTGCTTTGAATTTTTCAGCACTACCATCAGATCCATGCTTGATCTTATAGAGCCATTTCAAGGTGACAACAGCTTTGTCCTCCGGTCTCGGGATCACATCCCAGACATCATTTTTCATAATAGACTCGTACTCTTCGTGCATAGCATCCATCCAGATTTGATGCTTTACGGCTTCTTCAAATGATCCAGGCACAGATTGTACGGTTGTACTCATGGCTGCTAGATACCCTTGGTATCTATTCGGCTTCTTGCTTTACACGGAATGTCCCCCTTTGGGGCCATATGTCTCTCGGCATTCTTGATAGAATCCTGGAGCCATGAGGGTCTTCTCTTCGTTCTTCCGGCAACGCCATTTGCTCAAGAGCATATACGGTTGAGGTCTCCCTCTTAATGCCAGCTCCTCTGCAAAAGTCATTGAACTCATATGACTCACATTCGGTGCCATTATCTTACATCACTATCATCTTCATTATTGCCATACTGCCATACAGTACTGAAGAAGTCAAACTTCATGGTCATATATATATTTTTCTATATGCCACTGAAGATATCACAGATCAAGTTCACATAGACTCTGCCATCTGTCATATAGTGAGGTCATATATACTCTGCCATAACCCACAGATTTTGTTAAGGCCCTAAACACTCCAACAACTGCCTAGAAGATTGTGGCTTCACCTCCACAAGATCCTCCTTCCTTCATTGTTCACGATGGAAACTTTCACTTGGGCATTCAAGAGATTGCATGCAGAAACAACAGATAACTCCGTTCTTGTGAGTGACTACGTGCCAAAATTTACTTGAAATATTTTCTGTCTCCTTTTCGTTATGGTCATAGACATCACTGTCATAAGCAACACTTCAATTCAATGGTAAAGGGTGCAAATATGGTTCAATCAATTGATATAGGCCTTCAGCTTAACTTTGCAGAGATCAATCCTCTTGACAGCAAGTTCAGTTCTTAGAAAACGGGTCTGTAGATCATTTTCGGAAGCCAGCTCAGACACATTGACATTTCTGCAAGAAACAAATCACTTGTGCTCCTCCTCATGCAGCAGTCGCCCAATTGCTAAGCCTGAGAGATTTTTAATAATGATTTTGGTACAACTATGAATCAACTGAAACTGAACTAGATAAACAGAGATCCCCATCCAGCTTCCAGCACATTTAACAGTTATTTAGCTCACTGCAAAAGTTTGATCTTAGGGCTCCACAGAACTGCCCACACACAGTGACAAATCAGCCCCTTTGTCACTCTCCTTAGGGTATCCAAAAAACAACCCTCTTAACTGTCACAAGTCTACTCCTTATTGACAGTATTACGGCATCACAAAACTATTGTTCAAACAAACTACAGCAGCCATAACATCTCCTTACAAACATCAACTTGAAAGATAGATTCATACCTCTACAAGATCTCAACAGCCTTGTAATTCTAGGCTCTGTGCACAGAATTCACTAAGGTTCTGGACCACTTTAGGGCTTGTCACTGCCCCAGGACAACCCTAACTTTGGCCCTAAACAGACTTCAAAACTAGCGACAAACCTCTCCACAAGACCTTTATCTCCTGTGCTATTACTCAAGGAACCTCGGCCTGTTGTTACAGCGCTTCCTTAGGTCATATGACCACCGTCTAGCTTCCAAATAGGGGCTCAGCCCTCTTGCAATACACAGAGATACAACCCGACATGCCACAGAGAATATCTCACCAACGAGTGCCCAAAATTCTGCCTAAACAACTCGGGCAGCAGATGCTCTAACTCGACCTATCCAAAACATAAGAAAGATGCCAAACTCGTCCTCCTTTCACTTCAGATTTGCTCCTATATGTCTGCGGCCAGATCAGTTTTGTCTATCCACTTAACGCACTTCTAAACACTGCACCAAATCTGCTTGTTACACAGTTGTTATTTAACTGTTTTGGTTAGGGCACCAGGGCACATTGTTGCAACCCTAAACTCAAATAGCCCTCTAGAAAATTGTGGCACACCCTTAGGAGACCCCTCCTTTATCACGCTGTTGTCTTGGGCATGTATCATCCCTTAAACATCCTACGCACACCTTACTGTGGTGCTATGGCCTACAACCTAGCACACAGTGATCCTGAAGTTTACGGCCAACAATATGGTAGCTTCTTGTCCTTGAACAGTGCCCCAAGCAGACTTGTTTCCAGCCCTTAAGGCCTCGGCCTAGCAGCCAGCATATACGACCTGCCCTTTTTTTTTCATACAAATCTTGAGCGAAGTTCCATAGATATAGAGACAGAAATTACAGTGGCAATTAACTTGGATACAGCCCTAACAAGTGCACAAGTAGTCTCCCACAACCAGCGAAGTTGTCTCCACTGTTTGCACTGCTGTTCCTGCAATTCTGGTTAGGGCACACAACACAACCCTTAATCCTCCACACAGTCAACAAATAAGCCCTCCTAGGGTTGCAGTCCACCTTGGAGAGACTCCCCTCATACCACTCTGCCTCCTAAAATTCTTGTCCTCTCTTGACATGCCTTAACGCTGCCTCCAACTGCTTGCTATGGCTTGCAGCCTAGCATAGCAGCTTGTTGTAGTTGCGGCCTCCTCCAAAACAAACCCAAACAAGCTCCTAAACAACAACATCTTGCTTCTCTGTTCCTCAACCTAGTAGCCCAGCACCTCGATCACTTGAAACAACCTTCACAGATCTGTTTTGACCCTAAAACAAATCCGTTGTCACTGACAGCTCCTAGGCCTCCAACATAGACCTCTCCCACATTGTTTTGAGAAGACTTCTCCACGCTGAAGGTTAGGGCACAAAACAGCCCTAAATCTGCCCACGTTATCACTTGTTGTAGTGGTATGGCCTACGGCCTACCATACAGCGTTGTTGTAGCTTACGGCACCCTTATTGACCCTGAAAACAGTCCTTATCTCCCTCGCTGCCCTAGAATGGTGATTGCTCTCAACACAAGATGGCCTTTGTCTTCTCCTTAGCTCTAATACCATGTAAATTTTTTACGATGTTCTATGCTAGATGCAAATCTACTTTAAACTTCTAGGGCTCAATCACATGAAAGTAAGATGCAGATAGAACATACCAGTAGATCGATGGAAGACAAGCCGAAAACAAAGATAAAGAATGGAGGTGTTACGGCGGTTAGCAGGATGCTTCAACCAGCAAAATCTCCATAAGGTCAGCCAACCCAATGTGTCACACAACCCCAAGACTACTCATA
The DNA here is from genome assembly GCA_034641835.2 of Pinus albicaulis. Taxonomy (NCBI): domain Eukaryota; kingdom Viridiplantae; phylum Streptophyta; class Pinopsida; order Pinales; family Pinaceae; genus Pinus; species Pinus albicaulis. Next base: position 1,048,977,020 of record CM076579.1, read on the forward strand.
AAAATGCTCCATCAAGACGCTGCACCAAGAAGCCCTAACCGCATCACCATGAGAAGCCCTAATCGCAGCACCATCCGTGAGAGAAGAGAATGCTTCCAAAAATGTGTGTAAAATGAACTCCAAGTCTCTCCAATATATAGTCATCTGTGGGGGTGTGTGACACATCTCTTATGCATGTGGAATAAATCTGGCCGACCTTGCACATGTGGACTAAATTCAAAATACATGTTCTGCTCATCCGATCAAGATGATCTTTAGATCGATCTTGCACCTCTCTGAAAGAGGAATCCAAATAAAAAATATTGGCATCGTCATCTGAGCACCACAAAATGGAGTTTGGACCTAGTTGCCCAAAATTAACACTTTTTTATTAAGAACCTTAGCAATCTTATTTGTAACTCCTTGTATGTATGGTAGGTATGCTTTAGTGGCTAGGGGATCTTCAGATACACGGCTGCTTCTGGATCTGGATTTTTGCATGGCTTTGATGATGTCTTTATTCTTATAGCCTGAGTTTGTAAATACCTTTCTTAAATATTTGATTTCTTCTTTAGCATGATTGTCATCTGATATTCTAAAAGCTCTTGTGAAAAGAGTTCTAAGGACCCCCATCTTTTGTGTCTAGTGGTGGTGTGAATTTGCATGTAAGTAATTATCAATATGTGCCTTTTTTTCTAAACACCTTATGCCCAAGAGATCCATCTTTATTTCTTATGAGGAGAATGTCCAGGAACGGGATGTTGTCATTTTCTTCAACCTTCATTGTAAACTTGATATCTTCGCATATGCTATTAAGGTGGTTAAGGAAATTGTATAGCTCTAAGTCCCCATGAGGCCAGTTGACACTTATGTCATCAACGAACCTACTCCAGAATTTGGGTTCCAATGGGTAAGTGTTAAGAGCTTTCTTTTCAAACTTCTCCATGAAGAGGTTTGCTACTATGGGAGATAGCGGAGATCCCATGGCTACTCCAAATGTTTGCTCAAAAATTTTGCCTTGGAAGGTACAGAAAGTTGAACGAAGACATATTTCTGCTAGCTTTGTCGTTTGGGGGTCTGCGACTTCTTTAAGCACTTGGACAACCTCATCTGGAGGAATTTTAGTGAAAAGTTGGACAACACCCAAACTCACAATTTTATAACCCAAGTCCAACTTAGCTTTCTTAATGGACTCAATATAATGGAAGGAGTCTTTGATGAATGCGCTTGTTTTGCCAACTAGAGGGGCAAGGGTGCCACCAACATATTTTGCTAATTCATATGTGGATGCTCTAATAGTATTAACAATAGGTCTGAGGGGGGCACCAGCCTTATGGATTTTGGGGGCACCATAAATTCGAGGGGTGATTTCATTATCACCAGACATGCGCTTTTTTAATTTTTCATCTAAATTAGACTCCTTAATGACTTTTTTGACATTTTTAGTAATTCTGGAAATAGAGTTTTCTTTGAGTTTCTTGTAGTTGTCACTGTTATGAAGGTGGTCTTTCATTTTGCAAATGTAATCTTCTCTATCCATTACCACGGTAGCTCCCCCTTTGTCAGTTTTTAGGATAACGATGTTATTTTTGTTCTCAGACTTGCATGATTGGCGTGTGTGTAAAAATTAGGTCAATTTTCTGATGGAGTTGCTTGTATTACAGGTCGGCCTATGCCTATATATATATATATAAGCAACTCCATCAGAAACTCGACCTAAACTACAAACAGACAAAGCAGTTATTTGCTCAACCTTGAATGTATTATGGTGTATATATGTGTGTGTGAAGCACTAAAATTAATGTATGTGTTAAGACAACCTTTAAAATTGGCACCAGGCTAACCTTTGGAAGGTTGCATTTTTGAAGATATATGAATGGGTCGATCCCTAGAAGAAAGTATGAACCAACTTCAAGTGCATATGGAAATCAAAATTAATGCATCCACGTTTGAAGACAAATTTACAAATGGAGGGAGGGTTTAGAGTAGCATTTTGGTCCACATATCTACTTACCAAGAAATACTTGAGGTCTTGCTAACCTGACCTATTGATTTGGAGGACGCTTTTAAAGTTTGGGTGGTTGTTTACATGATAAGACAAGGCCTATAAATGAATAATCCCCAAGTGGATGAGGACATGGAGGCTTGATCATGCATTTTCAAGCTCACTTGCCAACACATAAAGATGGTCTTGGCTGATTTGGTGGGGGATCCATAGGGTAGCATGGGGGATTTGCACTTAAAAATTAATATTTTAATCGTAAATGTAGTTGAGCACCTCCTCAGTAAATAGAGGTGCACTACTTCTAATTTTTCACGGTTGGATTGGGGGGAAATCTCTTAACAAGTTTGTTGCTTCTTAATTTTGGTTATGGAGGAATAAGTAAAGCTATCTCTTGGAGGATTTTGTTAATGTGGATGATTCTCTCTTCTTCATGGATATTGGTAGATGTTGATGAGGAAAGCTTTGTTGATGTCAATAAGCTTCTTTTCATAGATGATTACTGGTGAAATTTGACGATAAGTGTTATTCAATGTGTGTTATCTTATTTCAATCTAGTTTATTGTTGATGAATAAGGGTTATTAAATATTCGCCATAGCTTTGCTAGTATTTTTATCTCTGTATTCTCCCTTAACAAGGTTTTTCACTAAGTCCTCTTGAGGTGACCTAAGTTAACCTCCCTCCCTTTTTATCCATGTAAATTGTAAGGTACCTAGACCAAGCCTCTAGGGTACACAGGTTAGTTTGCGCTAGTCCTTGAAGCTAAATCTACTCAAGCCTCTTTGAACATCTCATCAAGCCCTTTTAAGATGACTTAAGGTAAACTCGCTCCCTTATCCCATCTTTCAAGATTGAAAGATGTTGGGGTTGGAAGTCTAAGGAACACAAGTTAGTCTTACTTAGTTCTTTGAACCTATGTGCATCTCCTCACTCTCTAAGTGTGTTGGTCCTTAACCCTATATGCCCCCAAAAAAGAAAATATTGGCAAGCTAAGGCATTGACATTATACCTTCCATCACCTTATTTCCTTTAAAAACCTTTAAATCATTTTGATGGAGTTTACCCTCCAAGAGTACTTGGTAATCCCTTGATTGTGCATGTTTGAACTTTGGGGAGCTTCCCTTTGAACTCAAATCCTAGTATTACCAAACCATGGCAATCTTAACCTAGGGAGAACCCTCCTTGAGCTAGAGGAGATATAGTCAACAGTGAGAAGAGAGTTGGTTAGGTGATAATAGCCCCCTCTAAGGTGCATAGCAGCTCGCACTCGAGATTTTGGACATTATCTCCAGAAGTGTGAGATTTCATTGTAACATGCCCAATTTCAAAGACCTTGCCCAATTCCTTAATCGAGCCCCCATCTCACTATTCGAACTATTGCCTTTGTTGATTTCAAGATCGAGCCAAATTCTCAATTGGGCCCACCCATTATCAAAAGTTTGAATGTGTTCAAATGCGTCCAAATTCCAACACAAGTGAAGAATCGTACTCCAAAGAAACAAGTGGTACTATGAGAAGAACACACCAGAAGGGAATCTCCACATGGGAAGCATTACCATTTGCAAGATGGAACTCACACATGTGGCATTAATTTCAAGGGATTGAAACAAAGCGGTGACCCAAATTATGAGCTAACAAAAAGTTCAATTAGCAACTTGCAAGATTGAAAGACCAAGAGAGAGTGGTGGCCCCTGTTATCTCTCAAACATTCCCTAGAGGAAATGTCCTAACCTCACTCACGAGGAAGCCTAAGGATACAATCAAGTGAATCACTATCCATCACCTATGCAATCCACTCCACTCTTTAGACTTCGAAAATTCCAAACCAAGAGGGATTTCCTTAAAACTAACCCAAAGGCTATTATTGGTATAAGGGAGAAGAATATCACCTAAGAATAGTTTATTCCATAGTTTTAAAACTCAAACACGGACTCGGAACCAGCTGAGGGTCAACTCCGACACAAACTCTGACTCGGTATCAACTCGGACTAGTTGATTCCAATGACTTGGTCTTTGTAAAAAGTACATTAAATATTTAATTTTAATCAAAAAACATATTTTTAAAGATTTTCATTCATGTTTCCAAACTTAAAGCATTAGCATAATAGAGAGAAGACAACACTTGATTAAAGCATGATCATGAATATATCTATTATATCAAAATGGCACCGAGTGCACGGTCCAATACATGTAATATATAGAGATCAAAACAAAAACACATAACCAATGCTGCTCCAAAAACCAACTCCTCACTGTTGCTCCAAAACACAACTCCAACTGCTCACAAACTCGTCACAAATGCTCACATAAATGCAATGAGATAATTGTGAGGAAATATGAGGGGGTTGGGTAAACTTTGACGTGGGAGACTGGTAGAGAGGCTAGGAAATAGTTTAAACCAAAAAAAAAAAAAAAAATTCAAGTTCGCCCAACCCGCCTTTTTTCTCGCCGCCAAGACCAACTGGTTTAAGTCAGCCTCAATTTGTTCGATCGGTCCATTACCAAATTGGCTGAATCAATGACCAACTCGATCATTTTGGTAACGCCCCGGCCGTCAACCCAGATAATTGACCTAGTTGGTCCTGTCAGGGGTATGCCTCGGTAAACCAGGCCGATTTCGAGTCAGAACGACCTAGTTTTAAAACTATGGTTTATTCGATTAACTCACTTAAAGACACAAGTCCTAAAATCTTGGTAGCGAGAAAATCTTCCAAGGGGAAAGCTCAAAACCCAAATGAATAGTGTCAATATGAGTGTTGGTATAAGAGTATAAGACTGTGAGTTGTTTACCAAGTGAATATCAACAATTTAAACCTTAGCTTTATCAATGCTTACAAGATACCTTTTGAGAGAAGGAAAATAAATAATCAAGAGCAATGTTCGATACGGACTGATGAAATGCTTGTAATGAATGTGTTTATGCCCCAGATTCTAAAGAGTATTGTTGTGACATAGAGAAGAGTGGTACACTTGTGAACAGCATTAATCACATTAGTCCAATGAGACATAAAGGGTAGAATTTCATACATATATTTAATAACCAAATGTTGAACCATTCCATATGTGAATTCTAAGTTATGAGTGCAAATTTATTCCAAGAATGATGTGTGAAATCACTGTGGAAAATAAATAAAGTGGTGTCAGTTCCATGCAAAGAATTCAGTTCATTTAATGATTTAATATAGCATAACCTTGTCTGATATTTGCAGAAATAATAACTCAATTTGTCACATGACCAAGCCTTAATATAGAAACCATGAGAGATATTTCAGCATTTAAATTTTCAGATCAGACTTATCAATGTTGTACATAGATCCTTGTTTGAATCTCATGATATATTTGTTGCACTGATGTCGTAACATGTGCTAAAGAAGTCATCATATGTGGACAACATTCAGAATATGTCATCAAAATTTAGGCCAATAGAATCATGCAATAACTTGAATAGCAATGAGAGAATTATTCACACTAGCTGTGAATTTCAAAAAACTAAAACATAACTGAGAAAACCAAACACATAATTTGAGAGAAGAAATTAAATAAATTGTCCCACCAAATAGATCATCAAGCTCACTTAAGCGTGTCTCAATGGAAATATGAATTCAATTCTTGTGGTTAAGACAATCATTCAAATGAGATACCATCATCATCCATATTCAAATTGATTATCATGCATCGAGTACCGCCATAGAATTATTGGATTCCCTTTAGATTTTGTAAGTTAGTATTGAATTTGTTTAAGTGCCAACAGGTAAAAAATTCTGAACCATAAAGAAAATTAAAGCACCTGAACTTGGATCGATCTTCTTCAGAATTTGAGATCTAACACCCTAGATTGAATTTTAATTTACCCAAGTTAAATTGTAGATTAGAAATTTTTAAAACACTAAACTGAGTAAAGAGCAAGCTAAAAAAAAACTTTAATTTGAAATTGGATCTTGACACAAAAATTTAAACGAAAAATGGGAAGTTTACTCTATTGGAGAAGTGGAATGAAACCAGCCTGCCATTGGGCTTTGGAGTTCCCTTTCTTTCACTTGAAATGCTTTCTATAGAGAGTGTGATGAAGTCTTCTTCAACCTAAAGGTTGGAAGAAGACAAATAATATAGAATAACAAAAACCTTAACTCCACAAGGAGGTTAGATATAAATCTAGAAGATAATCAGTCAAACTAAAGGGTTTCTTTAAACAAATAATGAAATAACAAGAAAATGCTATGATATTTCCTTCAATTATTTCATAAATTTATTTAACAGACATGAGAAAATGCAAAGAAATAAACAAGTTATATCTCCTTGGCACTTTTCCCCTTCGTTGTGACCTTGATCACTTGAGAAGTCTAGGACTATAGTCAATTTCCCTCAAAACCCATTAAGCATTTGCAAATAGAATGAAAATGAATACACTAGACAAATAATATAAAAGTGTTATTTATTTCTCCAGCAAATGAAAATTAGTTGAAGCAACCTCTTTTATAAAAGAAGAGGTGCTTCAAAACCACCATTCAATACAGTGTGCTTTACAATAACATGTGCTTGTTACAAGTGGTATTTTAACAAACTCCTAAGTTCCTCTTTGATTTGATCAAACTACTGGAACGTTCAAACCTTGTGGTTAAAACCTAAATGTGTGGACATCAAGTGATCAAAACGAGCAGTAATTTTCATGCAACAATGTAACTTGGTAATTTTTTATTTGATTTTCTATTATGACCCCATTTCGAAATCCCCTTTCTACTATTTTTTCATTAATTTTTTAAGTCCTTTTTTTCCTTTGATAAGCATTCAACTCTGGGACTTCAAGGGTGGGCCTTTATTGTAGTACACATTTTTTCCTTTCATTTTCCTTTCTCTTTCCCTCTCAGCCTATTATTCTGGCTTGATTTGACCAAGTTTTGCATGATTTTTGCTTTCTGCATTCAAACCTTTATGGTGACATTGAACAAGCTATTCATAGGTTGGGAAATGCAAAATTTATATGGATGAGATGGAAATGTAAAGGAATTGAGGAAAGTGTATAGTATGGATGTGATATAATTACGCTACCCACCTTGATCCTTGGTTGTACCTAGTGGCCTAGGCCATGACACATCTATCTGAGGAGAATTATGTCCCCCCGTGGTTAGACAGGGCGAGAAAGTAAGATTTTATTCAATTATAGATAATAAAGGCCCATATCTATGTCATAGCACACTTACAAACAATTCAGAATCATCAACACCATTCTAAACTAGGAAACAACACATGGAATAATAATAAATGAAAGGAATCACCATGGACTAAAGTCTACTAGCACATATGAGATGAAGTGTCTAAGGAGCAGAAACTAATATACCACTGCAAGATGAATCTAAAGCGTAGGTGTGTTATGAAGTGTAAGAGAGAAGTCAGCCTATATCTGAGAAGTTGGAACAAGAATCTCATACATGCAGCAACAACACACTCAACGGAGTGTCTGTAAGGTAGTTACTCTAAAGGGGCAATGGCCCAAAAAATTCTTTTTGCATTGAATGCCAAGTGTGCCTTTTTCTCCAATGAACGTATAAGATTAATGAACTATTTGATCAATGAACTATTGGATTTATCGTCAAATCAAGACTGAGATTGTTACCACTAGTCAATAATAAATTCAAGCAAGTTATGCTAGTTTTTTTTTTCAATTTCTATCTTACATAATGTTGAATAAGCTAATAGATTGATGCTTATCTGATAAGTTGGAACAAGAATCTCGTACATGCAGCAACAACACACTCAACAGAGTGTCTGTAAGGTATTTACTCTAAAGGGGCAATGGCCCCAATAATTCTTTTTGCATTGAATGCCAAGTGTGCCTTTTTCTCTGATGACGTATAAGATTAATGAACTATTTGATCAATGAACTATTGGACTTATCATCAAATCAAGACCGAGATTGTTACCACTAGTCAATAATAAATTCAAGCAAGTTATGCTAGTTTTTTTCTTCAATTTCTATCTTACATAATGTTGAATAAGCTAATAGATTGATGCTTGATTCGCCCGTTGGCTTTTTGTTAGATGAATATGTGCTAGGAAGATAGTTTTGCCTCCTCCTCTACCCATACTTGCTCTTTTCTACATTATTTGCCTCACCGAATTAGATTATATTGTCCACGGTTCAGAAGATAAGTCCAATTGTTGAATCTCACTAAAACCCCCTACCAGTTGGTCGCCTTTTGAATTTTCTCGAAATTAAGTTTCAATATCATATCCCTGTTCAAAATTGTCAGATGAATATGAGCTAGGAAGATAGTTTTTCCTCCTCCTCTACCCATACTTTCTCTTTTCTACATTAATCTCATTGAAACCCCCCTACTAATTGGCCACCTTTTGAATTTTCTCGAAATTAAGTTTCAAGAATCAATATCATATCCCTGATCAAAAATGTCAGATGAATATGTGCTAGGAAGATAGTTTTGCCTCCTCCTCTACCCATACTTTCTATTTTCTACATTATTTTCCTCGCCAAATTAGATTATATTGTCCACGGTTCAGAAGATAAGTCCAATTGTTGAATCTCATTAAAACCCCCCTACTAGTTGGCCACCTTTTGAATTTTCTCGAAATTAAATTTCAATATCATATCCCTGTTCAAAATCAACAGCAGAGATTGACTCCATGAACCATTCTTCTCTATTATAAATCCAATTAAGCTTCATCTATTAAATAGGTTGTCATTGGGTGACAAATAAGGACTCTTACCTTAGGAAATATTGAGGATAGCCCTCCTAGCCTGAAAACTAGCTTGAAGGCAAAGAATGGCATAGGAAAGTGCATCCTACACACTTGGCATTTGACCCCTTTGTGACAACAACTTCTACTCCTATATATGTTTCTAATTGACCAAAAGTTCAAAACCCAAGCCACCTAATTAACATCTATTAATTAAGCCTCAACCACTAACTAGTGGACCTTCTTTAATGAGGCCACTTACATTTATTGATTTGACATTCTAATACCTCGTGGGGCATTATTTCATAAAATTGACCCTCGATACATGAGGTCATACCCTATTCAACCAACTAGGGGAGTTAGAGTGTGTTAAAATTGGACAACTAGGTCCAAACTCTATGTTGTGATGCTCAAATTAAGATACTGATATTTTTGTTGGATTCCTCTTTCGGAGAGGTGTAAGATCCATATAAAATTTATCTTAATTCGATGAGCAGAACATGTATTTTGAATTTATTATTTATAATATATTATATGTGCAGGTCGGCCTTAAGGTTTTGCACCCCCAGCAGATGTGTCACACACCTCAATGATGGACATAAATACAGTCAAAGTTGGAGAGCATTTCACTTATCTTATCTCATCACATCTTCTTCTCTTCTCTGATTTAGTACGAGCTTCTTAGAGGACGAATTCAGCTCACACGTGGGAAAAAGGACAAGCTACTATAGCCAAGAAGAAGGATGCAGTTTGCTGCAGCTAGGGTTTCCTAGGAAGTTTGACCAGCGTTGACTTTGGTCAACGCATGGTCCAAAGAGGCCCAAAATTTGTGGAGACTTCGATTATAGTAGGCCGTACACTTTGGCACAAGAACCGAGGTCAAAAGGTTGACTGAAGTTGGAGCTGCGTTGACTTTTATGTTGCTGCCCTACATTGACTTTTCTGGACAACGTTGACTTTTCTAGAGTTGACTTGTGTTGACTGATTTGAGGATTGTTGTGACACATTCTGGGTTGGCTGATCAAGGAGACTTTGCTGGTTGAAACATCCTGTTGACCGCCGTAACGCACCATCACATTCTTCTGTTTCTGGTTTGTCTTCTATAGATCTACTGGTATGTTCTATCAGCACTTTACTTAACTGTTTGGGTGATTGCTGTAATAAAAGTAAAGTTGCATCAAGCATAGAACACCTACAAAAATTTACATGGTATCAGAGCTGAGGTGAAGACAAGCCCTAACTTTAGCAATCACCATCTAAGAAAATGGGTTCCACAAGTTATGAATTCAAGGAGAATGACAAGCTGACTGGAAGGGATGACTTCCATGCTTGGAAGATGATATTAGATCTCAAATTGGAAGACCATGATCTCATGGACCATGTACTGGGTAAAATACAAGAACCTCCATCCACTGCTTCTGCTGCTGCTAAAACCAAGTATAAGAAGGGGGAGATCAAAGCAAAGTTGTTGATCAGGGAATCCATACATAAAAGCCTGGTGGCCTACATCTCTAAGTTGGGTACATCCAAAGAGATGTATGATAAATTGATCCTGATGTTCAAGGTAAACAATGTAAACCAAGTGCTATTCTTCAAGAATCAATTGAAGAATCTGAAGAAGGGCCGGGATGAGTCTGTTCAAACATACTTTCTGAAATTGACCGAGATCAGGAACAATCTGCTGGCTATTGGGGAGACAATAGCCGATCGTGAGATGGTACTCACCGCACTTGGCGGGCTTCCATATGAATGGCATGTATTCAACACTACCATTCTCAATAATAGTACAATTCCTAACTTTGACGAGCTTCTGTCTAGATGCATGCAAGAAGAGACAAGAATGAAGGAATATGAAAATGACAGAAATGCTACCTATGCTACTCATTCTAGAAAGAAGAACTCTGGTGGTCCTAAGAACAAAGGAAGAACAAGGGCCCAAGGAAAGAAGGGAAAGTGTTTCTCTTGTCATAGGCCTGGTCACTATGCCAGAGAATGTCCTTTCAAGAAGGATTCTCCCGATAGTGATGACAACAACAACCGAAGGAATGGAAATCAAAGAAACGACAGGTCCAAAGGAAAGAGGAAGGCTCCCTCTGGCGGAAACTATCAACCTTTAAAAAGGTCTAGAAACTCCAGGTATGAGGAGTCTAATGCTGTTGATAAAAGAGATGAATACATTCTTGTCTCTGCTCTCTCTGTTGCATCTCCGCCCGACACTATGGATGTCTGGCTGATAGATAGTGGTGCCTCAAGACACATCACTGGGTTCAAGGAAGCACTCTCTGACATGGTTGAGAAGGATACCAATCTGGAAATTATCCTTGGAGATAATGCCACATATCCCGTGAAAGGGACAGGGACTGTGACCCTCCACTTGTCTCAAGGACAAGTCCTACATTTGCAAGATGTACTCTATGTACCAAAATTGAAGAAGAACCTTGTGTCTATATCAGCGATTGAAGACAAAGGCTTCAATGTGGCATTTATTGATGGAAAGGTGCGCATGTGGAAGAAGAATCTCAAGGAAGCTATAGTGATTGGTTTTAGAGTTGGAACACTCTACCAGGTTGAAGGAAGTCCACTTGGAGCTATGACATGTGACACTATCCAACAAACTGAACTATGGCACCGAAGGTTTGGACACCTACCCAAGGTTTGGACACTTTCATTACAGAGGCCAAGGCCCTTCCCGGAAAACGAAGAAGGTGGTGACGAGGGGATGCGGAGCTTTGGAAATAATCCTTGAATTTGTATGTAAGGGTTATCTTGGAAAGCACACAAGGGTTGCACCCCTCTGATGTCCTGAAACATACGATGTTTTGCAATGGTCCTTACGATCTATACGGTATGCTACCGTGACATCCACGGAGGATGTTCTTACTATATGACATTTCATTTGATGACTTCTCGCAAAACACCGGATATACTTCTTGAAGAAGAAGGATGAGGCTTTCATGTGGTTCAGCCTTCAAAGCCTTGGTGGAAAATATGACGGAAAGATCAATTTTGAGGACCGACGATGACGTAGGAGCAGTCAAATTTAATCAAGGACTTTTACCTTGGCTACATTAGAGGGAGACTACTCTTGCCTATATACGAGCAGAATGGTGTTGCTGAACGCAAGAATAGGACTATTGTGGAAGCTGCCCGTGCCATGCTATGTGACCGGGGTCTACCAAAGTTTCTGTGGGGAGAAGCTGCAAATACTGCTGTGTACATTCAAAACCGATGCCCTCATTCCGCTTTGGACTCCAAAACTCCCGAAGAGGTTTTCACTGGTAAGAAACTTGATGTCTCACATTTTAGAATTTTTGGATGTCCTGTTTATTTTCATGTGCCAAAAGAAAAGAGAAGCAAGCTGGATGCTTCTGGGAAGAAAGGAATGTTTGTGGGCTACAGTGAAACTTCTAAGGCCTATAGAATCTATGTACCTGGTCAAAGGGAAGTAGAGATATGCCATGATGTCACTTTTGACGAAGATGCTTCCCTGAAGAAAGTAGTAGATCTTCCAAGATCTGAGGAAAATTATGAAGCAAGGCCTGGGAATCAAGAAGAACCGCAGGATGAGACAATGCCTGATGTTGAAGGACCAATGGACCCTATCGATCCATCTCCTTCACGAGGAAAGAGACCATCATGGCTCAGGGACACCCTCGAAGATGCTGAGGGACATGCTGCCCCAAGGGGGACATTCCGTGAAAGCAAGAAGCCGTGTAGATACCAAGGGTATCTGGCTCCCATGAGTACCATTGTACAATCTGAACCTGGATCTTTTGAGGAAGCCGTGAAGCATCAAGTCTGGAAGGATGTTATGCACGAAGAATATGAGTCCATAATGAAGAATGATGTCTGGGATGTGGTTCCAAAACCAAAGGACAAATCAGTTGTCACCGCGAAATGGCTCTACAAGATCAAGCATGGATCTGATGGAAGTGCTGACAAGTTCAAGGCAAGATTTGTTGCCTGTGGCTTCTCTCAAAAGGAAGGAGTAGATTATGATGACATATTTGCACCTGTGGCACGATATACCACCATTCGATCAATCATAGCCCTTGCTGCTACGCAAGGTTGGAGTCTTCATCAGATGGATGTCAAGACCGCCTTTCTGCATGGTACAATAAAAGAAGAGGTGTATGTAGAACAACCTCTGGGATTTGAAGTTCAGGATCGAGACACTCATGTCTGCAGACTGAAGAAAGCCCTCTATGGGTTAAAGCAATGTAAATTTTTGTAGATGTTCTATGCTTGGAGCAACTTTACTTTTCTCACAGCAATCATACAAATAGTTAAGTAAAAATGCAGATAGAACATATAAGTGGATCTTATAGAAGACAAATCAGAAACAGGAAAAATGTGGTGGTGCGTTACAGCGGTCAACAGGATGCTTCAACCAGCAAAGTCTCCTTGGTCAGCCAACCCAGAATGTGTCACAACAGTCCTCCAATCAGCAAACGAGTCAACCCAAGTCAACTCCAAAAAAAGTCAACGTTGTCCAGAAAAGTCAACGCAGGGCAGCAAGCTAAAAGTCAACGCAGCAGCAGATTGGTCAACCCTTTGACCTCGATTTCTGTGCCAAACAGTACGGCCTTCCAAAATTGAACTTCTCACCAAATTTCAGCCCATTCGGACCATGCGTTGACCAAAGTCAACGTTGGTCAAACTTTCTGCAAAACCCTAACTGCAGAAATTCGTCCTTCAGCTCAGCCGTACAGATTTGTCCTTCTTCTCCTTCACACGTGTGGGTTGAACTCGTCCTCCAAGGAGCTCGTACTAAATCAGATGAGAGAAGAAGATGTGAGTTGTGTTGTGATGAAATGCTCTCCAACTTTGCCTATATTTATATCCATCATTGGGGCGTGTGACACATCTGCTGGGGGTGTGAAACCTTAAGGCCGACCTGCACATATAATTTATTATGAATAATAAATTCAAAATAAATGTTCTTCTCATCGGATTAAGACATATTATATATGGATTTTACACCTCTCCGAAAGAGGAATCCAACAAAAATATTAGCCTCTTAATCTGAGTATCATAACATGGAGTTTGGACCTAGTTGTCCAAATTTAACACTCCCTCTCAACTAGGGAGAACTCCATCCATCAGTGCAATCAAACATCGTGCGTCATCCCGCCGTAACTTGCTTTGCTAGCCTCTTTATTTCAGAATAGAAGTGGGTCAGTCACAAAGACATCATCCCCCGACTGACATAAAGTCCAGAGGTTCGAAACCTCTATCAAACTCATAAAGAGTATCCAACCAACCCAAAGTTGGTTCATCTGACCCGAAGTCAGGCAGAGGTCCCAGACCTCACTAAACTTGATCCCAGATCAAGTGGTTGGACCGTGCCATCCTAGATAGAGAGTACGGCAATCTCTGATGCGTCCATCAGTCTTTGCTAATAGTCTCTAGCTTTTCCCACCTCATTGGCCAAATGAGAGGTACTTCCCATGAGCCCTGAACTCAATGGGTAGGATGCATACGGGGCACAGATAAATGAGAGGTGAACCAACTCAATAATCACAAGGGTGGGGCAGAAGCATTATGAGTGCTTATAGCTCTGAGAAGCTATCCCCAAAGCCCCCCAGAGCTCCCAGAGCTCATCGTCCAACAGGACCCACATCATAGGGTCGTTCCACGACACCAAGACTCTCACGAAAGGTTAGGAACTTGACCTTCCCTAGGGGCTTAGTGAGAATATCCGCGACCTGCTCATCAGTTCCTATATGATCGAGCCTTACGGCGCCTCGCTGTACCATATCCCGGATAAAGTGGTACCTGATATCAATATGCTTGGATCGGTCGTGGAACACGGGATTCTCAGTCATACGAATCCCACTCTGATTATCACAGAGTATCACAGTGGTATCTAGCACATGTCCAAACTTGACTCAACCTTCAGAGCTTTCGCAACCAAGCGCGGCCATACTAACCATGTATTCGGCCTCGCGGTGCTCAAAGCCCGCAGGCCACGCTTCATGCTCATCCGCAAGATCGAAACGAACCAAGGTCGACGTCATCCGTGTGCTCTTACGATCCACCACACTGCCAGCCCAATCGGCATCAGTATATCCACGGAGTGTCACACTCCCGGCAGTGTATCTCAGCCCATGGTTTATCGTGCCCCGAAGATATCTCGGAAGATTCTTGGCACCAACCCAGTGAAAGTGATGAGGCTCAACCATCTGTTGACTCAAAGTGTTCACTGCAAAACATATATCTGGTCGGGTGTTCACTAAGAACATCAAAGCTCCTATGAGTTGACGATACTCAGTAGGATTAGCCAAGATAGGCCCAGCAGTGCTGCCACTCAACTTCTTAAAGTTGAGTTCCATCGGTGTCGACACGGACTTACAGTCCACCATCCCAAATCTTTCCAGAAGCTTCACAATGTATTTTCCTTGAGAAAGGAAAATCTCTCCAGGTCTCTGCCAGACCTCCAGGCCTAGGAAGTAGTGCATCGGTCCTAGGTCCTTCATCTCGAACTCAGCAGCGAGCTCCCTCTTACATTGATGAATGAGAGGGTCAGCACCTGTCAGGAAGAGGTCGTCCACATACAGCACTAGAATGAGAGGCTTCCACCTTTTAACCTTGAAGTAAGGTTCGGATCGACATTACCGAGTGGCTTGACTTCATCAAGTAACTATCCATCCTTTCGTACCCAGCTCTGGGTGCTTGCTTTAACCCATAGAGGGCTTTCTTCAACCTGCAGACATGAGTGTCTCGATCCTGAACTTCAAATCCCAGAGGTTGTTCCACGTACACCTCTTCCTTTATTGCACCATGCAGAAAAGCGGTCTTGACATCCATCTGATGAAGACTCCATCCTTGCGTAGCAGCAAGGGCTATGATTGATCGAATGGTGGTATATCGTGCCACAGGTGCAAATATGTCATCATAGTCAATTCCTTCCTTTTGAAAGAAGCCACGGGCAACAAACCTTGCCTTGAACTTTTCAGCACTCCCATCAGATCCATGTTTGATCTTGTAGAGCCATTTTGCGGTGACAACAGATTTGTCCTTCGGTCTCGGGACCACATCCCAGACATCATTCTTCATTATGGACTCATATTCTTCGTACATAGCATCCTTCCAGACTTGATGCTTTACGGCTTCCTCAAAAGATCCAGGTTCAGATTGTACAATAGTACTCATGGCAGCTAGATACCCTTGGTATCTACACGGCTTCTTGCTTTCTCGGAATGTCCCCCTTGGGGCAGCATGTCCCTCAACATCTTCGAGGGTGTCCCTGAGCCATGATGGTCTCTTTCCCAGTGAAGGAGATGGATCGATAGGTCCATTAGTCCTTCAACTAACTGAAGTGTCTATCTGCAGTTCTTCATGATTTCCCGAGCCTTTTCTTCATAGAATTCTCCGGAATCTTGGAGGAATCTACACTGTAGAGCATCTTTGTCAAAAAGTAACAACATGAAACCTCTCTACTTCATTACCGGTACATAGACTCTATAGGCCTTAGAAGTCTCACTGTAACCCACAAACATTCCTTTCTTCCCGGTAGCATCCAACTTACTTCTCTTTTCTTTCGGCACATGAAAATAAACAGGACATCCAAAAATTCTAAAATGTGAGACATCAGGTTTCTTACCAGAGAAAACCTCTTCGGGAGTTTTGGAGTCCAGAGCGGAATGAGGGCATCGGTTTTGAATGTACACAGTAGTATTTGCAGCTTCTCCCCACAGAAACTTCGGTAGACCCTGGTCACATAGCATGGCACGGGCAGCTTCCACAATAGTCCTATTCTTGCGTTCGGCAACACCATTCTGCTCAGGAGTATATGCAGTGGTAGTCTCCCTCTTAATGCCAGCTTCTCTGCAAAAGTCTTTGAACTCATTTGACTCATATTCAGTGCCATTGTCAGTCCTCAAAATCTTGATCTTCTTTCGGTCATATTTTCCACCAAGGCTTTGAATGTACGGAACCACATGAAAGCCTCATCCTTCTTCTTCAAGAAGTATATCCAGGTTTTGCGAGAGAAGTCATCAGTAAATGTCATATAGTAAGAACATCCCCCCAGGGATGTTACGGGTAACATACCAGAAAGATCAGAATGGACCAATTGCAATATATCGGATGTCTTTGTGACACTTGAGGGGAAAGGTCCCCTTGTATGTTTCCCTTCAGCACAGCCCTTACATACACCTTCATGATTATTTCCAAAATCAGGCATCCCTGTCACCACCTTCCTTGCTTCGGGAAGGGCTTTGTAATGAAGGTGTCCAAATCTTCGGTGCCATAGTTGGGTTTGTCGGATAGTATCACAAGTCATAGCTCCCAACGGACTCCCTCCAGCACGATGCCAGTCTCCAACCCTAGAACCAATTGAGATAGCTTCCTTCAAGCTCTTCTTCCACATGAGCACCTTTCCATCAGAGAAAGTTACATTGAATCCTTTGTCTTCCATGGCAGATACAGACACAAGGTTCTTCTTCAATTTGGGTACATAGAGTACATCTTGTAGACGGAGGACTTGTCCTTGAGACAAGTGGAGGGTCACGGTCCCGGTCCCTTTCACGGGATAAGTGGCATTATCCCCAAGGATAATTTCTAGATTAGTATCCCTTTCAACCATGTCGAGTGCTTCCTTGAATCCGGTGATGTGTCTTGAGGCACCACTATCGATTAGCCAGACATCCATAGTGTCGGGCAGAGATGTAGCAGAGAGAGCAGATACAAGAATATACTCATTTCTTTTATCAACAACATTAGACTCTTCATACCTGGTATTTCTAGACCTTTTAGAAGGTTGATTGTTTCCGCCATAGTGAGCCTTCCTCTTTTCTTTGGATTTGTCATTTCTTCGATTCCCATTCCTTCGTTTGTTGTTGTTATCATCACTATCGGGAGAATCCTTCTTGAAGGGGCATTCTCTAGCATAGTGACCAGGCCTATGACAAGTGAAACACTTGCCCTTCTTTTCTTGTTTCTTGCAGCAGCAGTGGCATTGGATGGAGGTTCTTGAATCTTTCCCAGCACATGACCCAAGAGATCATGGTCTTCCAATTTGAGATCTAATATCATCTTCCAGGCATGGAAGTCATCCCTTCCAGTCAGCTTATCATTCTCCTTGAATTCAAGACTCGTGGAACCCATTTCTTCCGGTGGTGATTGCTAAAGATAGAGTTTGTCTTCACCTCAGCTCCGATACCATGTAAATTTTTGTAGATGTTCTATGCTTGGAGCAACTTTACTTTTCTCACAGCAATCATATAAATAGTTAAGTAAAATGCAGATAGAACATATAAGTGGATCTTATAGAAGACAAATCGAAACGGGAAAAATGTGGTGGTGCGTTGCAATGGAAGTCCGCAGGATGCTTCAACCCGGCGAAGTCTCATCGTGGTAACCCAGAATGTGTCACAACGATCCTCCAATCAGCAAACGAGTCAACCCAAGTCAACTCCAAAAAAGTCAACGTTGTCGAGAGAAAAAGTCAACGCGAGGGCAACAAGCTAAAAGTCAACGCGGCGGCGATTGGTCAACCCTTTGACCTCGGTTACCGTACTTAAGCAGTCGACCTTCCAAAATCGACTTCTCCCAAATTTGACCCAATTGGACCATGCGTTGACCAAAGTCAACGCTGGTCAAACTTCCTGCAAAACCCTAACTGCAGAAATTCGTCCTTCAGCTCAGCCGTACAGATTTGTCCTTCTTCTTCTTCACACGTGTGGGCTGAACTCGTCCTCCAAGGAGCTCGTACTAAATCGGATGAGAGAAGAAGATGTGAGTTGAGTTGTTGTGAAATGCTCTCCAACTTTGCCTGTATTTATATCCATCATTGGGGCGTGTGACACATCTGCTGGGGGTGTGAAACCTTAAGGCCGACCTGCACATATAATTTATTATGAATAATAAATTCAAAATAAATGTTATGCTCATCGGATTAAGACATATTATATATGGATTTTAAAGAAGAGGTGTATGTAGAACAACCTCTGGGATTTGAAGTTCAGGATCGAGACACTCATGTCTGCAGGTTGAAGAAAGCCCTCTATGGGTTAAAGCAAGCACCCAGAGCTGGGTACGAGAGGATGGATAGTTACTTGATGAAGCTGGGCTTCACTCGAAGTAATGCTGATCCGAACCTTTACTTCAAGGTTGTCCAGGGGAAGCCTCTCATTCTAGTGCTGTATGTGGATGACCTCTTCCTGACAGGTGCTGACCCTCTCATTCTTCAATGTAAGAGGGAGCTCGCTGCTGAGTTCGAGATGAAGGACCTAGGACTTATGCACTACTTCCTAGGCCTGGAGGTCTGGCAGAGACCTGGAGAGATTTTCCTTTCTCAAGGAAAATACATTGTGAAACTTCTGGAAAGATTTGGTATGGTGGACTACAAGACCGTGTCAACACCAATGGAACTCAACTTCAAGAAGTTGAGTGGCAGCGCTGCTGGGCCTGTCTTGGCAAATCCTACTGAGTATCGTCAACTCGTAGGGGCTCTGATGTTCTTAGTGAACACCCGTCCAGATATATGTTTTGCAGTGAACACTTTGAGTCAACAGATGGTTGAGCCTCATCACTTTCACTGGGTTGGTGCCAAGAATCTTCTAAGATATCTTAGGGGCACGATAAACCATGGGCTGAGATACACTGCCGGGAGTGTGACACTCCGTGGATATACTGATGCCGATTGGGCTGGCAGTGTGGTGGATCGTAAGAGCACATCGGGATGTTGCTTCAATCTTGGTTCTGCTTCGATCTCATGGATGAGCAGGAAGCAGAAGTCAGTGGCTTTGAGCACCGCGGAGGCCGAATACATTGCTGCAAGTATGGCCTGTTGTGAAGCAGTTTGGTTGCGTAAGCTCTTTAGTGAGCCGTTTGGACATGTGCTAGATACCACTGTGATACTCTGTGATAACCAGAGTGGGATTCGTATGACTGAGAATCCTGTGTTCCACGACCGATCCAAGCATATTGATATCAGGTACCACTTTATCCGGGATATGGTACAGCGAGGCGCCGTAAGGCTCGATCATATAGGAACTGATGAGCAGGTCGCGGATATTCTCACTAAGCCCCTGTGGAAGGTCAAGTTCCTAACCTTCCGTGAGAGTCTTGGTGTCGTGGAAAGACCCTATGATGTGGGTCCTGTTGGACGATGAGCTCTGGGAGCTCTGGGGGGCTTTGGGGATAGCCTCTCGGAGCTATAAGCACTCATAATGCTTCTGCCCCACCCTTGTGATTATTGAGCTGGTTCGCCTCTCATTTATCTGTGCCCCGTATGCATCCTACCCATTGAGTTCAGGGCTCATGGGAAGTACCTCTCATTTGGCCACTGAGGTGGGAAAAGCTAGAGACTATTAGCAAAGACTGATGGACGCATCAGAGATTGCCGTACTCTCTATCTAGGATGGCACGGTCCAACCACTTGATCCGGGATCAAGTTTAGTGAGGTCTGGGACCTCTGCCTGACTTCGGGTCAGATGAACCAACTTTGGGTTGGTTGGATACTCTTCATGAGTTTGATAGAGGTTTGGAACCTCTGGACTGATTATGTCAGTCGGGGGATGATGTCTTTGTGACTGACCCACTTCTGTTTTGAAATAAAGAGGCCAGCAAAGCAAGTTACGGCGGGATGACGCACGATGTTTGATTGCACTGATGGATGGAGTTCTCCCTAGTTGAGAGGGAGTGTTAAAATTGGACAACTAGGTCCAAACTCCATGTTGTGATGCTCATATTAAGATACTGATATTTTTGTTGGATTCCTCTTTCGGAGAGGTGTAAGATCCATATAAAATTTATCTTAATCCGATGAGCAGAACATGTATTTTGAATTTATTATTTATAATAAATTATATGTGCAGGTCGGCCTTAAGGTTTTGCACCCCCAGCAGATGTGTCACACACATCAATGATGGATATAAATACAGTCAAAGTTGGAGAGCATTTCACTCATCTCATCTCATCACATCTTCTTCTCTTCTCTGATTTAGTACGAGCTTCTTGGAGGACGAATTCAGCTCACACGTGGGAAAAAGGACAAGCTACTACAGCCAAGAAGAAGGACGCAGTTTGCTGCAGCTAGGGTTTCCTAGGAAGTTTGACTAGCGTTGACTTTGGTCAACGCATGGTCCAAAGAGGCCCAAAATTTGTGGAGACTTCGATTTTAGCAGGCCGTACACTTTGGCACAAGAACCGAGGTCAAAAGGCTGACCGAAGTTGGAGCTGCGTTGATTTTTATGTTGCTGCCCTGCGTTGACTTTTCTGGACAGCGTTGACTTTTCTGGAGTTGACTTGTGTTGACTGATTTGAGGATTGTTGTGACACATTCTGGGTTGGCTGATCAAGGAGACTTTGCTGGTTGAAGCATCCTGTTGACTGCCGTAACGCACCATCACATTTTTCCTGTTTCTGGTTTGTCTTCTACAGATCCACTGGTATGTTCTATCAGCATTTTACTTAACTGTTTGGGTGATTGCTGTAATAAAAGTAAAGTTGCATCAAGCATAGAACATCTACAAAAATTTACAGAGTGGGACATTAACCATTTTCATCCAATAAGGTGCCTATCAAAAATGGGTATCACTTATTCTAATAAAAATTAACTGTAACGCAAAGGCATGCTCTGATTTTTTACAGCCACTCTTTTGTACACTGTTCACTTTCAGGCTTTTATGTCAAACAAATAAATTTTTACAAGGCCAGCTAACCACCAAAAAGTTATACAAACTCATGCAGTACTGCTTTTCACAAAATACTTTTTTCTATAGCAGTTTTAATAGACTATTAAAAAGGGCTATCGAGACCCTTTTAACAGCTAGTAAGGACGATACCAATAACTTACCAAAGGAAGGGTAACAAATGATTGTTAATAGGGCTGATATGAGACACGTGTATCTGGCTGTGTTAATTTAACATTCGTTAGCTAAGAGTATACTGCTGGAGGTTCTTACACGGGAATACAAATTATGGACTTTAGTGCTTCTCATAAGACATTGTATGCAGTATGGCTACAAATGACTACCTCTCCAAATGAAAAACTCAAGATTACTTATCTACACCTCGAGAGGAGCATTATTGAATAATATGTGAACAAGACACTTTACATGGCAGTGCAACAAACAAAGGGAATACAATATGCAAGCAAACCAGTTATTTAAAAGTCGATAGTCTTAATTCCTAATCTTGCTCAGAGGTGCAACAATTTCTTTTATTTTGTGATTAGAGGATTGTGCTGAGATGATTAAGGTCCTAACTTCGACAGAGAACACAGTATGCTTTGCATACACTTCTACCATGACTATAGTCAGTTAAACTTAAGTTTCATTCTAACCTTAGTTCCATACATGAGATATGATGAGGGTAAAACTCTGCAAGGTCGATAGTTATCTCTATGCAACACAACATGAATTGACCTGCAACCTAATGGAGAAACAAACTGGAAAGGTTATCTCGAGGACAAGTTATGGAGCTGTCAACAGGACCTTGGTCATTTGGTAAAGTGGGGGTGTTTCATAACCCCACTAAGATTCAAATCCCCAGAGACATGGTATGCCATGTGCGACCTGCAACCTAATGGAGAAACAAACTAGAAAGGTTATCTGGACAAGTTATGGAGCTGTCAACAGGGCCTTGGTCATTTGGTAAAGTGGGGGTGTTTCATAACCCCACTAAGATTCAAATCCCCAGAGACATGGTTTGCCATGTGTGGGCGTCACACCCACGCAAGCAGGTTGTTTTATTGGGACAGATGCATGTCCTGGGAAAATTTAGTGGAATAGATAACCATCATGGCTTCTCCATCGAAGGATTTTTTTAGGGTGTTGTAAGTTTCTTACATTCCATTGTAATATTTTACAGTGACGAAGAAGGGGAGGCTTGCCATGCAGTGGTAATCAGAAGCATGGTATCACAAAAAATAACAGAATAAAATTGGCCAAAAAAAAATTAGTAAGGTTAACTGTGATAAAGTTAACTCAACGATAAACTACAAACTGTGCAATTAGGTTACATTGAAAAGCTTTGCAGATTCAAATTCATGTACTAGTATAATTTGTTTCTTGGATGCAAATTTTAAGTTTGCAAGCGTGTATACCAAAGTATACATGCACACACACACACAATGCAATCATAGTATATAGGCTTGTGACTGGTATCTAAGATAATGCAACGGTGACAGGGAAGAAGATACCATATGTGGATATTTGTCTTGCTCGACCACTCTTGTGTTTTCCAATTTGATGTTGAGATACTGATCCACTGAGTGCAGAGTTCCTCTGATGGCCAAGTCATTCTTCAACTCCACAGTTACTTCCTTCCCTACCAACTCCTTGAAGTACGAAAAGAACAACTGCAAAACAAACCAAACCGAAACTCAGTAAATGAAAAAGAATATCCGGAAGCCCGTTGGGGAAAAACAATGAAGAAAAAACCCCACTGGTTCGGAAAGCTTTCACAGCAAATAATCTTCGCGTAAGAGGGAGGGAAACGATGCAAAACGAGAAAGGAGGAGCAGCGATACCATGCTGGCTTGATCTGCAGCAACCCAAACGAAAATACGCAAAACCCAAAAGAAATACGCAAGGCAAAATAGCAAACTCAAAAGCCACACTTAACCTCCTTTAACTTTGCACAAACTGACAAGCTTTACGGCGTTAATAATGCCAGTGGTGCCAGGGCCTGAATATAAACTAAAAAACCTGTACATCAATCGTCCAACCATAACTTGTGCCGCACACTTTCTCATATATGTTAAAGTTTGCAATTTGTCCATCTTCTATGGAGCCACAATATCATACACATGTAATTGACTTCAATGAGTCGTAAATCTAATTTATCTAATTTATGGAGCCACAATAACATACACATGTAATTGACTTCAAGGATTTATAAATCTAATAAATTTAGTTTAATTTAATAAATTAGAGTTAATAAAAATTTTATAACTATTTTTTATTAGTTAAAACTTTTTTTTTTTTTCAGACTAAAGAAAATAGGTAACAAAATCAAGATCCAAAGGTATTGGGTAGGAGTAAAAGTTTGCCCCTTACGGATCACTAGCAAGTAATTTCAAGTGGTGTGGTTTTCCTTGAATAACAATGATGAGTACCTGTGCATTTGCGCATAGAAGTTAGTGATAGTTGTCTCCACTATTGGTTTGATAAATTAGTTATGATAGGTTTTGTCCGCCCCTTATGGATCACCAGCAAGTAATTCCAAGTGGTGTGGTTTTCCTTGAATAAGAGTGATGAGTGCATTTGCACATAGAAACTAGTGATAGTTGTCCCACTATTGGTTTGATAAATGAATTATGATAGGTTTTTCACTTGCTAAAAAAAATCCACTTAAATAAAAAGAATGTAAAGAAACTTTATTATAATATAAAAATGTAATACCTTAATCAAACAATTTAAAATGTGTATATTAATTTTTTCTTGAAATTCTTAATAAATTTGGGATTAAAATAAATCTGTATTTAATAAATAATTGTGTTTTTGGAAATGTGATTATAATAAGAGATATAGTATCATCACCATTTAATTGTCAATGCCACTACTATAAAATATTCAAAGGTTCAACTACTGACCATTTAACTGTTAATGTCACTACTATAAAATATTCAAAGATTTAGCTAGTATTATGGATCTTTATTTGTCATGAGCATCTTCCCAAGGCCTTCACACATCATAGATCCCTAATAGAATGTGCAAAACTTTGATATCCATGGGCTTACATTCGGTATAATTATGGTGACGTTTTAGCCAACTTCAACACCACTCACATAGTTTTCTTGTGTAATTTCTTGTTTAGTGATCTAGACAATGTTGGCCAAACCAATAATGTGATTACTAAAATTGCATAACAGACCTACTTAAGGAGCGATTTCATGGGATTTTTCTCAATATGCTTGGAACAACAGCCCAAGAATTAAACAATTTGTGCATGAGCTTGAGGTCAATTTCAACTTTGTCTACTTCAATGTGTTCTATAAGGAAAGTTTATTCATGGTTGTCATTTTATCGTACCAAGAAAGGCATCAAAAAGAATTCACATTTATGAATAGACTATAACTATGATATTTAAAAATAATATATTGTAAATATGTGTGATGTTGTATCAAAATTGACCATGCAAGATTGTTTATTACATGAACTAGTAGTGTTCTAATTAAGCGACATATAGAAATAGACCGTATTATTCCATTACCCAGTCCCAAGTTACTTCAACTTTTTGAATGAACAAAAAAAAGTGCTCAAGTATTTCGGATTTGAGGCTTATGCGATCTGAGTTTTGTTGGGAATCTATTTCCAAATTCATCACTTGAGAGTTTGGACCTATCAATGTTTTGACCCTACTTGTGAGGTTCATCATGAAGAAAATAAGAATGGGAAAAAATATAATTATGTCAAGTAGTAATAAATAGGAATATATGAGAACTAGGAAAAAGAAAACAAAACCCTAATTTGAGAGTATAAATAAAAATTGACTACAAATTAATGTTAATTAATATATTAAATTAATAGTAATAATAATATGAATTAATACGTTAAATTAATATTAATATTTAATTTATATGTACTAGATATGTATATTAGACAAGTGCTATATAGTAGCTAGTACTTGTCGCTTAGTTTAAATATAGCTAAATTAAATTAAAAAACAATAAAGAACTAAAATTGCATATACCTCATCTTGCAACAGCAATATTACTAGTAAACATGTGTCTGTTAATTTTTAAAAAAGTTTGATGATGTGAAATAAATGTAAGAAAAATATTTGTTAAAAAATCTCTTAAAATTAGAAGTGAGATTTAGTTAAAGGGAAGAAAAGCCATTAAAATTAAGAAATAAAAATGAACCATTGTTTTCATAGGTAGATACAAAAAAAACTCTTCGTTAATTTGTTGCAAGAGTCTCGAGATCATTGTTACTGTTATTTGTAGTTTCTCTTGTACAAAAAAGAGGATTTTTGTATTGTTCTTCCAAAAATAATATGTGAGTTACAAACTAAAACTTTTATTTGTCTAGAGACCAAACACATATTAATTAGAAAATACTTTAATATTCTTAAATAATATAATTCAATGTTGAATCTGTTGAGAAATATGGAGGCTTAGTATTAAGGTGATTTATCTTTCAATGATAATTGCTTGTGAATGTTATTAGCTTCTTTTTATTGTATACTATGTTTCTTCATCAAACAATTATCGAATCCATGCATTATGAAGATCACAAAAGGATAATGAACACAAGATATAGGCTCCAAGCGAGGGCAAAACCCCTCCAAGGGTAAAACCCAAAATAATTATCTTCTTATAGAATAAAATCAAAGTAAGATATCCAAGACCCAAGACTCCAACCTTGTAGATGCCAATTCAAACCCTCCTTTTGCACAGCAAATACATCAATAGCAAGAGATCAGCAACAAATCTCCAATAAGAGATATGATAAGGAAAAACATCCATAAACCCTTCTTCAATTTCATAATTTGACCCTCCTACTTCTGCGAAATTGCAATACCAATCCAGCGAATTTGTGTGTATTCAAATGAGCTCAACTCACCCTCTATTCATATTGTCCAGAGGGGTTCGAATAGACATGATCTATGGGGCAGTGTTGACTTGACAGGCAGCGCTGACTTGGCATTTAGAGGGGTTTTTTACCCAAATTACATATTAAAAAATATATTCTCTTTTTCTTTACAAGAAGTCTAAATACGACTTTGACTCAACAAAACCTAGAATCATGAAGAACATGCTTATCTAATAAAATAATAATCATAAAATTATTTTTCCTCTTTTTCTTTTACATAAAAGTATACAATGATATAAGTACAAAGATCATTACGAAGACCGAACCTAGTTACATTTTCTAACACTCCCTCTTAACTAGGGAGGTATTCATAATTCCATGATTGGTACAAGGATACTTCTCAAATTGAAATATCCTCATGAGAAGAGTCAGATTGATCAGTCATCTTTAAGCATCAACATCATAACCAATATTTTCAATTAGCAACATAACAAGGCCTTGACTTGACAAGCTCTAATTCTCCATAAAATTAAATCACAATGTTGGGAGGCACACATATGGACACCACCATAGCCTCTAAAGGCACATACACCATCCGGATGTTCACAAGGTATGTCCTTTTAGGACTATTTTCATCTTGTATTCCCAATCCTTAAAGAATGTCGGTCCTCTTCGACCACTTTTGTCTTGGATACCCTATCCAATCCTCAAAGAGTGTCAATCCACGTAATTACTTCATATCTTGGATTCTCAATCCTTAAGGAGTACCAGTCTCAGATGCTTATCAATCCTCCATTCTCCCTCCTAGTGTGATACACTAGATGTACGATGGTTAGTTCTGGCTAGTGCATGACACATATGGAGAATATGGCGTCCACCATCAATCCCTCTCAACCAAGGAAGAGGTCATTTCTCCTTCTCAAATATTAAGGAGATTTATTTATCCCTCTCAATTAGAGAGACATCATCGCAACCCTTAGTTGGTCTCAAACTTCATCAATGCATCAATTACTTGTCCTTCCGTGGAGATCTTAGTGGTCATGGCAAGGGCTCTTATATCGCAATACATCATATCTAAGATTTGACCTTCTTTCATATTTCATCTTCATGACAGTGTTTATCGGCTCCTAATACAATCACATCATATCAAACTTCAACCTTTTTGGAACTCGTCAATCATCAAACAACATTGTCATTAAATGGTTTATCTATCATCTTCAAGGAGTTGAGCTTCCTCACAGTTTCTAGCACATGTCTTCTTCATAACAAAGTTATGCCTCATATTTGTCAAATAGACATATTAACTTTCCAATATTAATTATGCTTTAAGGTTTTCCAAGTCATCAAAAGTGTTGTTCACTTAACCCATGTGCTTTCATATCAAATCAAGCAGTTGTCGGTACAACATCATTTAGCAAGCTCTTACATGTTTTTACAATATGTCCTACTAGGGAGCCAAGTCATATCCAAGCAAATTATCAATATCAAAGTTTTCAAATTATAATATCCTTTGGTCAAAGTGTTGTGTCAAATTCTGCTACTTACTCCTTCTGAAGTCAACATTCCTTTGCATGTTCTATCTTCATATTACAACAAGGTTATGCTTAATCTTTCAATCATCAATGTGTTCCTAGAAGGAATTCATCAGTTAGAAGCTTCAATATCATCAGGATCCTTGCAACTCACTTTTTCCATCATGCTCATCATTATCGAGGAGTCATCATCAAGCTTTACTTTGTTCTTTCATCCTTCCTGTCTTACTTCCACAATTTTTTACAGCCTTCATTATGTGCCTGCAATTCTCACCAACAAGTACTACAAGTGAAATATACAAAGTCAATAACATGATGTCAATCTTGTCAATCTAGGGTTTCCAAGATTTCTCAAAAGTGTACTTCTAGGGTTCTAGTTATAAACACTAGATATTCTTGGATCTAGCCCTTATTAGGGTTTTTACTTTTAGCAGAAACACCAAGTCATAGGGTTTTGACTTCAAGCCCTGTATTTTTATTTTAATTCAACCCTTTCTACCTGGTTTTAACACATATCCTAGATTATCCTTTCAAAAATAAGGTTTGAGGATCATTTAACCATGTAAACCCTAGATACCGTTTCCCAAGAGCTAGGGTTTTTTTTAAGGGAACAATTAGTTAGGGTTAGGTTTTTTTCTCCTAGGGTTAATTCAATCTATGGTTCATAAACCCTAAATATAGAGAGTCTTCAACACTTCATAGGATTGCAAACCCTAACAACTTCATAGTCATCCAAACCTACCATAGAGGAACTGAAAAATCCTACAAGCATAAGTTAAAGTGCAAAACCCTAATTGACCATGATTTATACGCACCTTTGACTTTCATGATTATGAGGAGTTGCTTCATAGAAATATTTGAACTTCATTTAGTTCTCAAAACATTTTATCCTTCACTTTTTTTCATAGATTTATGCCACATTATGTCTTCTTCAAAAACATGCTTTCAGATTGATATCATTGTTGATTTATGGGGTTTACTGTCATCATAGTCATTTTCTCAGTGTTATATGAGTCATCATTTTACTGCTAATCTTCGTGTCAAAAATGTTATTGATGAGTGCTTGTTGTCATAATCATACACCCTTGAGTCACTGTCATATTCATGCCTTCAAGTTGTTGTCTTTAGAGATTAACACGAGCCAAAACCACAAGGTGTGATTATGCTTCAAGATTTTCCATAGAGTGAGCCATAAGCCATTGAAGAATCAAGTGTGTGTTACATGAGCGTGAGTTTAAAAATATTTTGTGAGCTATGTAAGTCATCACAGTAATGTAGCCATTGTAATATGTATTGATTTATTGTGAACCATTATAAAACTTCAATCCACAATAATACATGTCGGTCCAAAAGAGATTCCTTGTAATTTAGTTATAAATGTCACAGAGATATATAGGATATAATGTGAACCACAAAGTATGAAGTGACTTAGATAATGTGCCACTGTAGATATGAGTTTATAGAGCCACTTGATCTGAAAATGGAAGGTACTTGAAAAGGGTGCAAGGTATCCATTTTCATTTATGTAAATGAGTGCAAAAATACTCTAAGTTTAAATCTGAAAATGTGAGAACTTCATATTTCTAATACAGAGATAGACTGTAGGGGCATTTACCGGATATTTCACCTTTCAAAGAAAGGATGAATCCAGAGGCTACCTGGCCCTCTTACAGACTCTGCCTAAAGAAATAATAGAAGTAAAAACACAGATTTAATTAAAATGATCTTGCTTTAAACTTGACGTTATGCGGAAATTTAACTTGCAAATGGTGTATGTCTTTTCATTGTTTATGTATCTTAAGTGTAATTTTTTTTGCTGAAAATTAACATGGGTATCAACAAAAATATTCAGCAATATAATATCAAAACACAATAGAAATATAATATAGGAGTTCACCCCAACTCTTGGGCTACATCTCCTGGATCAAGCCTCCCAAAATGGGCTTGTCCTCTTGTATTAAAAGCTCTCAAATGCAATACAAGATTATAAGTGTCTCAATAGAAAAATATGAATATATAAACTGATTCGAAGTCGGCAGTGCCAAGAATGCTCTTCAAATCACTTTAAAAAGGAAAAGTATTTTGCTATATTAATGTGATTTCTTTATCATTGTCCATTGTGCTAAACCTTCTCTGTACGCTGTAGAAGTCCTCAAATGCTCAGAAACCTCTTCCAACAGTTTCATAAGGTCGAAATTATCTGAAATAGAGCTTGTCTACCTCAAACTGACAACCACAACTCAAAATAGCTCCAACCCAAAATGGCCCTAATGGTTCAAAAAACTTCTCCGAGTTAAACAAAGCTAGGAGCCAGAGCTCCAAGTGCTCCAATGGCGTTGAAACCTACTCTGCGCCATTGAGTCCAAAGGTCAAGAGACCAAAAAAAAAAAAAAAAATCACTTCAAAAGGCCTTCCTAGCCAAAGCTATGGCACATTTACTCAGTATGGCACATTTACTCAAACTGCCAATTTTTCAAAACAAGTCTACTAAATGTACACCGCCAAAGAATCCAATCCAACCGGCACATCCACCCAACTGGGAACCAAATAAATTGGCGGCAGCATTAAATTTTGCAGTTAACAAACTCCGCGTTCTCATGCGCAATGAGCACTAACCGTTAACTGTTTGAACGTTGCCACATTAAACCATATCTTATTTAGAATTTGGGTTGAATATATGTCAAGTCATAAGTCCACGGTGTATTGGCAAAGCGTTGTAGAAAGCACAAGTCTCAGTTTGTAAATTCACTGAGCCACCAGTAACTTTTAACTCCGCCATTTCCATTGTGGATCTCTGGGCCACGTGCTGGCCCGGTTCTGCCACGTGGCGCCTCTTCATTGATCGAAATTACATACAACTAAATAGCCAATTGTAAACGCCACTTGTCACAAGACGATGGTCCACAGGGAATATTTTGTGGAATATTTTGAGGAATATTCCCAGAATATTATTTTTAAAATATTTGCCAATTTCTAAAGTCAAACTGGCCTTTTTTTTACTGAAATTAAAGAACTTCAAAGTTGAATAACTTCTTCATACAGCGTCAGTTTTCAGTGCCGT
Organism: Pinus albicaulis; assembly: GCA_034641835.2. Taxonomy (NCBI): domain Eukaryota; kingdom Viridiplantae; phylum Streptophyta; class Pinopsida; order Pinales; family Pinaceae; genus Pinus; species Pinus albicaulis. Next base: position 1,049,007,777 of record CM076579.1, read on the forward strand.
TCATGGCATTGGGATCGTATCACCGAGGCCTATCACGTCGCTCAGGTTCCAAATCAATTTTAGCACTTTCATTTTTGAGCTTTTTCCCAAGCTCAGATTTGAGCTCCTGATCACACCTCCCAAATGAGAGGCTTTTGGTCCCCAAAAGCTTACTGAAATGAAGAAATGAACTGTAGTACAGCAAATGAGAGAATAAAAATCCTCTTCTCTTCAGCCCTTCAAATTTTTTTTTTCCTTGAAAAGCAAATGAAAATGAACCACAAATGGAAAGAAATTGACATTTCCCTTCTTGAATGCACTTGTCCACAACTGTCCACAACTGACCTTCTTGAACCCACACAGAAATTTCTGGCAAGAAATTTACAGAGTGAAACTATACAACGCAGCCTTGATCTATGATCTAAGGTGGCTCAAAACAAACAAGATATTACAACAAAATACATGCATACATCCGAAATTTGCATATGTACAAAAGGAGTACGTCTTACTGTGTCAAGAAGTCCATCCACTTCTCACCAAGCCACTTCCATGGCGACTTTTGCTGCTGCAAATTTTCCTCATGTGAAACTTCCCTTTCCACATTAATAATGGAATCCATGATTCCACCTTCGCCAATATTTTTGTCCTCTTGCTGCATGTGCGTGGGACGACGAGTTGGATGCAAAGTCCAACAATGAGAGACAACATGTCCCTTCTTTTGGCAAAAAGTGCAAGTCATATGCACATTCTTTGAAGGTAGTCTTTGCTTTATCTGCTTCTTGTGTGCCTTCTTCCTCATCCAGCATCTTGAAACATGATGGTTAAATTGACCACAATATGTACAAGAAATCCTCTTATGTTGCTTTGCATGCTTGCCATAAGCTGCATGTCTACCATCTTCTTGCTGCAACAAAGGCTTCAAACAATGGTAAGGAAGATTGCCATCATGACATTGATGTAATTGAGAACTTGGGAGAAATGTTCTCTTCAAATTTGCATCACATTTTTGAATGCATGTGCTCAAAGCTTCGCCATTAAGCTGCTCATAGCCAAGACCAATATTCTTGGGACACTCCACAACACAAATAGGCTCAACAATGCCTTGTGCATGCTTGCCCAAACCTTTGCCTTCTTGATAGCCCATTTTCAACATCAATTTGGACCCAATACCTCTTGTATGCCTTTCAAAAGAACCAACACACTTTTCAATAGAGGAAACTGAAAACAAATCAGAATGATTTGCCTCATGATTTACATCCTGAAAATGAGGTATTTTCTTGGACAAAGCTTCTTGAGCTTGAAGAAGCTGCAACTCCATATCATGCAGTCTTTGAAGAATGGTTTCTTTCTCTTCCTGCATAGCTAGCAATTGTGCACGAAGTTGAACACTTTCCCTTTGATCCTCAAGGAGAATCTGCACCATGTCCTTCACCTTAAAGAACTCATTCTTCATGTCATCATTGAAGAATCTTGTGAAGGAGGAAAATTCACTTGTAGAAGAAGTTGACATTATGTAAATGTTCAAACAACCAAAAGGAACTTCCAAAGAAAATTCCTCAAAGCTTTCAATCAAACGACAAGCTTTTAGCCAAATGTCAGTAAAGACCCCTTCTCATTCAAGCAGCCATAAAACACAAACTATTGGAGTTTGTTTTCCAAAGATAATATTGAGGTAAATTGGGTAAGGAAAATAGTCTTCAATCCTTTCCAAGACTCAGCTAACAACAACTATCCTTCCAACTCAAGAAAACTCATACATGCAACCATTTTGCAACCAATAAAACAATAAATCTCTTACACTGTTTTAAAACCTTTTGCACAATAACAAATGCTCAACCCGAGCTCTGATACCATCTGATCTAAAAATGGAAGGTACTTGAAAAGGGTGCAAGGTATCCATTTTCAATTATGTAAATGAGTGCAAAAATACTCTAAGTTTAAATCTGAAAATGTGAGAACTTCATATTTCTAATACAGAGATAGACTGTAGGGGCATTTACCAGATATTTCACCTTTCAAAGAAAGGATGAATCCAGAGGCTACCTGGCCCTCTTATAGACTCCGCCTAAAGAAATAATAGAAGTAAACACTCATATTTAATTAAAATGATCTTGCTTTAAACTTGATGTTATGCGGAAATTTAACTTGCAAATGGTGTATGTCTTTTCATTGTTTATGTATCTTAAGTGTAATTGTTTTTGCTGAAACTTAAAATGGATATCAGCAACAATATTCAGAAATATAATATCAAAACACAATAGCAATATGATATAGGAGTTCACCCCAACTCTTGGGCTACATCTCCTGGATCAAGCCTCCCAAAATGGGCTTGTCCTCTTGTATTAAAAGCTCTCAAATGCAATACAAGAGTATAAGTCTCTCAATAGAAAAATATGAATACATAAACTGATTCAGAAGGCAGGAAAAAGCTAAGAATGCCTTTTCAAATTCACTAAACAGTGAAAGATTACCATAAACAGTGATTTCTTTATCAATGTCCTGCTGGTGATTTGAACTTCTCTGCAACTTTTCGGGCTGTAGAAGTCCTCAAATTCCTCTGAAAACTCTGCCAATGGCTTCAGAAGGTCGAAATTATCTTAAATAGAGCTTTTGTTCACCTCAAACTGATAACCACAACTCAAAATAGCTCCAAACCCAAAATGGCCCTAGTGGCTCCAAAAACTTCTTCGAAGTTAAACACGCTGAAAATGAGCTCCAATGGCTTTGAAACCTACGCCATTGAGTCCAAAAGGTCGAAGAGACCCAAAATAAAATAAAAAAATTCACTTCAAAAGGCCTTTCCTAGCCAAATTTATGGCACATTTACTCAAACTGCCAGTTTGGCCTAAACAAGCTCCACTAAATGTGGAGACACTGCCAGTTAACTTAACTAAACTGGCACATCCGCCTAATCTGGGGGAACCGGCGCTAAATTGGTGGCAGCATTAAATTTTTCAGTTAACAAACTCCGCGTTCTCATGCGCAATAAGCGCTAACCGTTAATTGTTTGAACGTTGCCACATTAAACCATATCTTATTTAGAATTTGGGTTGAACATATGTCAAGTCATAAGTCCACGGTGTATTGGCAAAGCGTTGTAGTAGTAGCAATGAAGTCTCGGTTTCAAATCCCGCTGGAGCCAAACAAACTTTTAACTCGCCATTTCCATTGTGATCTGGGGCCTTCATTGGATCAAAAATTACACAGTCAACTAAATAGCCAATTGTAAAATGCCACTTGTCACAAGACGATTGGTCCACAGGGAATATTCTGTAGAATATTCTGTGGAATATTCTATGGAATATTCCAAGGAATATTCTGTGGAACATTCCCAAATTATTTTTTTTTAATATTTGCCAATTTCTAAAGTCAAACTGGCCTTTTTTTTACTGAAATTGAAGAACTTCAAAGTTGAATAACTTCTTCATACAGCGTCGGTTTTCAGTGCTGTTCACGGCGTTGGGATCGTATTGCCGAGGCCTATCTCGTCGCTCAGGTTCCAAATCAATTTGAGCACTTTCATTTTTGAGCTTTTTCCCAAGCTCAGATTTGAGCTCCTGATCACCATTGTACAAATTTTGTTACAAGGAATCACTACTACGTGTAGTATCCTCTACCATATTTGGAACTTCCACTTCTTTGATAGTGATCTCCATCATGAGAACCTCTGTATATCATCATCATCAGGGTGTGCAAGTCTTCAAATAGTGAGTGTATGAAAGTCATCATAATGGTTACAACCACAATTACAAAGAGCAAGCCTATATACATGCTTCAGGATCTTGATCCCCAATGAATGTGAACCACAGGACTCAGATAAACGACCTTAGTCAGAGGTGCGAGTGTAGATTCATTGTAATATGGCTAGACTATCCATTGAACAAAGTGATATCATCACAATAGTGTGAGACCATCCAATTGCAATACATATTAAATGCAACCTCAAAATATGTGAACCAATGTGAGGACCAGGTGAGTTACTGTGGAAGCGAGCCATCTCCAGATCACAGTCACTATGTATCATAGCGAGACAATATGTGAAGGAGAGATACCACAGTTGAGAGCCATTCAGCCATGGATATAGTGAGAAAAAGGTACGAGATCACATTATTACAGAGATGAAGAATGGGACCTTTGAGAAATAGTTAGATCATTGTGAATACGAATTGAGTCACTATGTAAATCACAAATATTAATAGTGTGAATTCCATAGTTATACGAGCTAATTAAACGAGACATGTTCAAGCCATTTGAGACATTGTTCAAGATCGTGGTCTATATATCAAGTTCATTGTTCACATACAGTGATATAGAGAGCCATTGTACTAAACAATAATCACAGAGTAATAGATCCGAGCCATCAACAAATCATTGTTGAATCAATGAGACAAGGAACAATATATGACGAGCTAACGACGAGTCACACAGAAAGTATCTAGATGCAAATCTTAGAAGATTGATGCGAGTCACCTCTACTCATTGTAATGTATTTAAGCCACTTCAACAGAGGCATATAGTGAAATAATGCAAGGCATAGGAATTGCAAACCAATAGAAGTGAATCACAGTGAGATGTTCAAGCCACTTTGAAAATAAATAATTCATATATGTAAGCCACTAGCCATCAAACCAACGAACCATCAGATTAGTGTAATTCAAATCAATGAAATGTAATGAAAAATGCAATATCGTAGATAAATTATATTAGGTTATTGTAACCACAGGAAGCCAAAATCAATCCACATAAGCTACAACAATCTACAACAATTCGTCCCATAAAAGCCAGAGAGAGAGAGATCCTTCACATAATTTAATCCAGGAACCAACAAAGTGTGATCTTTAGGTCTCCTTCTTCAAACCTTAGCTTTGATACCATGTAGAGAAATTTGGAGGCTTAGTATTAAGGTGATTTCTCTTTCAATGATAATTGCTTGTGAATGTTATTAGATGCGTTTTACTGATTATTATGTTTCTTCACCGAACAATTATCAAATCCATACATAATGAAGATCGCAAAATAATAATGAACACAAGATATAGGCTCCAAGCTAGGGAAAAATCCCTCCATGGGGAAAACCCAAAAATATTATCTTCTTATAGAATCGGATAAAAGTAAGATATCCAACACCCAAGACTCCAACCTTCTATGTGTCAAGTCAAACCCTCATTTTTCACAACAAATACATCAATAGAAAGATACCAACAACAAATCTTCAACAAGAGATATGATAAGGTAGAACTTCCACAAACCCTTCTTCAATTTCGGACTTCGGCCCTCCTACTTCTCCGAAATTTCAGAACCAATCCATCGAAATTGTGTGCATTACAAATGTTATACAGGTTTAACGATTGCGGACAAAAGTATCTCCCTTAGGTTTGGTGGTCAACCTAGAACAATAGAGAGACAAGGAACCCAAAGCCTTTTCCTTAAAGTAAATAGATGACAGAGTGAGACCTACCTGGAACCTGTCGCATGCTTTGCTCCTTCTTCAACTTGGAAGCTCTAATTCCAGCTCTAATTGCCAAAATTAGAACCCGCGCAGTCAGATAACACAAGCCAATAAAATATGAGATCTATGCAGTATCATCTAAATACTCTATTCAATAGATCAACATGGTATTGAAATATATGAATCAACATCACATGTAGGAAAACAGAGAATTCTTTGCATTAATACAAATAGAAGGAGATTACAACCATAAGTAGCAGTTGAGCTTGCAAAAGAGCTCCTCCAAGTTGTTGACTTGTCCTTTCCTTGTCACAATATGCACCTCCATACACCCTAATGCATGAGATAATAACCACTCACTACAGTAACATAAGGGCAAAGTTTCTCCAAAGCCAACTATTCATTCATTCTTCATTCTAACCTTTGCATAGGCAAGATGGTAAATATATAGGAGAGTAGGATAAGTTGGGAATTCTTATCCAATTAAAATTCTAAGGTTTTAGATCCACCTTAAATGGAGGGATAAGATCAAAGGATAAGTGATGAAAACTCCAAAGTAGGGTAGGCTAGGATCCGAATGTTTAATCCAAGGTAAGTCATTGAAACAAATTCTCGAAACTCCTAAAAAGTGAAGCTTCCAGAATCCTGATCATTCTTCCATATTTCTAAAACCAACGCAGGTGCAAAGGAGAGAAAACTACTAGTGACCAACGTTGGCCATAGTGGAGCAACCTGTAGGTGGTCGCACCCCAGTAGGTTTCCAAGGAGCGTTGGTCCTAAAAATGGCTTAGATGATGCAGTTTATGGATGAAATTTTGGGGGATGAAAGGTACGTGCTTAGGGATTTGTGAAAGATGATGACAAGGGGGAATAGGAAGTTGATTGATCCCATTAGGAGGTTCACTGATCAGATATGACAAAATGGCCTATAACAACAAGGAGATCAACGCACCCTCTATTTATATTGTCCAAAGGGGTTTGAATAGACATGACCTTTGGGGCAGGGTTGACTTGGTATCTATAGGGGTTTTTGACCCAAATTACATATTAAAAATTATTTTCTCTTTTTCTTTACAAGAAGTCCAAATAGGACTTTGACTCAACAAAATCTAAAAGCACGAAGAACATGTTTATCTAATAAAATAATAATAATAATAAATTATTTTTCTTATTTTTCTTCTTTTTCTTTTACATAAAAATATACAATGATATACGTACAAAGATCATTATGAAGACCGAACCTAGTTACATTTTCTAACATAATCCTCAATGCATATGGGAGCTCTTTTTCTATTATCAACACCTTCAAGAAATAAATATCAAATTGTTTAATATGTTTAAGCGAAAAAACATAAAATGTTTCAATACTCAATAATATAATCATGCTTGTTTACATAAGAAAATAACATAATACTACATTTGAGAACAATAAAAGATCATAAATAAATGAAATTCGTAAAATCCCAATATAATTTATGGCATGTTTCCCCATACAATTTCCAACATAAACAATATGATTTCCAGTTTAAGCACAAGCAAAATATAAAAAAATATTTGTGGAAATAGATGGTTGGAATTTCTGCAATTAAAACCATGTTATACCATATAATTTCCAGCTACTAAAACACATTTTCTAGTTGAAAAATTATGCATAATTTCACCAATGTATAATGAAGAAGATGGTTGGAAAATTTTCCAATCAACCCATTTATCTCTCATGAAATTTCCAATGTGCACAATGCCATCTTTCAAATGACAACTACAATTTTCTATAAAACAAACTAATTTGAATGCAAATCAATATTCAAATAATTATTATCTAAATTAATAATAATACTTATATTAATGCCCAATACATAGTGGTGTCTTGTATAATATTAAAACAAGTGATTTCGTTGAGGTCGACTTGTGCAACACAAAATGATATCGGACTAATTTGTAATGCACGACGTGCCTTAGAACAATTTTTGCAGGAATCTACTACTTCACAATTTTGGAACGGTCTACGATGAGACATTTTAGCTGAAATATAAATAACCACTCCAAGACACAACTAAATCCTCATCAATACTGATGAAAATATGAATATGTTAAATATTTTTTAAAAACATTCAACATAGATATATAATAAAAATATGAATATATTAAATATTTAGTTCTCACATGTATGAGTTATAACAACAATAACATCTATGTTGAATAATAATAACGCAATAATCACAGGAATCACAATGCCAACTTTAACTTCACAAGTTGTCATTTTCCATATCTCTAATATTTGAGTGTAGGCAATAAAGACGAGGTTTTTAAGATTTGTGTAGAATGAAGAATGAGATGTGTATATATAAGACAAAGGTAGAAAATTACACTCAAATTTTGCTCTAATTTTATTAATTTCTTATTTTTAGAATTATTTTTTACTAATTTAATTATATTCATTGAAATGGAAGTTTTATTTTATAGTCATCGCTTCCACGGAAAGGAAATTATATAAAGTGAAGGGAACAAAACAAAGTCAAATTAAAAATTATAAAAAAAAAGATTAATGGAAATAGAAAAAAAAAAAAAAGTCCATAGAAAAATACATAAAAAAGTATAAGTCAAATTAAAAAGTAATAAAACTAAAAAAATATTGGAAAGATGTTTTTAAATATTTTTTCCTCTTTAAAATTTATCCTCTTAAATTGAAAACATGGAAAAAAACTGTAATTCATGAAAATGGAAATAATAGAAAAAAGAAAATAAAAAATAAAAATAAAAAATAAATAAAATTGTTTTGAGAGGTAGCATAATTGGCAAAAGCATATTGGCAAGCCCTTGTGAATCCAAGTGATAAGAAGTTCAATCCCCTCGGACATGTCTCAACAGATGAACTTAAAAAAACAGTAACTAATAGAAAAATGGAAGTTACTAAACAACACCCATAATAAGACCTTAACCAATCACCTTACAAATAAATAAATTTAAATAATAATAATAATAATAATTAGAAAGATTGAAGTCCCAATGTTAAACTATAGATAAGCGACATAAGTTTTTGGTCAAATACAAATTAATATGTAGTCAAAGGAGAAGTTGAATGTGTAATCCCATGCCTGCAATAGGTATAATAATAATATATATATATCTAAATATTAAATTTTAATTATTGATATAATATTAATAATATTAATGTTAAAAGGGGTGGCAGGAGGGGGAGGAATTTTAATCAATCTTGATGGAATAATTGAAGTTAGGTTTGCATGGGGTTTAGGAACAAGATCAAACAACGAAGCTAAAATGTATGGGCTCCTTCAAGATTTACTCATCGCCAAAGATAAAGGAGTGGATGATATAGTTATCTTAGACTACTCCTTACTCTTGATCCAATGTCTTAATAATGGAAGGGTCCTGAAAGACAACACTGTGGATAGGATTCTTCAGAGAATCAGAAGTGTTTTGGCAATATTTCATTGTAGGAACTCTTTTCACATTCTTAGAAACAACAATAATGGGGCTTATGCGAAGGAAAACCAGTCTTCTCTCTGGTTGAATTTGAGCTCGAAATAAATGGGAAAAAAACCATGTGTTTAATTCCCTAATGGCTAAAAGGATGCTTAATATGTGCAACGCCTCAAGACATTGGTTTTGTTGGATTGTGAAAGTAGCTCTAAGCAGTCTTATTTATTTCCCTAGCCCCAAGATACTCCTTTTCCAAACATTCCCAATCCATCATAATAATGATCCAACACTCATTCAGAATTTTATGCTGTCTACTATTGGCGTGCACTCCCTAAACAACGTGTCTATAGACTTCATTCATCGTCGTCCAAGGACCTTCCACCCGACCTCACATTCAGGAAATATCAAATCTCATCCACTTGAGCATTGGAATTCTGCTTCAAATGGAATAATGATGGATCTCTCAGGTTGATGCATAGAGAAATTAATGTATGGGGGGGTTGACAAAGAGTGGAGAATTAAATTAACATGATGCAACCTTTCAGAATCATTCCATTTTGTGTTCCTTTTCTCAAAGGGGATATCTCCCTAGTTGGCTTCAATTCCAGTTTTGGTTCAACTCTCTATATCAACTGTGGCATTAAGGCAGGTCCTCCTATGGCAACTCTGTGAAGAGCTCCTTTTCAAGATTCTTCTATTCATTGGGTTAGTGACAGGGTGGGTAAAACATCCCAACTCATGGATTATCTGGTGCTTGGGGCTCGTTGGCTTGAAGGAAAATAAAATAATCCTGGGAAAATTTAACCATGAGCTCGTCAATTCGACATACTCAAGAGGTAATTTTAAATTCCCAATTGCTTGCTTTTTTAGTCTGTGTTGGGTCGTAAATTCCCCAAATATAGGCCCTCTCCCGAGTTTTAGAATAGAGAATGGGAAAGTAATTAATAGGTGTTTGGGTTATTGGGTGAGTTCTGCAATTATATTTGGAAACTGGTTCAATTTTATGTTGCATGCTAGTCCAAATTGAAGGGTCAATTTCTTGGTGCCCTGTGCCATTTCTTAGGAAGGTAATGGAAGTTTTCGAAGGTTGATATACTTTGTCCCTTACCGGGTCCTAGCTCATATTCATAGAATCATAATGAATTCGGATTCAAACTCTGACTCCTCGGTGATAGTCAACCCTTGCTCCCATTGTTTGTGCACTCACGAAGCTCTTCACAAGGTCAACTGTGATTTGTAGGTAAAGTTTTTCTAGATGTCTCACTCTCAGATCGAGCTCTCTGACAAAGCTCTTGTCTCTCTAATTCCAGTTCTCTCGAGTGTTGGATGAAGTAGACACCCTCAGAAACATTGTGATGGATCTTAAATTGAGCAAAGAAGCACCAAGGGAACTGGACAAGCACAAGGATGATATTGGCAATCATGAAATTGACCTTAACAAGCCAACCCCAACCATCGATTAGCACCTCCAACAAGTTTTTTTATGGGAAGTTTTGTGTTTTGACTTTTGTAAATTGAAGAATAGAAAATATTCGGTCTGTAGAATGATGTGGTTATATATATGATGCAATAATGTTGATATGATAATAGTTTTTCTTCTGTAGTTGTTTGAGTTTATATATGTAATCATGTATTTATGATCAAAGTCTGACCTTTGTCTATCATTATGGGTCCATGTGAGTAGAAGGTCAGAATTGTTTAAGGCATACAATCATATTTGAATTTAGAAGATGTAACCTCCTTGTATTTTAGCTGCGAATGAGAGCAAATTTGATTTAATGCTACTCATTTTTGTGTAAAAATAAAATAAAAATATTAATGTTAAATTAAAATTAAATATTAAGTTAATATTAAATATATCACATTTTTAGATATACATATTAGATATTAATATATATGCTAGATGTTATAATATTAATACTTAAAGTAATATTTATTAAATTAATATCAATATTTTTCTGTAAGCTTGGAAGAACTACAGCTTCATCGTGTCCAATATATCACCCCAATCGGGGCGAGGAATTGAACCTGTGACTTCACATCAAGGAGTGCCTTAACAAAGCACCTGATCATCGTTTATCCAAGACCATGTTGACAAATTAATATCAATATTAATATCAATATCTTAATACCCAATTATTATGTTTATCAATGTGTAATTATGTTTATATATATTCAATTAATATTGATATTAATATTAATATCTAATGTATATTAATATGAATGTGAATAATTATTAATATATAATTGATGTATTATACATATCAATGTATATATGATGTTTATTACCTAGGGAAATGGATTATAACTAGAAACCTAAGAAATGTAAAAATTATTAGTGATATATATATATATATATATATATATATATATATATATATATATAGACACCTAAATTGTGCACAATACTTAAAAAAATAATGTGATGATTAAGAAAAGTGGGGGGATTAATTTATAGAGAAAAGGGGGAAGGAATAGTTGAGGACGACCCTTGATGTGAGGGTGGGAATCCAATTTTAACAAATATCCACCCATAATCTCTGTTGACGTTATTTGGGTGCTTCTTGATTTCAATGGCTTCCCTAAATTTACTATGGTGATACTGGTCAACTTTGGCTAAGATACTTGCATTTTCAATACATATGTGATGTTTTTTTTTCAAAGTGTTCAACCAAAGCTAATGAGTGACAAAAATTATGTTTTATATCAACAAAATTTTCTTGTATTCTAATTTTTACGGAGCAACTAGTTTCTCCAATATAGGATTTACCGCATGAGCAAGGGATCGGGTATACACCTTTTCGATTGGGGGTATTAATGAGATCTTTGATGGATCAGAGGTGGTTACGAATGGCATTAATAGGTTTAAAGGTAGTGGTGATGTTTTTTTTCTTTAGGATATGGGAGATTTTGTCATTAGTTCCTTGAATGTAGGGGAGTCAAACCTTGGAGACCATATTGATCATATCATATTTTGATCTAGGCCCTTTATTGACATTATTAAAAGCAATAATTCCTTGGTGCCTCATGTAGCCATTTTTGCCGAAAACTTCAAGGAGATGGGCCTTCTCAATGTCTAAATGTTCTTTATATGAAATTCTCAGGGCTTTGGTTTCTAAGGTGTTAAGAACCCCGAGTTTTTGGTTGGGATGATGATGGGAATTCATGTGGAGGTATTGCTTAATGTGTGTTTGTTTGTGGTAAACCTGATGGGAGATGGAGCCATCATGATTCTTTGTGAAAAGAACATCTAGAAAGGGAATTATCCCATCAAATTCTATTTCCATGGTGAATTCGATAAAATTAGACTAATTATTAAGGTGTTGTTTGAAGATTTCTAATTTATCACGACCATGGAGCCAAATGATAAATGTTTCATCAACAAATCTCTTCCAAAGTTTTGTCCTAAAGGGGGAAAAATCTAATGCATTGGTTTCAAGGTATTCCATAAAAAAATTGACGACTACTAGAGAAAGAGAGAAGCCCATAGCCACACCACACGTATGTTCATAAATTTTATTCTGAAAGCTAAAAAATGTAGATTTAAGACATATTTCGATTATCATAGCCATGATGGGATTAGTGATTTTGTTGATCATGTTCATGGCACCATCAATGGAAATATTGGTGTAAAGAGAAATAACATCAAAACTAATCAATAACTCATGATGTTTGAGCTTGATATCCTTAATTTCATTGATAAAATGGGTAGAGTCTTTGATGAAGGAGGTGGTGTTTCCTACAAGGGGCTTGAGGTTCAAGGCTAAGTGCTTATCAAGTAGGTAGGTGGGTCCTCCAATAGTATTATCAATGGGCCTTTAAGGGATTCCATATTTATGAGTTGTTGGGATACCACAAATTCTTGGCGTGGAGGAATGAATTTTGATCAATCTCACATTATCACACTCATTATTGGCCTTGATGGCATTGGATATATCCTGAGAGATTTTATTTAAGGGATTCTTACTAAGCTTCTTGTAGCTCCCACTATTGATGAGGTGGTTAAGCATTTTCTCTTAGTATTCCCTTTTATTCACGATAACCACTACACTCCCGGTTTTTGCTTTTAATACAACAATGTTAGGGTTATTATTTCTTGCTTACTAATGTTGTTATTTGGAGACTTAGCTTTCTAGAGAATAATAGAGCAGTCCTTCTTGATTTCTTCTTTAATAGTTTATGGGAGATATTTGATGCCATATTCAATGGTGTATAAGATGTCTTCAATAGGAATTTTTCAGGGGGCAATGAAAAAATTCAAACCTTTTTCTAGAAGGTTTAGAGTGTTTGTATCTATTTGAAAGTCAAATAGGTTGACAATGAGCTGAAAATATTGGCTCGATCTATTGGTTTGGGGGGGGGGGGGGTGGTAATAGTGTTTGTATTCGAGTCCTGTTTCAGATTTGTGACATCAGTCCTCATAATGGATGGATTTGGGGAAAATTTAGATGAGGAAGAAGTGGTCAGATTAGAGGATGATCTAAACAAGTCAAACGAGGACATGTGTGGGTCGAAGGATGGTAGGACATAGTCTTAACTTTCCAACAAATTTTCATCATTCTAATGAGTTTGGTTTTGGGAATTAGAGTGGGTGGAGAGTTGGTACACGTGTAAATCAAAAGTGTTCAAGTGTTATAGTGAATCTATAAAAAGCATGTGTAGGAAAGGTTATGTCTGGATAACGTAATTGTCCACCAACAACAAGGTCATATGGAGTAGTGACCATGCAAAGACAAATTTCATAGGATCCAAAGTAGTATTCTAAATTACTTGTAATTTTTAAATCCAAGTGATCTTCTTTGAGTGAAATCTCAATAGGTTGGTTAATCTTGCATCAAAAGGTAGTATCTAGTCAAATCAGCTATGAATGTTAATTAGCATGTAACGTTCAAAATACTTTCTACTATTCTAGAACCGATCATTCCACATCTTCTATGGGGATTAAAAACCAAGCTTGAAGGATAAATTATGCAAAACAATGCTTTTAAAATTGCCAATAGCAAAATTATCTTGGGTTTCCATGTGAAAATCATCCTTGAATTCCAATTAGGACTTCCAATTTGTTTTCCCCAAAGAAAAAAGAAGATTAAATTCATTCTCTAAAATGACTAAGATAAGATAACCAAGGATCTTCCACCAAATTTTTTCCACAGCATAGTTATCTATCAAACAGGAACTATTACCTCAAATGAAGAACTTTAGCCCAAAAAAACTCAAAAAACATGTAAAAACAACGCAAAAACGAAAAATATGTCTTCCAGAACGCACTATTTTTTGTTTTGTTTTTGTTTCTGTTTTTGTTTTTTTTTTTTAAATTACGGTCAAGTTTCAGCATTTTTTAAAATTATGCTAAAAACCTTTTTTTTCTTGAAAAAAGGATTGAAAATATACCCTCGAAACAAAAAGTGTTGATGGTGGAATAACATCGCCAATTTTTTGTGTGAAAAAAACAACTTGAAAATGAAAGTGTTGATGTTGGAATAACGTAGCCAAATTTTTGTGTGCAAAAAACAGGCTGAAAACAAAAAGTGTTAACGTTGGAATAACGTCTTTTTTTTTTCGAGGTAAATTGTCAACAATTTTTAATAATGACATTAAAGATAAAATATCACGACTCTCAAAAACCTTAAAATTTCAACGATAAACATGAAATTAAAGATAAAATATCAAAAGTCTTAAAATTGCAACAATTTTTATGCATGGTATTAAAGATAATCTATTATCGTGTCTCTTAAAAGCCTTGAAAATTCAACGATGACATTCAAGATAAAATATCACCATTTTGAAAATAAAATTCTAACGATTTTTATGTATGGTATTAAAGATAAAATATCACTTGTAAAAAAAAAAAAAAAACAAAACAAAAAATTTCAAAAGAAAATAAAAAAGGAAAAATTAAAAAAACCACACACAATTTAAAGAAAAATAAATAAAAATTAACCCAAAACAAAAAAAACAAAAACAATTTTTTTTTTCAAGTTATAAAAATAATAATAATAAAAAAACCACATAATTAAAAAAAATGATAAAATAAAATTCAAAATTAGTTAAAATTTAAAATAATAATAATAAAACAAAATATTAAATAAATAAATAAAAAATTTAAAACGAAATAAAAATAAAAAATTTAAAATAATAGAAGTTTAAATAAAAAAAAAGTTTAAAATAATAGAAGTTTAAATAAAAAAAATTTAAAAATTTAAAAAGAAAATTTAAATAATAATTTATATTTAAGAAAAAATGCATATAAATATATAAAAAATTCATTTTTAAATAAAAAATTAACAATTTTTTTTTTTAAATTAAAAAATAAAATAAAAATAAAAATTGAAAATTAAAAAAATAAAAAAATAAAAAAATAAACAAACAAATAAATAAAAAACATTATTGCGAGCTCTTTGCCACCCATTGACTGAGCCCCCTACCCCAGGCTAGCGACGATGCAGTTTAATTCAAATTTTATTTAATTTTATTATTATTATTATTATTATTATTTTCCTTTCTTTAATTTTTTAATTTTTAATTTTAATTTCTATTTTTTATTTAATTTTAATTTTTTATTTTTTAAATTAAAATTTGTTTTTTATTTATTTATTTTTTGTTTATTAATTTTTTATTATTATGATTTTTTTTTTAATTCTTTTTTTTTTTTAAATTATATATATATATATATATATATATATATATATATATATATATATATATATATATATATATATATATATAATTTTTAATTTTTAATTTTAAAAAATTGTTTATTTATTTATTTATTTTTAAAATTTAATTTAATTTTAATTTTAAAAAAAGAATTATTATTATTATTATTTTAATTTGAAAACCTTTTTAAATTTTAATTTTCTTTTTATTTTATATATACATGAATTTTAATTTTAATTTTTATTGTTTTAAAAATTTTATTTGAATGTTATTATTATTATTATTATTTTTTAATTTCCGAATTTGAATTATTTTTAATGTTAGTATTTTGATTATTTAATTTTTTTTTTTTATAATCATTTCTAATTTTTTGTTTTTTAATTTTATCATTTTCTTTGATTACGCTTTTTTTTTAGTTTTTATTTATTTATTATTATTATTATTTTTATTTTTTTTACAAGTTATTTTTATTTTTTTACACTTTTATTGGTCTTTTTCCATATATTTTTATATATTTATATATTTGTTTTTTTTTTCACGTTTTTATTTTATTTTATTTTTTGTCTTACTACCAAGATGAAAATCACCACTCTAAACAAAAAGGATTGATGTTGCATCAACACTTTTCAAAATTAGCATGAAAATCATTAACATTTTAAAACAAATGTTCATACTTAATAAATAAAAAAATTTAAAGTGCTAAAAAAATGACCATTTTTTAAATCGACATGATATTAAAAAGAAAATCAGATAAAATTTAAAGTTCCAAAAATATGCTAAAAAAAAAAGGGTTATTCTACCTCACCACTTTTCAAAATCGACATGAAAATCATGACATTAAAAAAAAAAAGTCATAAGAAAATTTAAAGTGCCAAAACTATGCTAAAAAAAGGGTGATTCTGCAGCACCACTTTTCAAAATCGGGTGTTTTTTTTGCTACCTCAGAAAAATGGGTACCAGACATTTTTCTCGTTTGATCGGAACTATGTTCCACCACAAGTGATGAATGAATACCACTAAAATGACTAATCATTCACTAAAAAGTTAAAGAATCAACCAAATTTCAATTCAAGGAATCGTTGTATTGTGTGTTAATGATTATAGACAATACATGAATAGGCCCTTGATTTTAACCGAGGTTGGGATTTTGATGGTCAACCTATGCCAACCTTACTTGTCGTGAGGTAATATCAAATAGGTGCAAGTCAGAAAATATAATTTATAGAGCTCATTCCTTATTATGAACCAACTTATCCATTTTGCATGAAAGGAAATATGTTGAAATTGTGTAACAATTATTCACAATCCCCTCCAATCTTTGGGAGTGAAATAGAGCTTTCAATTTAGAAAACAAAATCCAACATTATATATATATATATATATAGAGAGAGAGAGAGAGGTGGTACACAATGGGTAGTTGCAAGCATCTTAGTGAAAACTTGGTAGAGGAGTGTTAATGATAAAAGTTTAGAGATCCATTTTGTTACTCATAATCAAGCTTTTATCCTACCACTTCAAATGTATTTAGGTGGGGCCTACCATCTTCAAAGATATCTAGATGGGGCTTAAACTGTTAAAGAAACACCTAAAAATATAAAAGCATGCTCCAATTGGATCCATATTCAATCCAAGTTCTCCAACCACCTGAGAAGTGGGACAAAGATTAATGCTAATAAAACAATTTAGCCCATTGTATGTTAGAACATGAAGATTAGAAAATTCACATTTAGGCATGTAAAAGGTTAACATTGAGTCTTCTTGTATAACATGAAATTATTTTCTTGCAAAACATGATGTAGCTAGTGATATATAAACTATTCTAATATTCTAGTGGAATAGTTCATCAAAAAAATCTTGTAATATTTTAAAGCTTAGATTATGTAATTTATTTCCTTAGATTCCATATTAATCATTACTAGCCGCTTCGAGTTTACAAAATAGCTCAAATCAAACAAGAAGAAAAAGCAAGCAAACATAACATCCACGCAAATGAACACAAGATGTATCCTAGAAAACCTTGTATAAGAGATAACCCAACTAGAAGGTGTGGCATATGCTTTTTCCTTTTTCAGTTATGAAATGTAAATACAAAAAAGGGAGCACTAACTATGGAGTTTCTTTTGGCACTATGGCTTAAATGGCTTGTACATAATCTTCTTCCTCTTATGTTATGGCTCTAAAACCTCTCCTATATGCTCTGCTGAACTATTCCACATGTGTAATACTAAAATTTGGAATCCCTCTCTTCCGAGTAGCCCAATATTTAACATAGCCTAATAGTCATATGGGGTTAAGGTTTTTGCATCATTGATCCTTAATTAGTGATAAGGTTTTGAATTTTTTGGAATATTCTTGAAAGTCCACATGTGGCTATCCCCACACATGTGAGTAATGGGGGTTGACATGGCATCCAATTGATACCTTGGTGGTCAACAAGGTAGGTCAAATTGCTCAAGAAATAACTTTCATGTACAAGCTCTTATTAAGGTGATTTTCACATTTTTAGAAAGGTATCAGTATACAGATCAGTGTTAGGGGGAAAATAGATATGATTAAAAAAATTTGACCCCTAAAAGTGTCATTTGATGCCTCAGAATGGCTCTGCAAGGTTCTAGACCCCAAATCTCCAAAATGGGACCTGCCACTAAAATGGCTCCCGTAAGCCAATTTTCCTATTCTTTTCCTCACGAAAAGTACCAAGATAGATGGAAAATTATATAATGATCCATTTGGATCATTAAGAGTGTAGAACTAAATTAAATGAAGCAAAAATAGAAATATGGCATCAATTTAACAAATGGAAATTAGACATCATATTTAAACTACCAAATAATACCATGAAATATTACATAAATCATAATCTCAATAGATTGGCTAGTAGTGCCAACAACACAATTTGTGGGCTTGGATCCTTTATTACCAACCACAAATTCTTCCAATGAAATAACTTAAGACAAACCCCCAACAACAATATATTTTCAAATTCACTAGACGAGTTGAAAACATGACATCATGATTACGATGAAACCTTACTAAACCCAAGATACAATGATAAAATCAAAACAGTGGCACATAATTATGCTCTCAACTAGTTCCTAGATCTATTTGTCTTAATTGTAACATCCCCGGGTTAAAAGTTCATGTAATAAAAGTTAATAATGACAAAATAAGACCTAGGTCATGGGACACATATTCCAAGCTGAATGTTGGGAAAAATATCCTAGTGGGCATCACTTGATGTGTTTATGGCTAAGGGGAAATTGGCAAAGGCAATGGCAAAGACATTAAAAGGCAAAAAGACATTTTTGGCATTTATTTTATGAAAATAATAGAAATTAGGAGAAAACGAAGGTGAAATGTCACAAGTTGCATGTGAGGAGGAAATTGAAGGAAAATTAAGGAAAAATGAAGAAATTAAAGGCATCAAGAATAAAAATACATCAGAATATCAGTTTGTAGCCTTTGGTCAGTTGAGTTTTAGAATTGGTTTCAGAGAGGAGAAGATCACCAAGAGGAGAAGGAAAGAAAGTAAGCAAAGGAAGGACAAAGAAGCTAAGGAAGAACAAGGAAAACAAAGGAAAGCAAGGAAAAGTTGGATCAAGTAGCTTCAACATGAATACTTGCAGGTAACCGGTTTTGTGGATGATTTCCTAGCTATTTTTGGCATGCATGGCATATGCATGTATGTATTTTGTTTATTTGTTGTTGGTGGCATGGATTTTTTGGGTTTGACAGTGGTTGTAGCCTTGATTTTCCATTTCCAGATAGCCACGGTTTGATGGGATTATTTCTCGGTTGAGTTTTGGATTACCGAAAGGTTTTGGATCTGGGTGAGGTGGTCTCGGGAAAATCCCAAGTGTTGGAGGTGGAGATGGTTTTCTCCAGGAAGCTTTCAACAAGTGTGTGGAGACAGGAAAATTCCTCAAGGGATGGTGAAGGAATTCTGAGGCATCCATGCTTGGTTTGGTTTGTGATCTTGGAGTCGATTTAGGTGAGATCATGGTATGGTGAGGGTGGAGGTGGTTTAACCTTTGGATTCCCTTGGTGGTTTATCCCATGTGATCCCACATTCATGCTTGAAATATGACATGAGCGTGATTGGCTGAAATAAATATTTGGTTCAACCCAATATATGGTTGGGTGGTACGTGGAAGTCCCAAACCTGGTTGGTTTTTGCATATGGTTAATAAGAGCTAAGTTTCTCTTGATTTTGATGAGTAAATGTACTTGTTGTTTTGTGGCTTTAATGGTTGTTCTATCATTTTTATTTATATGGTTATATGCTGGTTATAAGCATGGTTATATGACATATCAAAGTATGACTCTTATCATATTTTCATAATGAATGTCTAGTTCATGAATGCATGACCTAACTGGTGTCATGACAGCTATTGTGAGAAGGTATTGGTCCTTCTTGTTAAACCTCTGATAATTTTTTAGATCCTTATGTTCAGATATGCATTCATGACCTATAGGTTGCATGTTTACCATGTGTTTGACAAAATGTAAGTCTCGGTTGGGAAGGGTTAGGTTAAGTCATGGTTCAAGTTTTGGTTTATAAGCTTCATTTATATGTCACTCATCATTTATGGATGTTTCATTGAGTTCTGGGTAGAGGCTTGAGTCCTAGGCCTGAAAAAGTGGCTCAGAATTTGGGGTCGCTGGCATATAACTGACTGAAAAATTGCATAGTCGCTGGCAGGAAATATTATGGGAGGGACTCAAGGCTTATAGTCACTTGCATTCCTTAGCAAGGGAGCAGTTGAGGCTCTAAGACAGTGAAAAAGAGAGTTATCTTAGGGGTTGGGCTGCTTTTGGAGGCCTTGTAGCACCTAAGGGAAGTTAGTAAAGTCATAAGTTGTCGATTCCATTTCCTTAAGGTCATATAGGAGGTTGAGTATTATCATAGTGACCCTAAGATCATGTTTACCCCGAGAAAACCAGTGAAAGTGGGTAAATGTGGGAGAAGTGCTTTATAGGGTGGTATCAAAGCATGGTTCAATACTTGGACCAGATGGGATGAATGCATGTTGTTATGCATGCATTTTCATGGTTAAGGTTGTCATGCATGAGGTTGTGGTATAAATGTTATGTCGTTATGATGCTATTCGTATGTTATGATGCTGATGTGTTGGCTAAGATAGAGAAGAAGATGTAGATCATCAAAGTGAGGTTGCAACACTAGACTTCATAGTAAGAGTAGATCATCATACAAGTTTGTATGTTGGGCATGCAGGTATGTTGGTTAATGATTGTTATAAGCATTATGGTTATGTACATGGCTGCCATTCTATTGTTATTATGGTTATATGCATGATAGATGATGGTTGATCAGTGCAGTCCTATGCACGTGCGTCAGATAGTCATGAATGGAAATAACTTGTTGTTATATGCATTGTGGTCATACACATGATGATTATGGTTATTGCGTTAAGTTCTTGATGTTATATTTATCATTATAATATGGATTGGCCCATGCAAATGGTTATGCTTATGATATTCATGCATGAATCAATGTATTTGTGATGTTGTGTCATGCTAATTTGGACTGACTTGTGTAGACGTGTAGCCTCCCCTGAGATACATTGAGGTATGAGTTTGATTATGTCGTCTATTAGTTTATATAACATGGTATGTTTATAGATT
Source organism: Pinus albicaulis (assembly GCA_034641835.2). Lineage (NCBI taxonomy): Eukaryota > Viridiplantae > Streptophyta > Pinopsida > Pinales > Pinaceae > Pinus > Pinus albicaulis. Next base: position 1,049,028,949 of record CM076579.1, read on the forward strand.
GGTTGAATGTTTGATTAATTGCATGATATGAGTATGTGTCTATAAGATTGCATGAAGTAATGATCTTGTTTTAAGATGGTTGTACTAATACATTATGTGTTGAGATAGATGATATGTACTTGAGTGTAAGTTGGTGCTAGTTGTAGTATCATGAATTATGACTGATAGTTGATTATAAAATGTTTTTTAGTTTTGGTAAAGGCTAATTTCAACTATAGGACATGTTGTATTGACCTTTGGAATATGTGGCTAACATGTGTGAACAACTGCAAGGCAATAGGATTGGTATTAGCGTGACAAGGTAACAATTGATTTGTTTATACAACTGACAGTTGGGTGATGTGATAACACATAGTAAGACTCAATTGTAATAAGTTAAAGGGTAAAATAAAGGAATTAGGTAAAAATTCCTTCGACTATGTGTGGAAACCACAATTCCAAATGAATGAGCACTTTGCATACAGGAAGTCTTTTGCACCTTGGATTTTGTTTTACAATATGCGGATACATGGTATATTCATGTACATGTATTTGAAAAGTATAATAGCTAGTTTCCAGTTATGGTTGGATTCGTCAAGGAATTGGAATCCCTTGAGATATGGCATGGATGTGTTCAATTACAAGGAAGCGCGCTTGGCACAACAAGGTACGATAATTGGTATATTGTTGTATTTATTTGTACACTAACAATTATGTTTTTATGACAGTATGATGCAAGGATTGCATGGAAAAAGAGTCTGCCATGATATATTGAAGAAGGGTCGAGTTGAGATTTCCATTGGAAGCATTACGAAACCACGAGGATTGAGTCATGGTGTTTGTTGCTAGTTGTCCTTTTGGTCTTTTGTGATTTGTGGTTTTGATTGCGTCTGGTGCATGGCCATGCCACTTCGTTTGTGGTGTCATATCGTTATTGGTTTTTCATCATTTTTCTTCTTGGTTGCTTTCGGTTCTTGCCTTTTATGTTTTGAGGGTCTTGGGCATGGGCTGGGGAAGGATGAAAGTTAATGGAGCTCGGGGGGAGATGAATGAAACCCAACAGGTAATGTAAGACTCGAATGAAGCTCGGTGCATATATAAGGGAAGCTGAAGGCAAGCATATGATAATTGGTTGAGTCCATTGGTGTATATGGACGGTGGCAGGATGGTTATGAGAAAGGTAACATGAAAGGTAAAGTGAATGAATTTGAGGTGTCTGTTGTAGCTCCTAGAGACATCCTTGAGTTGTATAAAGACTAGTGCCTAGGACATCTTAAATGCAAGGAGCATATGAATCAACTGACTACAGTTGGAAATGTTTGACTCTCATGCAACTATCACTTAGATGAATGGTTTTAATAAGGGTGGAACCAAAACCCCAAATTTGAACACAACAACTAGGAAAACTACAGAAACTGAGTATAAACTGCAATAAGTAAATGCATTAGACATCTCTAAAATAGAATGCTGTAAAGAGGGCCGACTTCTAAAATGAACACACAATTATCAAGTTATATGTGAGTGATGAATATGGCAGAAGATGGAGTAAGATATCGACTATAACCGGGATTATTCAAGGATAATAATCCATATATACTGGACTTATTCAAAGATAAGAATCCATATATCTGGGCTCGTTCAGAGATAAGAATCCATTGTATTTAGTATCAGAAGAACGACGAAAGAGATAGAAAATGAATAATGTATCAGGCCTGGGCCATATTTAAAGTGCCATGGATGTATAAAACATGAGTATCTGCTATGATAAATTCACGTCCAAACATGGGAGCACTCGCATTCCAAAGCCTGTAGATATGAGAAGTATGGAGAAATATGAAATGAACACTTATATTAAAAGACACAAAGAGAGAGAGTTACAAACTGTGAATCATCCTGAGCGGAATCCCCAATTCCAGCAAAATTTCTTATTACTGAATCCCTACGGGATCTTCAAACATAAACTATAAAAGTTCATACAAAATACATACAGAACACTCGAGCTAGTGAGTCTTTTGGAAAATCTGGAACCCTCTATTAGTGTTTTCTTCTTGTTTTTATATCCTCTGATTCCTATGCGCGAGAAGATATTTTGGGAAAATATCTTCCCCGCTTGCTTGTATGTTGTTTTAGGTCTAAATAAAAAATAGAACTGATGATGAGGTAGAACGGCCTCTCATCATCTTACAATGCATGCCTAAAGTCGTTTCTAACTAAAATGTAAACAATTTACTAACTGAAAGTAAAAACTGCAGGATTGAACTAAAGATTTCACTCGAAATGAAAAAGTGAAAAGAACATAAGGTAAAAGACCACGCAGGCCTAGTCATGAATTATCATTGCTATTTGATGAGGCGGAGCCACTGCTGCTGCTGGCGAAGGTGAAATCGTTAGTCGTGGGAAGGACTGGCCTTCTGCGCTGGAGGGTGCGGCACTGCTGGTAGTGGATGAGTTGGCCTTCTGCGCTGGAGGGTCTTATAGAATGGCCAATGGTCATGATCCATTGAATGAGACATGAAACTGACACTTATTATCACTTTTATTTGCTTTCTTGGGCGTGGAGGATCGTCATCCTTGGCCTCAAGCCGCTGTGATTGGCTATGAGACGACCTGTGTACTTAAAATGCCATGAAAACCTACACATACAACAAACTAGTTAAATAAATCCTGCGATGAGGGGTACACTGCTTTAGAAGGCTCGGGTGAAGGTGAAGGAGCAGTGCGGAGGCAAGGAATGCAACTGAGGAGTTTCTATGGCAAAAACATGGTTTAAATATGAGTTGGCGCAAAGTTATGCAAAAGGAGGTTTTGCGGAAAACTAGGATGGTTTTTGCGTGGGAGTTGAGTGGTAAGAGGTAATGAGCGAAATGAATGCGATACAGTCAGATGGGCGACGCGTGTCCTCACAAAACCACCCATTTCGCGTGGAAATAGAGTGATTAGGTTATTTGATGAAATGAACGCGGACCGTTTGATCAGAACAATCTAGATCAACGGCGGAGGAAGAATGCGACAGATGAACTTGCGCGGTCGGGTGGGACCAGCAATGACGTCAGAAAAGATGTCGCGTAACGAGAAAGTCAATTGCGGGGTTAAAAAGTATGGTTATGCGTGAACCATTGGATGGCAAGGATCAACGGTGGAGATTATCTCGGAGGATCGACATATCGGCGAAGAAGAGTTTGGGAACGAGAACTTTGGATGAAGCGAAGTGCGATGTGCAATGCATGGGCGAAGCGTGACGAGCGATGACCATTGGATCTGTGGAGGTCAACGATCGGGATTGCGTTGGGGTTTCTCACATCGGCGAAAAAATATAAAAGGAAGGGGATGGAAAGGGGAAGGAGCAATGTGTGATGTGCGATGCATAGGTGAAGCGCGACGACCGTTAGATTCAGGAGGAGATCAACGGTGAGGATTGCGTCGGGGTTTCGCACATTGGCGGAAAATGAGTTCAATGAATAAGGAATGTGGGGTGGCGATGAGCGATGTGCGATAGCTGACAGGAGGAAACAAAACACGCGATGGCCGTTGGATCTGTGGAAGTCAACGGTCGGGATCTCTCCGGCAAAGATGAACCTCGGCGGTGAAACAAAAGAGAAAATGAGTGGAGTTGGGAACCAACGAAGTCCGATGGCCGAAGAGGGCTTAAGGAATTTTAACCATCGGTCACAAAGAGGGGTCGTATGAGAAATGGGGGCTAAGGGCTTAAGCCGAAAGGAGCTTAGAGGCCTGATATGTTAGAATGAGCGCTTTTAAAGCTAAAAGGTGGATTTTTAGCCCTTTCAAAGGTTCTGGTAGGTGAAAAAAAAGGGTTTTTATAGTCCATACAGTCCTCCTTGTATTTACTTTGCAATATAGGGCCTCTTATCATTAAACATCCTAGCTCGATGAGGGATGCCATAACAACATTTGGCTCCATTTGGAGATGACCTGTTTGTCCTCGAACACGTCGAGAACTCCGCAGACCATCCGTTAACTTCCTTCCTGCAAACATAGTCCCTTGATGCCTTCTCTTCTTTCTTCATAACAAATCAAAACAACAAACATCATAATAAAAGCAACTGAATAATGTAAAATATCATACAGCAGACCTTTCGGCCTGAATCAATACTGGAAAAAGGGTTTTAAGAATTGCCCATTTAGATGGGCTTTGAGCAGATCACCCTGCAAATTTTCCAGTTTGAAAGTGTTGTTTCCTCCCTCTTCAGCGATTTTTAAAGGTTCGAACCATAGAGAATCGAACTTTCCATGCTTTCCTTTCTCAGCCCTTCTTATATCCCATCTTAGCACCAGATCTCCGACCCGCATCTCTTTATATTTAGCATGTTGATCGAACAAGTCTTTCATTTTGTCTTGGTACTCAGTCAACTTTTGATTTACCTGATTTCGAGTCTATTCCAGCTCTACTAACTGATTCATTCTTCTGGTAAGATCGTTTGGTTCCTCTTGGCAATCCTGCATGAACCTAGCCATAGGTAAGGCCAATTGTATTGGCAAAACCGTTGCTCTACCATAGACCAATTCATATGGGGATTTGCCTGTTGACCTCTTACTAGTGATTCTATTTGCCCATAGCACGAACTTGAGCTAAGAATCCCAGTTCTTCTGGTTTTCATTTATGGCCTTTTTCAATGCTCTTACCAATGTCTTGTTTGAGGATTCCGCCAATCCATTTCCCTATGGATAATATGCAGTAGAGTGTCCTAACACAATATTATATTGTTGGAAAAAATTGATAAATTTGACAGACTTAAAAGCCTGAGCATTATCTGTGACAATCTTAGCAGGGCAACCAAACCTTGAGATAATGTTATCTTCCAGAATGTGTATTGGGATCATAGGCAAAGGTGCGAACTTCTACCTTTCAGCAAACTTTTGACATTTTTCACAGGCCTTTACCCGAGTATGAACCTCTCCGAAAAGTTTGGGCCAGAAAAAGCCTGCTTTCAGAATCTTGTGCGCCGTGGCCCTCCAGCTGTAGTGGCCACCACAGATGCCCTCGTAGAATTCCGCCATCACTTCTTCTATTTCATTTTCTGTGAGACATAAAAGTAGTATGCTCGATGGGTCTCTCTAGTACAAACGGCCATTTTCTATGATGAACTTCTGATATTTTAAACTTAATGTCTGGTACTTCGTCTTGTCGCAGCTTGGAGGACATCTAAGAGTCAAGAGGTACTCTATAATTTCTTTGTACCATGGACTGAGAAGGTACTTGATGTGGGTTTTTTGTGTAGCAGTTTCTATTCCGCACTGCTCGTCTGCTCTTTCAGGCTCTTTATTGGCCACCATAGACAAATTTATCCCCAGATCTTGACAGTTTGATTTGTAAAGGATCTTGGCTAATCCATGTCCCTTTATTAGCTTAGTGGGAAGTATTTCCAACTCATACTCATGTATCTTCGCTATCCATTTGCCTCTCTTTCCTTCACTATCCCCCTGAATCAAGATGTCTTTTACAGCCGCTATGGGTACGAATGCAGTTATAGCTGACTGCAATACATAAATCCGAAAAGCCTTCAAGTATTTGACCAAGGCATAAGCCTGTTTCTCTAGGATGTTATATTTTATCTCAGCATCGTGGAGCACTTGGCTGAAAAAGGCGATGGGTTGTTCATGACCTTCCTCATTTTTCTGCAGTAATACAACTGCAACAGTGTGGGGAGATACAAATGAAAATATCATGAAGGGTTTTGCATAATCCGGTCTTGCCAATACTGGGGCTTTTGCGAAAGCATTTTTAATTCTGTTAAAAGCTTCCCATGACTCAACAGTCCATTTTACTTCATTATCCTTCTTCAACATCTCAGTTATGTACCGAACTATCTCTGCATAGTTCGGTATGAATCTTCTCAAGAAGTTGATACATCCAAGAAAAACTTGGACCTTTTTCTTGTTTCTGGGCAAGGATATACCATTTATGAATTCTACCCTTTTCAAGTCAATTTTTACCCCAACCTTTGTTACAATATGCCCCAAAAATTTACCCTCTTCTAAAGAAAACAAAGATTATTGTGGGTTTAAAGACAATCCATACCTGCGGCACTTGTCAAAGGTTCTGCGCAAATGCTCCATATGTTCAACATTGTCCTTTGAGAAGACTGTGATATCATCCAGGTACACCACCATGAATTTGTCTTGTTCCCCCACAAAAGCAATGTCCATGGCCCTTTGAAATGTAGCCCCCGCATTGATCAATCCAAACGGAATTCGAGCATACATAAACGTTCCCCAAGGAGTAGTGAATGCGGTTTTCTTTTGGTCTTCCGGAAGCATTGCTACTTGATTATACCTAGAAAATTCATCCATCATAGACATTCGTGAAGATCCTACCACCTTCTGCAATATATGGTCCATCTTTGGTAGCGAATAATTGTCTTTTAGAGATGCTCTGTTCAAGTTTCGAAAGTCAACACACAGTCTTATCTCTCCGTTCTTATTTCAGACTGGGACCAAGTTGGCCACCCATTCAAAATATCTTAATGGCACAATAATCTTAGCCTTCAACAGTTTCTTGATTTCCTTTTCTATGGAGGGAAGGAGTAAAGGATTAATCTGTCTTAATTTATGTTTGTGTGGCTTATCATCTCCTTTTAATGGAATCTTGTGTTGGATAATGCTAATATCAAAGGTCTTCAAATCTTGATAGGACCAGGCAAAGACGTCTTTATATGTCTGAAATAACTTCCGATATTGCTCTTTGTATTCTCCGGGTACCTTATTAGACAATTTCACAATCTTGGGATCGGCCTCCGTGCCAAGGTTCAGGTCATCTACCTGATTTTCTTCAACAACCTTACTTGGCTGGATTGGGACATCATTCTTATCAAATAGTCTCTCCAGAGGGATCAGTCCTCTGGGTATTACATTCCCTTTGAGCTGCAGCACCTTGTGCCCAGCCATGGTATCCTGCCATTTATTCTGAGGAAGGCCCTCAGTCTCCTCCTCGCCAACATCTATGACCAAATTGGAAAATTCCCCAATGGTCTCCATGAATCTCTTCACTTGCTCTTCATCTTCAAACACCTGCCAGTGTTTGAAATTGTCAGGGATGGAAAGACGGTAATAGACCTCTATCTCGTACCTCAAGAGGGGATTCTAAGGTGGTCGAAAAGTGCTTGCGGCTACTGCAAGAGAGTTTGCCATTATTTTTTGCTATCTTGGCATGAATTAAATATTAAATGCTGAAAATAAATTTTCTACCAAGTCCCATACCTCATTTCTATAAGCCCTCAGTCGTGGGTGCTTAGCTTGACATTGATTTCTTACTTGTCTTACCACCAGTTCTGAATCTCCCAAAACCTTCAAGCTCTGAATATTCATATTCTTTGCTGTTTGTAGACCTAGAAGCAAGGCTTCATATTCAGCCACATTGTTCATGGCTTCATACTCCAATTTGAAAGATAATGGGACCAATTGTCCAGTAGGGGAGATCAAGAGAATCCCAGCTCCATTCCCTTCCTTTGAGTTGGCTCCGTCAAAGTGCAAGGTCCAAACCCCACCTTCTTCATTACTTGAAGATTGCTCGGTCTTTACTTGGACAGAAATATGGCTCCTGCAAGTAATCTTGGTATTCTTCAAGCATTAGACAAGAAAACTCACCCTCTTTGTTGTACACCGCCGAATTTACTGAAATATTGACATTAGTGACCATCTTCACAAACCTCGTTTCCCGGTATAATCTCTTTTCTTGGCCTCCAAACATAGGGATGGTCGCATAGGTTAGGTCCAACTTTATAGATCCTCTGATTTTTGTACCCCATGATATTGATAAAGCATCCCAAATTGAGCTGGGATGTCGGCCACTACTATGTCCACTACCACGCTCTTAGATGGGATTTGGGCTAGATTTACCACCAAATCCTTAATCATCCCCAAACATTTGACTCTTTTAGAATAAAAAGAGTAGAGATATTTATATGGGCGAGTGATCTGCAGCCTCAATTTCTCCATCAGTAATAGAGGTAACAGGTTATGGGATGCCCCAGAATCCAGCATACAGTTGTGCAACAACAAATCATGAATTTCTAAAGAGACATAGAAAGGAGGAGTTGAAGCATCTAACTCCTCAACATGAGGACCGAACATTACCACAAGACTTTCTTCCTAGAGGTTTAAACTATCTGGGATTGGGGCTGTTCCTTGAGGGAGCATGAAAGAAGACACCTGAGACTAGTAGACTGGCTATTTTAGGAGTTCAGTTAGGGGGACTAGGATTTTAACCTTTTCCAGTTCTTTTTGAAGACTAAAAGCAGAGGGAGACTTATCTATGGTATTTTCCATTGGTTCATTTATCATGGCTGGAGGTTTTTCTTCCCTCAGAATAGGTTTAACATTTTCATTTGGATTAGAGGCCAACTTAGAAGAGGAAGGAATGGAGTCATTAGAATGTAAAGGTTCAGTTATAGGTCTCTTACCTTTATCTCCAACTTTCTGAACAACTGTCTCCTTCTGAGGCATCTCTTCTTCTTGTTCTTGTGTGTGCGTCCTCTTCCTAGAGGACCTGAGATTGTATTTTCTGTTGAATTGTGCCTGCATAAAGTCCACAAATTTCTTGCAGTAATCACCAATATCTGGATCTTCAACAACGCTTGTTTTTTCTTCTTCTTCTTGCAAGGGGAGTTCGACTCCTTCATCTTCTTTCAAGGAAAGCTCAACTTCTTCACCTTCCGAGTCAGCAAGATATTGAGCATCTTTCCCATCGAGGGTATCTTCTGCAAGGCCGTCCATCTTCCCTTCCAGGTATAGTAGAGGCTGTATGTGATCCTGTTGCTCATTCCGATCTCTTTGTAGTATCTACAAAGGAGGATTTCTATATTAGGGGTTATAACCCCTATTCAGAGTAGCTTGAGGTGGCCTGGAGGAGGAATTCTTTGCTTCGAGCTCGAGCTTCACCAGCTTGCTTGAAAGGTTATTGATCATTTTATTCATCTCCTCTATTTTGTAATCAACTACCTCTCTATCTTGATTAGAAGTAGATGCTTCTTCTTCCCTCTGCGCCTAGCATCATGGTCTAGCCTCCCTCTGGATTTGCCCATAGAAGTGAAGTTAGCTTCGACTTCTAGTGCATCAGTTTGAGCCTGGTCCAAAGTAGCGTACTTCCTTTCCCTCAGGGTGAATCCGAATTATGATTCAAATTATGCTATAAAGACAACCTTAGCGGCGATCTGGTGCGGCTTCATTTCTACCGACAGGCTGGTATATAGTTTATTAAATCTCTTAATAAACTCAGACACGTCTTCGTTATGTATCTTCTTTAAAGCATTGAATTCCATAAGACAGTATTTATGATCCTTCTTTTCTCCCCACTTCCTTGTGAATGAATTTTCCATTTCTTCCCAAGTGTTGATGGAGCGGTCCCCTAGGGTTTTAAACCATTTACGAGCTTCCCCATCTAGGAACTGGATGAACGATCTTAAAACCACATTGAGATATTCAACGTTGAAATTTTTTGCGAAGGTGTAGAAAAATTGAAGGTGTTTCTGAGCTCCAGTATCATCTTCTCCATTGAAATGAGGTAGGATCTTTAAGTAATCCCGAGGCATATCATTCAGGATCTGAGGCAATGCTAGGGGGGCATATTTGTTCAATAAGAAGCCAGGAACATCCATCGGAGGTTGTGGGGGGTGGCGGGAGATTCTGATATATAATAGGAGGTGGTGGAAGAGAAATATGTATGATAATGGGGATATACTGAACAACGACTTGAGGGGTTGATTGAACTGCTGGAATTTGGGAAGTGGAAACCACTGTGACTTCTTTAACTTCTTCGGCTTCGGGAGTGGGATGCAGAACGAAGCTCATTGTGTCTACAGACTCAGCCTCATCTTTGACTTCAATATTTTCCAGGGAGGGGCTATCTGAAGTATATTCAAGGGTTCTTGCAGTAGAATCAGGACCCTGATCTTGAGCTAATTGAGAGGAGGATGGAGAGTCTTCCAGGGAGTATCTGGGAATATTTGTATAAGTTGATTGTCTTTCTCTCCAACTTCTCTTGTGAAAAATCTTCTGTGGATCAGACACTGAAGGTGTTCTCAACTAGGATGTATCTGACCTCAGGTGTGGCTTTCGGGAAGCCAGAACTGCAAATAGATTTATCCTTTGAATGACAGTGGAGTCGCAAAGGTGAGGGATCTACAAATCCCAACCCTTCCTGCTCACCTATTCTGAAAGGTGGATGAATATTTGTCGAGGCCCAGGGATTTAGTTCTTTAAATTCTTTCCTTGGAAACGACGCCAAAAAGATGTTGTAGCTCCTAGAGACAGCCTTGAGTTGTATAAAGAATAGTGCCTAGGACATCTTAAATGCAAGGAGCATATGACTCAACTAACTGTAGTTGGAAATGTTTGGCTCTCATGAAACTATCACTCAAATGAATGATTTTAATAAGGGTGGAACAAAAACCCCAAAGTTAAACACAACAACTAGGAAAACTGCAGAAACTGAGTACAAAATGCAATAAGTAAATGCATCAGACAACTCTAAAACAAAATGCTGTAAAGGGGGCCGACTTCTAAAATAAACACACAGTTATCAAGTTATATGTAAGCGATGAATATGGCAGAAGATGGAGCAAGATATCAACTATAACTGGGCTTATTCAAGGATAAGAATCCATATATACTGGGCTTATTCAAAGACAAGAATCCATATATCTGGGCTCGTTCAGAGATAAGAATCCATTGTACTTAGTATCAGAAAAACATCGAAAGAGATAGAAAATGAACAATGTATCAGGCCTGGACCATATTTAAAGTGCTATGGATGTATAAAACATGAGTATTTGCTATGATAAATTCACGTCCAAACATGGGAGCACTCGCATTCCAAAGCTTATAGATACAAGAAGTATGGAGAAATATGAAATGAACATTTATATTAAAAGACACACAGAGAGAGAGTTACAAACTGTGAATCATTCTGAGTGGAATCTCCAATTCCAGCTAAACTTCTTATTACTGAATCCCTACGGGATCTTGAAACATCCACTATCAAAGTTCATACAAAATACATACAAAATACTCGAGCTAGTGAGTCTTTTTGAAAATCTGGAACCCTCTATTAGTGTTTTCTCCCTGTTTTTATATCTTCTGATTCCTATGCACCAGAAGATATTTTGGGAAAATATCTTCCCCGCGTGCTTGTATGTTGTTTCAGGTCTAAATAAAAAACAAAAATGATGATGAGGTAGAACTGCCTCTCATCATCTTACAACGCAGGCCTAAATCCGTTTCTAACTAAAATGTAAACAATCTACTAACTGAAAGTAAAAACTACAGGAGTGAACTAAAGATTTCACTCGAAATGACAAAGTGAAAAGAACATAAGGTAAAAGGCCACACAGGCCCAGTCATGAATTATCATTGCTGTTTGATGAGGCAGAGCCACTACTGCTGCTGGCGAAGGCGATACCGTTAGTCGTGGGAAGGACTGGCCTTCTGCGTTGGAGGGTGCGGCACTGCTGGTAGTGGATGAGTTGGCATTCTGCACTGAAGGGTCTTATAGAATGGCCAATGGTCATGATCCATTGACTGAGACGTGAAACTGACCCTTATTATCACTTTTCTTTGCTTTCTTGGGTGTGGAGGATCGTCATCCTCAGCATCAAGCTGCTGTGATTTGCTATGAGACAGTCTGTGTACTTAAAATGCCATGAAAACCTACACAGATAGCAAACCAGTTAAATAAATCCTGCGATGAGGGGTAGACTACTTCAGAAGGCTCGGGTGAAGGTGGAGGAGCAGTGCGGAGGCAAGGAATGCAGCGGAGGCGTTTCGATGGCGAAAACATGGTTTAAATCTGAGTTGGCGCAAAGTTATGCAAAAGGCGGTTTTTCAGAAAAATGGGATGGTTTTCGCGTGGGAGCTGAGCGGTAAGAGGTAATGAGTGAAATGAACGTGAAACAGTCATATGGGCGACGCGTGTCCTCACAAAACCACCCATTTTGCGTGGAAATAGCGTGATTAGGTTATTTGATGAAATGAACGCGAAGAGGAACGTGGATCATCTGATTAGAACAATCTAGATCAACGACGGAGGAAGAATGTGACGGATGAACCTGCGTGGTCGGGTGGGACTGGCAATGACGTCAGTAAAGATGTCGTGTAGCGAGAAAGTCAATTACGGGGTTAAAAAGTATGGTTATGTACATGGTTCAAGGATTAACAGTGGAGATTATCTCGGAGGATCAGCATATCGACGGAGAAGAGTTTGGGAACGAGAACTTTGGATGAAGTGAAGTGCGATGTGCGATGGACAGGCGAAGCACAATGAGCGATGATTGTTGGATCTGCGGAGGTCAACAGTCAGGATTGCATCAGGGTTTCACACATCGGCGAAAAAATATAAAAGGAAGGGGATCAAAACGGGAAGTAGCGATGTGTGATGTGCAATGCATAGGTGAAGCGCGACGACCGTTAGATTCAGGAGGAGATCAACGGTGAGGATTGCGTTGGGGTTTCGCACATTGGCAGAAAATGAGTTCAATGAACAAGGAATGTGGGGTGGCGATGAGCCATGTGTGATAGCCGACAGGTGGAAACGAAATGCGCGATGGCCGTTGGATCTACGGAAATCAACGGTCGGGATCTCTCTAGCAAAGATGAACCTCGGCGGTGAAACAAAAGAGAAAATGAGTGGAGTTGGGAACCAGCGAAGTCCGATGGCTGAAGAGGGCTTAAGGAATTTTAGCCGTTGGCCACAGAGCGGGGTTGTATGAGAAATGGGGGCTAAGGGCTTAAGCCGAAAGGCGCTTAGAGGCCTGATATGTTAGAATGAGCACTTTTAAAGCTAAAAGGTGGATTTTTAGCCCTTTCAAAGGTTCCGGTAGGCGAAAAAAAAGGTTTTTGATAGTCCATACAGTCCTCCTTGTATTTTATTTGCAATATAGGGCCCCTTTCATTAAACATCCCAGCTCGATGAGGAATGTCATAACAACAGTGTCAATGCCCTGGCTATGTTGGGGACTATTTTTCTCAATGTTGTGCATCTAGTGCACGGATAAAGGGAGTTCTCTTAACTAAGTCCTGATGATATTTGGTAATTATGTTGTGATTAATATTATGCTAATGATTACATGTATATATATGTATCTATGCCATTATATGATATGTTCGTCAGGGATCATATGATTGTTTTATGCTAATTTATATGTATATAAGTATGTATGTATGTCGTTGTCTAACAGGGTCGTTAGAAATCATTCATGTGGAGAAATGATTTCTTATTCAAGTGAATGGCATGAAAGAGGTTCTTAGTCTTATGATTCCTAATGAAGTTAGTATCATGTGGATATGATTTGATATTATGTGCTTATGCCTATGTTTATGTTATAGCAGGTAATCCTGAGGGATACATCAAAAAAATGGAAGCAATGTTACCGGCGACATGTTGGAACAAGCATGGATAGTGGAGAGACACCAGAAGAAAGATTGCTTGGTAGAGGTAGTGTGGTCTCCAAATGTGTAGTATTTGTGTTGTGTACATATGGTGTTATGTACATGTTGTATATGTGGTGTTGTGTACATATGGTGTTATATACATGTTGTATACGTGGTGTTGTGTGCATGATGCACAAGTGGTGTCGTGTACATGTGGTACATGTGCGGTTACATTCTTGTGGTGTTGTGTACACGTTGTGCTGTGTACACATGGTGTTGTGTACACATTGTGCAGGTGGTGTTGTGTACATGTTGTACATGTTGTGTTGTATATATGTTGTATTGTGTTACAGGTGTTGTGTAGTCGTTGTGTTGTGACATGCGTATTTGTGGTATTTTACAGTGTGTGTATATATATATATATATATATATATATATATATTGTGTTGTACACCGGGTGTAGGTGTATGTGTGGTGTTTTATTGCTAGGTCCCTATAATACTAGTGTATCCACTTATTTTTATTGTTAGTGTATCCCCCTTATTGTTATTGTTGTGCCAATGTAGTCCCCATATTGTTATTATTGTGCCATTTTTAAGCCCACATTGTTATTGTTGTGCCCTTACATTGTTATTGTTATGTCTACTAGGATTATATTATGACCCCTTGGACTCCTATATATAGAAAGGAGGTTTTGTCATTTGTATCATCCAAGAATTGTTCATTTCTATAATGTAAAGGAGGTTCCCCCCATGAATAATATTATTTCTTATCGTGATCTATATTTTCTTCTATTTTGTGAGTTGGTTTCATAACATTTGGTATCAGAGCTTTGGATTATAGGGTTTTGCTGCTGCAAACATGACATCCTGGAATTTACTCTATAAAAAAATTTCTATAAGGCTTCAGAAGCTGAATTTTTTACCACATGGATTAGAGATCTCAATGAACTTCATGTAAAAATTTCAGACCTTGGTTTGCAATATTTTCCGAGATATGATATGTGGAAGTTAGGGTTTTTGGAGGCTCCATAATTTCATCTTAAACAGGTGACTAAGGGAAAATAATCATAACTTTCGTTTCATGCATCAGATTTGAATTATATAAAATGTGGATGAAATCAAACGGACTATAGTTTCTTTTATATTGATTTCAGATTCGAAGGTTGAAACAGTGACACATGGCATGCCATATAAGTTCGCTCCACTAAACCATCCCATAATTAGGTCATTATGGGAGATCAGGCATAACTTTGTGTTGAACAATCCAAATTAGATCTGACCTATGGAATTTGAAAGAAGAATCATAGGGCTACTACATGATCAAATGTCAGATCTGAAATCACAGAGATAAATCGGGTTCAATATCGACCTCCTAAAAAGCAAGTAAAAATGTATATTTGTTTTTTAAAATTGCATAACTTTTGTTTGAAAAAGCAGTTTGAAGTGATTATAAGGGCATATTGAAGCATAGATATAAGTACTGGATTCTAAAATTCCTCCCAAAAGGAATTACAAACCCATTAAATCCTTAGAAAACTATACTATGACACTTGAAGAGGAAGAAGTGAAGCATGATATATCAAAATTACGGGACCAAGTGCAACAAATTTCGTTCTCAGAAAGAGAAACCAAAGAAGAACTAAAAGGCGACATGGATGGTTTAAAAGGTGACATGAATGGTTT